>JANAVB010034257.1:0-89508 GCA_029216955.1 Iris pallida
GCAAGGGGCCCCAGAATCCTCCTAATCTGGAAGACGACGAAAAAACGATGATACCGGAAGGTTACAACTACGTCGCTACAGTCAGCAGTCCAAAAACATCATCAAGAACATGGGCTATGACTTCAGAACCGGCCTCAGTAATAGAAAAGGAAGAAGATGCCTGTTCGAATTCCTCCCTTGAAATACGGAAGGACAAAAAGCGGATTGGGTTACATTACTCCTACCCCCTTCATCAACACAGTCCATGAGGATCCAGAATCCGATGGAGACGAACGATCTGATTCTTCCGATTCCTTTTCTTGGGATTTCGACACAAGTATTAGCAATTTTCATCGTTCTACTCTATCCGCCAATATGGTCTCCGCCAACGGTCCGCAAGAAAATGATGAAGATGAAGATGATTTTGAAATATCATCCGAATCAGAACAATGGGCTCAAAGATTAGACAACCAATGGAAATTCAGGTTCGAGCAAAGAGAACCTCCTACTGAAGATAAATTGATCCAAATTGATGTTGGTGAGGAGGGATCCCCCAAGCCAATATTCAGCGAAAGTCTTTCAGAAACATATAAGCAAGACATGATCAAGCTTATTCATGATTACATCGATGTCTTCGCCTGGTGCTATGAGGATATGCCAGGGCTAGATCCGAAGATCGCAACACACAAACTTAATATCATGCCGAATGCTAAACCGGTCAAACAACAACAGCGACGATTTCGTCCAGACATTATGGATACAATTGAAGCTGAAGTCAACAAGCTTATGGCTTCTGGATTTATCCGAGAGGAACAACATCCTGAGTGGGTGGCTAACATTGTTCCTGTTCTCAAAAAGACTGGCAAGATCCGAGTCTGTATAGACTTTTGCGATCTCAATGAGGCTTGTCCTAAGGACGAGTTTCCTCTTCCAATTACCGACGTCATGATCGATAACACGTGTGGTTTCGAACGAATGTCATTTATGGATGGGTATTCGGGGTACAACCAAATCAAAATGTTTCCAGACGACGAGAGACATACTTCCTTTAGAACGCCGATCGGTACATACTGTTACACAGTGATGCCGTTTGGTCTCAAAAATACAGGAGCAACGTATCAACGAGCAATGAGCACTATATTCCGCGAACATCTCCGGAAAATAGTCGAATGCTACGTTGATGATATTGCAGTCAAGAGTCGACAAAAGAAGGATCATATCCAAGATTTGAAGACTGTCTTTGATTTAATGCGTCAACATCAACTTAAGATGAACCCTACTAAGTCCTTCCTGGGCGTCTCTAGGGGTAAATTTCTCAGCTTCGTTATTACCGCTAAAGGTATACACGTGGATCCCGAGAAGATCAAAGCCATCCAAGAGATGCGTCCTCCACGCACCTTAAAAGAGCTACGAGGATTTTAAGGAAGAATTGCTTATATCAGGAGATTCGTCTCTAACTTATCAGGACGCTGCAGACCGTTCAAACAACTTCTGAAGAAAGGTGTGTCCTTCGTCTGGAACGAAGAATGTCAAAAAGTATTTGACGACATCAAACAGTACCTCATGAACCCTCCGGTTTTGGTACCTTCCGTCTCGGGAATACCATTCCTTCTATATGTTCGAGCCATGGATCATTCTCTCGGTGCATTGCTCGTCCAGAAAAACAAAAAGATGGCCATGAACAGGCTATTTATTACCTCAGTCGCACAATGACAGGTGCTGAACCACGTTATTCTCCAATTGAGAAAGAATGCCTAGCATTAATGTTTGTCGTTCAGAAGATGCGATATTACATCATCTGTCAAACAATTCATGTCATTTCCAGAGTGAATCCCATCAGGATTATGATGAAGAAACCCGGTATTCTCAACTCCAGACTAGCTAATTGGGGAATCTTGTTAGCTCAATATGACATGCATTATATTCCTTAAAAGTCAGTTAAAGGACAGGCTCTTGTTGATTTTCTGGCAGCTCATGCAGTTCCAGAGGATTCTAAATTATACGATGAGATTCCAGATGAAGTTATGGATTCAAATCAGGTTCTATAGAAACTCCTACCTGGCGTCTATTCTTTGATGGAGCGTCTAGAATGGGTCCCAATGGCGATATTGTCGCCGGAGTCGGGATTGTTCTTGTATTCCCGGAAGGGCTGACTATTCAGAGGGCTTATTCTCTGGATCAATCGTGTTCAAACAATGTAGCCGAATACAATGCGTTACTCATCGGTCTTCAACTTGCTAAACATCTGGATATTCAGTATTTAGAAGTTTATGGAGACTCCAAACTTATCGTCAATCAAATCAGAGGTACATACGAAGTCCGTCATCAGGATTTGATACCTTATCACCGAGCAGCACTCTCTATGGCCTCTTCCTTTGAAGGTTTCTTTATTGAACACGTTTGGCGAGCCTGTAATACAGAAGCCGATGCTTTGGCTAATCTTGCTGCTGTGCTAGTCATACCGGTTAGACGTCAACAATTGATAGTGGTTTATAACCGGGAGCTATTCTACGTCGAGAATAATTTGGCTTTGGGTTTTCCCCATGACCCAGACGAAAATTCTCTCAACCCTGATGAATTTAATTCCTCCAACCTTAATACTGGATTAAGGTTTGACAGAGCATCCTCGTCTTCTTCCGATTCTACTATGGAATACATCTTTTCCTACAAAACAGAAGCCATGACCGAAGACTGGAGACGTCCATTTCTAGACTTTGTATTGTATGACATACTTTTCGATAATCCGAGCGAAGCAGCGTCTATCCGGCGTCGATCTCTCAGATTCTATTATAATCATACGACAAAGACACTATACGTCGGGCCTATGACGGTCTTCTCCTCCGATGCATCGCTGGTGAAGAAATACAACGGATTATCCGTGAAGCACATGATGGTGTCTGCGGAGCCCATCAACCAGGTCCTAAATTTCAAGATCGCATCCGACGTATGGGTTATTATTGGTCCACGATGGTGGCTGACGCCATTCAATATGCCCAAAAATGTAAAGCCTGTCAAATCCATGCAGACTTTATCCATCAACCGTCAGAGTTCTTACACCCGACAGCGGCATCATGGCCCTTCGAGGCCTGGGGCATGGACATCATTGGTCCCATCAACCCACCGTCATCAAAAGGACACCGGTTTATTCTAGCAATAACCGACTACTTTTTCAAATGGGCTGAAGCAATCCCGCTATCCAAAGTCAAAACTTCCAACGTCATCAACTTTGTCAAGCATCATGTCATCTATCGATTTGGTGTTCCTCGGCGTATTATCCATGATAATGGACCACAGTTCGTCAGTCAAAAATTTACTCGATTCTGCGACGACCATCGAATCAATAACCTAGCTTCTACAGCATATAATCCAGCAGCTAATGGATTGGCAGAAGCTTTCAATAAAACCATCATCAAACTCCTGAAAAAGTTCGTTTCTTCTAACAAACACAACTGGAGCAAGAAGCTTGGTGAATGTTTATGGGCCTACCGCACCACAGTTCGCAATGCGACCGGGTGTACGCCTTTCTCTTTGGTATACGGGTGTGAAGCTGTGCTTCCCCTTGAGATCCAGATTCCTTCTCTGAGAATCGCAATCTCCAATGAACTTACAACGGAGAATAATGATCATCTTCGACTTCAAGAGCTAGAAGCTCTAGACGAAAAACGATTGTACGCTCAACAAAATATCGAGCTGTATCAGGCCCGAATTTTAAAAGCTTTTAACCGGAAGGTGAAAGTCAGAGCATATCGGAAAGGAGAACTTGTTCTTACCGTCAAACGTCCGATGACTATGACACATATGAGCAAAGGCAAGTTCGACGCGAAATGGGAAGGCCCATTCGTCGTAAACAAAGTCTTCTCAAACGGAGCATATCAGCTTACCTCTATGGATGGTAAAGTCATGATGATGATCAACGGCAAATTCTTAAAGAAATATTATGTATAAATCTCGTTAATATATGATATTTTCATCTGCTGCGATTATTCTCCAGCAAATATAAAATTAGAATTTATTCTTCTCCACAAAAGTCGTCTCGATATCGTTATCCCCAGCGGAAATTGATATTCTACCACATATCATCTTCCCAGAGAATTTGATATTCTGTCTTATTAGATCCCCAGTAGATTTAATAAAGATCTCATATAGAAAATCACGTCCATATTACCTCTGAATTTTCTATCTCAGTATCATATTTTCTATTCTATGAAAATGATATCTAGTCTTTTGATTTCCGAGTCCAAAGATCATGGAAAATTGAGTTCAAAGATATCTTTATATCTGAATTCTGTTTTCTCTAATCAGTATTAAACTAAAATTTTTGGTTTAATATCATCTGATGAAATTACAAAATTTATTTGTATATTTTATTCTATTAAAATATGTCATGTATTATTTACCTCTGAACATATTTTCTATAAAAACATCATACACAAAATCGAAATCAGGTCAAAGTGCTCATTCCTCAGTCAAAATCAAAATACTGATTACAAGTGAGTACAAACTCGAGCCAGCGTGTCAAGACTTATTCCCACTTTGAGTTCAAAGTAATTTCGAACTTTCGAAAATCATAAAGTTCGAAAACTTTGAAGGGGGTCTTGTAGGGTGTGAAAAATTCTGACACGCTGACATAAGACCAAGTCAGCCAAAGGCCATACGCTCAGCCAAAAGTCATACGCTCAGTGAATATTTTATTATTTCTCGACTGACAGCACAGCATACGCTCAGTGGGAATGAATCTGACACTTCGTCTTTCGTGCAAAAATAGCTGTTTTAGGAGAATTAACCGTCGTATGGATTTTCGAGAGTTGATTTTGTCTTTTATGAGGACAGCTCATTAGCCATCATGAATGCACATCCATCATTACTGTCATTTCTGACAGTCTATCAGCCGTCATATCCGTAACACGACGCTCGAGAGATATTTGTCAGTTATTGGGAGATATGGCGTATTCGAGAAGATTGAGGACAGCCACGTGTCTACTTCTCCAGTTATACGACTCCTCATCAAGGCAGCGTATGGACTTTATACGACTCCTCATCAAGGCAGCGTATGTACTCCATACTACTCCTCATCAAGTGAGCGTATATACTCCATACGACTTCTTGTCACCCAAGTGAGCGTATAGACTCCATATGACTCTTTACTATCCAAGTCAGCGTATGCAAGACATACGTATCCAAAAGACAGCGTATGGACTCCATACGACTCCTCTTCAAACAAGACAGCATATCAAAGCAAATGCATTCAGAATGACTTCAAATGTACAATCAACACACGTTCTCATGTGTCCTGTATTCGGTTACCCACTCATTCAGAAGTTATGCAACATGGCATTCATGCCATCAATCTCTCATGGATATACTCCACTACTCTCAACCGCACTCCAACGTGTCTCCACCAAAATTTGCCACGCGTCCCTGCAGTTATGTACACGTCAAGTAACTGACTGAGCGTATGCCCAGAGCAGTTATCCAGAACTCTATAAAAGAGAGTTTCTCCACCTTCAACAGACACCAGATTCAATTCAGAGAGAACAGATAGATTGCCCAGTTGCTGTCCAAGTTCTTCGAGGTCCGAGCCTTCTTCATCGCATCGTCCAAGGGATAAAGTGATCGTCTTCTAGATCAGATTTCTACAGTTGTAATTTTCGCAGAAACACAATAAATAAATAGAATTTATTTATGGAAAACAGTTGCTAGCCCAATATCTGAAGGATCCTAAACTTACGGATATCATAGCTTATCACAGCACTGGACGGTCGCAATCCTTCCGAATGTTGTGCACCATAAATACCACACATAATTCCCTTATAGGCCGAACGGTCCCGGTGCCCCGGTCGTAACCGTCCGAGGGAAGCCGCACCCGTGCACGGGCCATCCGAGTCCATTGACCATGCAATACGTACCATAGCATACAAGTCATATCGTCCAACCAATCTCGTGTTCTATAAACATAGTCCCACACCATAATCATATTCGTGTCTCATAAATATAATCCACCATCTGTATGGGGAGCTCCGTCGACGTTATGTCCCAACACATCCATATTGATGCACGACGCCCAACGGCTTAGTCATCTCGTACTCATATTCAACGCGTACCATTCGTAAGTCATTCACATAGCATAAGTGCCCGAGGGCACGCTCAGCACCGTAATTAATGTTCTACGCCTAGTGTTCAATGTTCTCGGAGCCGTGCACATGATGCACATCTCAATATCGTCTTTCAATGTTCTATCATCATTGCCCTACCGCGACCCGTACACTTGATGCACATCGCTTCAATTGTTCGATTTTTTAATGTTATATCTTAGTGTTCAACACTTTAGACACTTACTCGCTGAGCCACGCTCGCTAACTCGATAACATCTTACGCATACTAACATATTTTGTTAGACGTGAAGGAATAGGGAGAGAGAGTCAAGAATCTGCCCACCTTAAGTCGATACGCCTTGCCGTTTTGCCGAGTTGAAGCGGCTCGCTTCCATAACTCGATCGCATAGCTAACTCCCGGACTTAGCCATTCCATTGAACTACTCGGTTGATTTGGCCTATCGCGCCCATGCCACAATCCGTTGTAAGGCCACGATTTGGTTTTGCGGATACTTTATTGCATAAGGCAAAATGCCGACCTCTTATCGTCCAGCGTAAAAGCATAGCCTGCACACCAGATCAACTAAAATCAGCACTTGCTCAAACGGGACTTATTTTTTGTATCGATTCGATTCATAGATTCCAACCGACTCAAAGCTTACCTTTGAACAACGTAACTCTTGCATCGATTCGTATCGATACTTCATCGGGTCAACGAAACTCTTCGAGTCAACGACTCATCGTAATGCACCGTGCGGAGCGGGACATTACATAATATACCACTCAAAATCAGGTTCGTCCTCGAACCAAAACCAACACTTAATCCAAGTGCCCTGTATAGATCGTTTCATGATCTCGTGCTACTATCGTTGGAATCATACAACTTAGTTTGGATCATACACATATTTTAGGCGTCCCACCAATATATGCATTTCAGCCAAGCTCAGTTGTAGGATATCGGGACAACTAACAAGCTCAACTTAATCCTCAAGCACCAATCATTTCGTACTCGACTTAGTCATATCTTAGCGCCTATTCCCAAAATACTCTGTATGTTCATTCCATAACATGCGATCATCTTCCAACATCTTGCACATAACTTAACTCGAAACTATTAGTTCGATGTCATAAGTTTCTCGCCGGCCGCCTAACACTCGCATTGCATCGAGTCATTGCGCATCCGATCGCAACAATTCTCTGCAACGCCTATTCGCCCAAACCGTTTGCCTATCTCTCACATAACTCAAGTCTTTCATCCAATCATTCATAACACTTGTCCTTAATGACATGAACTAAGTCCACATGTCTCCATTTTCTTTGCCTACCGTCCGTACTAAGTCTCGCACATAACTATCCCAACATAACCCACGTTCTCGAACTACCCACGCATCGCGTCTGGGGCTACCCCCGCTAGGTAACTTATCCAGATATCGTGCTTAATCTCTCCCGACACAAAAGGTCAACTTGAGTCTACGATGCTCAAAGACAATAATCTTTCCGACCCAAGGTCTCTTACGATACGTCCATCTATTATTCTCGACTGAGTACGAATCTTTTACTCAATTCTCGAATCAATTCTGACTCATTCGTTTCGTAACATAGATAGCGCGCTCAACACACATAGCCTAACCGTTATTCAAACCAATCTACGACACAACTCTTAGGGTCGTTCTACTATCCGTCGCTCTCGCGTATTGTAGAATTCTTGCAATCGCCTTACCGTATCCTTACGCTAAGCACGTTCCTCAACATCCATTCTATCCCACATAACTTTTCTGACCATATCGATTCTAGTACTCGCCAACTTTTCGAAACACGATACTCACTCGCTTAGACTTATCCTTAACATGCACTACCTTATCTTTCATCCTCGACGAAATTTCTTACGCGACTTCTTTAGGGTCATCCTATGGGACTTCAACATTCACTTGATTTGGCGGTCAAGTCTTCTAGGGTCATCTGCCCCGAAACTACGCTCGATAATTGAAGATCATCAACGAGGGACAGTTACAACGAACCATGCTATATCCTATCGCAGAGCCAAATCAATTCCCAACAATTCCTATGAGACCTTATCCAATCCGACATACCAATCCATAATTTCTCTACTCCTGCGCAATTGATGTACCGTTGCTACTTGAATGACTCATGCGCTTGCGTGCCGTTACTAATCGAATCACTCACGCATTACCGTCGACTATTTTCGCTAGTCGTATGACATCTACTCGCCTCAAGTCTGAGTTTACCTATTCGTGATCATAGCTCGACACATTTCGTACTCATCAAAACCATCCTCGAACAACTTTCGCATCAAACCACAAGTCAAATCCGATTTTGCCACGCCTTGCAAGTTCGATCATCCCCGCTGGATGAATCACCATACCAGCGCTCACGCGGAATGATCGCCCTAATTTGGCGTGACGCATGTGCGATGCTGGAGTTATACTCGCATAAGATAAGAATGTCAACATAGTGGTTATCCACGAATCAATCCAGACACTTTCGATTTCATCCGAGTAACATCCGTCCACTCTTAAATTCTCCGAAGCACTCCTACCGTTATCATCCAAATTGCCATAAGTTAACTTGCATCTTATTCATCCAACAACAATGCTCAACATAATTTTTGTTCATTCGATCAGAGTATCCTTGAGTTATTGCATATCGTCTTTGATACGCCTCAATACCATCGTCGACATGCATAACTTGAACATCTTCCTTTCTCATAAGCTCAAACTCGTTGCAATCATTGTTATTCTTCGAACTCGAATACGAATCAAGTCTCACGTACCAAAATCCATTTCGTTGTAACTAACTACCATTATCGAGACACGATTTCCAATTCACATATTTATTCTCATATCCCTATCTTGTACTTCCCGATCGTGCCACCGACTTATCGTACTAACTCAATGTAAATTCGACCGGGTCGACTATTTCCGTAACGTAACATTCCTTCGCATATGCTCCGTCTACTGTTCGACTCATACTTAACGAACTCTCGTCCGATGTATCCTCCGTAGGTACGACTCCGCACATACTCATTCAACTTAATTCATCGAAGCATACTAGCATCGACTCCTATCAAGTCATTCCCACTCAAGTCTCGGTACTACTTCGTCCGTTGAGAAAAATATATCGTAACAACATAATCGTCTCGACGAAATCTATCGCACGTCACCAAGCGGCTTAACATAGCTATCGCTAAGTGGTATTCCATATACCACTCAGAATCGAGCCTATCGTTACCGGTACAATACTTTGCTACACCTGCTCGCATAATTGGTATTGCATATACCACTCGAAATTGAGTCATTACTCGACATCACATTCCGCATAGGTCCGACATCTATTTCTCAATCAACCATCCCGTATGGCGATCCTCCGATCCCAGCTCCAGCGTTAGCTCAAGTTTGACATTCGTTCAAGTCTCACCGTGCCTTAGCGATCATATCGATCACACACGCAACATTCGCTTATTCAAAGCTCAACACGACATTCGGCCAACATACATGTTCGCCTAATCAACTTGACTTAGCGACCAGCTCGACTCGTACTATCGCATCCGCGATCTTCCAATCTCACTCGTTGCAACTCGTGCAACAACTCATTCTCGATACTTACGGTCTTTACTCAATCTCGCGCAACATATCGCTATCCATCCGCATAGCCATACAACACGCATCATACCATATCGACTCGTTGTACCGATGCAACGAACGATTCACGACTTGCTGCACTCCGTGCATCCGACAACACATAACCGTTTGCATAGCAACATAACACGCATCGCCTCACCTATCGATCCGTTGCACTTCGTACCAACAACACATATCTTTTCGTACCCCGTATGACCGATAACACATATCCCTTTGCACTTCGTGCGACCAACAACACATATCATTGCACTTCATGCAACCAACATCACCATATTCGTTGCACTTCGTGCGACCAATATTCCATAACTCGTTGCACTTCGTGCAACCAACACTCTCCGATGGCATCCGGAGACAGCTTGATAGTCATGACATACTTGTGGCAGACGTGCGCACTTAATATAGACTTATTGTATGGAACATCCAATGTAGCGTCGAGCAGATCTATGAGCCGTGCGGTTGCGGAAACAACTTAGAGTCAACTGAATTCGATAGCGAAGCAACTGAGGGTCAAAGAGATTCACGCACGGTCCAAAGGATGGAGCCGCTCTGATACCAACTTGTCATGCCCCGATCCGGAAAATCGCTCGTCCTCGCTAGATTTCACCCGAATCATCGTCCTCGCTGGGGCGTGATGCCGCACGAGCCTGGAGTTGTGCTCGTGCAAGGCAAGATAATAGGTTTACATAGAACTATCTCAATTTGATAACATAAGCAGCAGAAGGAAAACAGAGTATACAACAAGAATCTCTTATTCATAATGAACTGAAGGTTACAAGGCTCTGAATAGCCCAACTTAATATGCCAATTGGCTACAACGCTCATGATCTCTCTAGCTCACAAAGGATTACATTGTTCCATACATTATGCCTCTTTATAGCCACCAAGTTGTCCTCGGTCGAACATCTCTATGTCGCAAGTCCGAACACCTATGCGGTAGCTCCTCTTGAACGCCAAGGACTCCATGCCTCGGTACGTCCAAGCCAAGCTCCGCCCCAAGCCAAACATACCTGAACCTGCACATAAACTAGTGGGGGATTAGTGCTTTCGTCCTCGCTTCGTACTGATTAAGACCCGCTCGCACCCAAACCAAACACTTAATCATTTAGTGAGCATACATCTTTTTTTTGGTGATCTTTCTATTTAGCTTTAGGATCGATTTCATGGCAATACTTAAACATAGCACTATATCATAAATGTGTCCAATATCGTGTCCCTGCGACAGATACAGTTAGACATAATATGACATAAACATAGTGATCGTACTCATCTCTGTCCCATATTCCCTAGCCTGCAACGGTTAGAACTTAGCATAAGAATTCATAAAACTCACGCAACCAACCGATCATAAACTTAGACAATGCATAAGGGTCGCAGGCCCTGCGTCTACACCCAACTCTCATCTCAGCCCACCGGCCCTATATTTATGAAGGTCACGGTGTTTCGCACCGTAATGGACTTGGCATCTCTTATGTGTAAGCCTACGATCACTTAGATACATGTTGCTAGTCCAATATCTGAAGGATCCTAAACTTACGGATATCATAGCTTATCACAGCACTGGACGGTCGCAATCCGTCCGAATGTTGTGCACCATAAATACCACACATAATTCCCTCCTAGGTCGAACGGTTCCGGTGCCCCGGTCGTAACCGTCCGAGGGAAGCCGCACCCGTGCACGGGCCATCCGAGTCCATTGACCATGCAATACGTACCATAGCATACAAGTCATATCGTCCAACCAATCTCGTGTTCCATAAACATAGTCACGCACCATAATCATATTTGTGTCTCATAAACATAATCCACCATCCGTATGGGGAGCTCCGTCGACGTTATGCCCCAACACATCATATGATGCCGCATCCAATGGCTTCACGACGTCATGGCTAGTCATCGTACTCATATTCAACGCGTACCATTCATAAGTCATTCACATAGCCTAGTTTCGTAGTTACTTAGTCTTTTCATAGCATAAGTGCCCGAGGGTATGCTCAGCACCGTAATCAATATTCTACACCTAGTGTTCAATGTCCGAAGGATCCCAAACTTACGGATATCATAGCTTATCACAGCACTGGACGGTCGCAATCCGTCCGAATGTTGTGCACCATAAATACCACACATAATTCCCTCCTAGGCCGAACGGTCCCGGTGCCCCGGTCGTAACCGTCCGAGGGAAGCCGCACCCGTGCACGGGCCATCCGAGTCCATTGACCATGCAATACGTACCATAGCATACAAGTCATATCGTCCAACCCATCTCGTGTTCTATAAACATAGTCCCGCACCATAATCATATTCGTGTCTCATAAACATAATCCACCATCTGTATGGGGAGCTCCGTCGACGTTATGCCCCAACACATCCATATTGATGCACGACGTCCAACGGCTTAGTCATATCGTACTCATATTCAACGCGTACCATTCGTAAGTCATTCACATAGCATAAGTGCCCGAGGGCACGCTCAGCACCGTAATTAATGTTCTACGCCTAGTGTTCAATGTTCTCAGAGCCGTGCACATGATGCACATCTCAATATCGTTTTAATGTTCTACCATCATTGCCCTACCGCGACCCATACACTTGATGCACGTCGCTTCAATTGTTCAATTTTTCAATGTTCTATCTTAGTGTTCAACACATATTTAGACACTTACTTGCCGAGCCACGCTCGCTAACTCGATAACATCTTACGCATACTATAACATATTTTGTTAGACGTAAAGGAATAGGGAGAGAGAGTCAAGAATCCGCCCACCTTAAGTCGATACGCCTTGCCGTTTTGCCGAGTTGAAGCGGCTCGCTTCCATAACTCGATCGCATAGCTAACTCCCGGACTTAGCCATTCCTTTGAACTACTCGGTTGATTTGGCCTATCGTGCCCATGCCACAATCCGTTGTAAGGCCACTATTTGGTTTCGCGGACACTTTATTGCATAAGGCAAAATGCCGACCTCTTATCGTCCAGCGTAAAAGCATAGCCTGTACACCAGATCAACTAAAATCAGCACTTGTTCAAACGGGACTTATTCTTTGTATCGATTCGATTCATAGATTACAACCGACTCAAATATTACCTTTGGCCAACGTAACTCTTGCATCGATTCACATCGATACTTCATCGGGTCAATGAAACTCTTCGAGTCAACGACTCATCGTAATGTACCGTGCGGAGCGGGACATTACAGTATCCCTCCTGAGAACTCTTTTTTGCTGCTGCCGGTGAGGACACCAATCTTTGCTAATGAATACACAAAGGTTGAGGGCAGATACCCGGATCAAGACATCCGGCTGACCGGTCTGGTGAACCCAGACAACAGAAGGTGGAACTGCATAGCCAACTGGATATTGGCTCAGTTCGAAGACAAGCTTAAAGAGATCGAGCTTTATCATGCGGTATATGCTACCGTGTATGGATTCCACCCAAATCCTCATCTGTTTTGGCCTTGGCAGAAGGTATAATTATATGACAGAGACATTCATGACACCCTACGGGGAGATTGGAATAGCCCTCCATGAGATGAAGTACATCTCGTGCTACCAACGGAAGACTTTCCTTATGAGGAGTATGTTCCAACAAACGACGAGTTAGATAGACTACGTCGGGAAAATGCAGAGATGGTGGCTGTCTTCGACGAACTATTGTGCCATTACAACATATGCTCTATGTACTATAAAAGCGGTTCTTTCGGCATATTATTCCTCAAAGTGGTTCCTTATCTTTTTCTTAATCATATCATTGAGAAAAAGATAAGGATCATGACACATGCAACCCGACTTTTTCCAATCCCTCAGCCACAGTGAAGTAATAAGACTGATGGAAGAAAATAAGAAAATGGATATCAGAGTTAATGATGAACATCAATACCCTCGCTCAAGACCGGAGACTTTGTCGAAGTTTTATAAGAATAGGCTACAGGCCCATGTCAAGAGAAGCCCAGCTGGCGGGATTCTGACATACTGGCTCCGTCGATTCGTTGTACCCGGAGCAAGCGTCGTGGACCGCTTCCACCATGGCGTACTTTTGCTGCGGTCCGGTTAGTCTTTGGCTACCGGATGGATTTGCTATCAGCGATGACCTGCAGAGTGAATGCAGGTCTTCGTCTGTATGTTGACTCCATGATAAATGGAAGGGTGAGAAGGGGAACTTCCCTCGACTGGAGTTGCCTTACACCTATTTATTCGGATGGTTGCTTCTGCACCATCCGTCTTTGATGAACCCCGACATGGGAGCAGTCGGCGGTAGCTTTCTGCGGAGATTCTCCCGGAGCAAGTGGTGTACATTAGTCTGAAGGACTGCAGACGTGCCCTGAACCTTGGGAAAGGATGGAATTTTTACTGCTTTGCCCCTCCAGCCGGTTATGAACATATGTCAGCAAATTTAGTTGACCTTGGGAAGCAGCCGTTAGGTCGAGCTTTTGACTGGCTGAAGACGATCAGGCCATCGCATTTAGTGTACAGATTTGAAGAGGAGTGTTATCTGGAACCATATCTGCCAAGTCGCTTCGCTCGTCAATTTGGTTACGACCAGTTCCATATGGGCAACGCTATAACTTGCCTACAAGGAAAGGGGTATCTGATTGATGGTGCCAGAGCATGGGCCTACTACAACGCTCGAGACACAAGGACAGTGTTCTCGATGCCAACCAAGAATGATCATGGCCCTAGAATATATACATATTCACTGTTTTACACAGCTGCAAATACTTTCGCCGAAACTTTAATCTGGTGGATAGCTTCGCGACGGCGACGCGTTTGAAGAAAGGAGCAACTGCTATGCTAGCTCCAGGAAATGATGAACAACATGAACCAGTGGATGATCCCTTGGAAGCCTCAAGGGAAGCTAACTTCCCTGAGGAAGTTAATGAACCACTGAGGATTTCTTTGAAAGTTGTTAAGTCTCCGGCCAGGGATAGGAAGAGAAGAATTAATGAGCCTTCCTCTCCGGTTGCCAAAGAAGAAACTCCTCTTGGACCCATCAGAGAAAGTCACTACCAGGTCGCAGTCTCGGCAACTGGCCGAGTCGACCCGAGAAGAAGAACCACACCGACTTCTCTTCCACAGCGGGTTGATGTGGTAGATGTGGAGAGTCCCGAAAGACCTCTTCATCGAAAGAAACTGGCTTTTAGGAAAAAAAAGGTGATCCTGTCCTCGGTGGTGGCCAGTGCTGCTGCTGGAATTACTATGTCATCTCTACTCCTGTCTCTATAGGCATGAGGAGACTCCTAGTCCAGAACGGAGGGACGAGACTGATCAGAGAGAGAGGCTGCAGAGCCTAGGGAGGATATTGTAGAGGAGGAGCATGAAGCTCTGCGATCTCCTTCACCAGCGTAGAAACTACTCAACTTCCTGTTACACCAGGAACAATCCGCGAAGAGGAGGATCGTTTAATGATTGAAGCATTAAATGATTGCGACTTCGGTCTACAAGAAGATGCTGATCATACCGCTGCTACTGCCAGCGAAGAAGTACCTGAGGATAGCATGAGCACTGAAGATACATCAATAGAGGCTATTGATGATACTTTGAATCAAAAGAGGACATTGATGTCCATAAATCTCCTGAAGTTGTTGAAGACACACTAGCTCCTGAAAAGGATGTTGAGGTGGATATGTCTCCTAAAAAGAATATGGGTGAGGAAGTAGCGCCGGAGGAAGCTACTACCGCTGATCCCAAAGGTATTAATGAAATTATTAATCTTCTTTTCATAGATTAACAACGGATATTCTTTTTTGACCCATGTAGAAATCGAATCATCTCCGGTTCCTCCTTGCACTGATATATACCGATAACAGTAATAGCCAGTGGCAGCCGACATGTCGGGCGGTTCTGAGCCGAAAGTAGCCAGGCAGTAATGTCTGAGGCTACTCTGCTAGACTGGAATCTGCACCAACAGACGAAAGGCTTGTTGCTGGGACAAGTCATGGTAAGATTGCCTTTGATCCTTTTCAATTAATTGTTAATGACAACAACAATCAATGATAGGTTCATTTGTCCTTACAGAAGAACAACCGGGAGGAGCAACCAGTTCTACTTTAGCTCCCTTGTTTAAAGAACCCTCTATTCAAGTGCAAGAACGTCCATCTGCACAGGCACATGCTGCTTCATCATCAACAGGAGTAGCTGCTACCCCTGGCGCTTTGGCAACTAACCAATTTATCATTAGTTCTTTCAGCAACCTATTCTTTAATGCATTGGGACCCTAGTAGATAGGGTACTAGAGAAAGAAGTTGTTGATTTTACTACTGTTAGAATCCAACCTCTATTTGATAAATGCCATCCGAGGTCAAGGAGATGAAGCTCAAGCTGTTTTTCTTGAGCACATATTGGATGAGCTAGAAGCATCGGTTAAGATCTACAAAGATCTTAATCGAGGGGAAGTGGAATCCTTAGTACAAGCTGAATTTGAAAGGATGTCTCAAGAAGTTGCCATTGAGAATGCTAAGTTCCAGCTTTCATAGACACTTATACTGCCAAGGCTTCAGAATATGATTCTCAAATGGAGATAGCCACCTCTGCTGTTGGAGAGAAGGAGGAGAAAGTTACTGAGTTGAAAGCGAAATCTGTTCGTCTTCAAGAGGAGATTTCGTCTCCAGGAAGAGTTGAAACTGGTTCAGCATACTCTAGAAGATGAAGTCACACAGCATCAAGCTGCCACTCAGCAACTGGACCTTCTGACTCAGGAACGAAATGAATATATCATGACTCATCAGGCTGAAATCTTCCGCCGCTTAGTGACCTTACCGACTTTTAATGAAAAGTCTGGAATGGAGGAAGCTAGGAGACGGGTGATAGAATCCCGTGAGGAGCGACTGAAATCTTTAAAGCAGCAGATGGTTAATTTGATGACACCACCGACTGAATAGAAAGATTTTCTGTATCTTCTTGATTTTTTGTGATATGTATCTTTGTAATATCTCATCTTTGATCAATAAAAAGATATTTTTTTGTGGCTCTATTATTTATTGCATATTTATTCAGATATAAATAATAGCGATAGAAAATATATTCAGAGGTGCAAGACATGATATATTTCTTGATTTTGGAAAATAATCATATTCAATTATATCTGCTCAGAGGTAATATAACGTGGCAAATATAATTTATCGAATATCATTATTTCAATAGACAACTTAATCAAAGATGACAAGTTGCTGATATGAACGAAATAGATGATTCGTCAAAATGTGTGAATGAAATAAATGAACGAAATGAATCGTCGGGATGAATGTGACGAACGGGTGAACCATCGGATAAGTGAACGGGCGAACCGTCAGATGAATTACCCCGTCGGATGAATGTGATGAACGGATGAACCGTCAGATGGATGTAATGAACGGATGAACCGTCAAATGAATGTGATAGACGGGTGAACCGTGAGATGGATGTGTGAACGGGTGAACCGTCGGATGAATGAACGGACGAACCGTCAAAGGATATGATGAACGGATGAACCGTCAGATAAATGTGATGAATGAACGGGTAAATCGTCAAATGAATTTAATGAACGGATGAACCGTGAAATGAATGTGTTGCTTCATAGTCTTACGACTCTCTGTCTATAAATAGAACAAAAAATCAGATGGAATGTTCACTTTCACTTTTTACCATAAAGATGTCGTCTGGAGATGCATCCAAGAAGACTGAGATCGCCTCGAAGGTGGAAGCGGGTACTAAAGAACGTCCAGTCGAGCCGGCTCAACCAAAGCAGATAGCAGCGGGCGAAGGTTCATCTGCCCCCAAACCGCCAAAAGACATCTTGGACTTCCTTCTTGAACCAGGGAAAACTGAGAAGAAGAAGAAGCCATGAGGATAGCTGCTTGCAAATTCCTAGTGGGTTCGAGCAAGAATGTTCTCGGTTCTTTTGCTGATCATGTTTTTGATAAGGACGGTAGTGGCCCACGTCCCGATTTTGAGAAGGATGATAGTGACCTTCCTTGATTTTATGTACTATCATTCAAGATAAAATAAAATTAAATTTTATTTATGAACTTGTCTGATGATTACAAGCAATGTCTTTTACATTTATACATAATACTTTTTGAGAAACTTGCCATTGATGGGCATCATTGCAACTCGATCGTCTAGCTCTGTGAGTTGATAGGCTCCATTTGAGAAGACTTTGCTCATGATATATGGCCCTTCCCACTTTGCATCGAACTTGCCTTTGCTCGAGTGAGTCATAGTGATAGGACGTCTGACGGTTAGAACGAGCTTTCCTTTCTGAAAGGCTCTGACCTTAACTTTGCGGTTGAAAGTCTTTGAGATGCGGGCTTGGTATAACTCAATATGCTGTTGAGCCATTAAACGCTTCTCATCGAGTGCTTCTAACTCTTGAAGTCGAAGAAGATCGTTGTTCTCTGTCGTGAGTTCGTTGGCGATAGCAATCCTCAAAGACGGAATTTGAAGTTCCAGAGGTAGAACTATTTCACAGCCGTACACCAAAGAGAAGGGTGTACAGCCTGTAGGGTTGCGGACCGTAGTACGGTGGGCCCAAAGACATTCTCCAAACTTTTCACTCCAATTTTGTTTGTTAGTGGATACAAACTTCTTGAGGAGCTTGATGATAGTCTTGTTAAAAGCTTCAGCTAGGCCATTAGCAGTAGGATTGTAGGCTGTCAAAGCGACATTGTCAATCCGGTAATTGTCACAGAACCTTGTGAACTTTTGGCTGATAAACTGAGGTCCATTGTCGTGGATGATCCTTCGAGGTATACCAAATCGATAGATGACATGGTGTTTGACGAAATTGATGACACTGCTGGTCTTGATTTCAGCCAACGGTATAGCTTCGATCCATTTGGAGAAGTAGTCGGTTATTGCCAGTATAAACCGATGTCCTCTAGAAGAAGGAGGATTGATGGGACCTATGATGTCCATGCCCCAAGCTTCAAAAGGCCAGGAAGCAGCAGTCGGATGAAGGAATTATGATGGTTGATGAATGAAATCTGCGTAAATTTGACAAGCTCGACATTTCTTCGCATATTCGATATCAGATACCATTGAGGGCCAGTAGTAACCCATGCGTCGGATGCGATCTTGCAGTTTAGGACCGGGTTGGTGTGCTCCGCAGACACCGTCGTGAGCTTCATGCAATACTTGCTTCGCTTGATCACCAGCAAGACAGCGCAAGAGTAAGCCGTCATAAGTCCGTCGGTAGAGAGTTTTGGTAGTCTGATTGTAGTAGAATTGCAGAGACCGTCGACGAATACTCGTAGCCTCCTTAGGATCTTTAGGGAGTATGTGTAACACCCAGTTTTCCAGATGAGGGTATTTTTGAAATTTTGTAATTATAATAATTATTATTGATATTTATTTATTTATGATTTTTGGTGATTTTTAATAATTTTTAAACTATTTAAAAATTGCCTTAAGTCGTAACTTGTGATTTTGATGTGCTGCCAGTGAAACCTGAGAGACTGCATGACCTAGAGCCTAACCATGTTATTAGGATGATTTAATTATCATTTTTAGCCTAGGAGTATTTTGATCATTTGGCTTATTTGAATTTTTAATTAATTTAATGAATTGGTGAATTCTATTTTGACCTTGACTTGTTGAGACCTAGTGGACTAGCCTAGACCTAACCTTAGCTATGGTAACCCTAGTCTAACTGGGTTAACCTACTTTTACTCATTAGAGACTAATTTTGGAATAGGAGGATTAGTTTGAGTGAAATTATTTCATGATTTATGGTTTAATGAAATGACTTATGATTTCATGACTCAATGACTTGTGACTTGGCCCATGGCCCATAACTAGAAGCCCTAACCCTAACCAAACCCTAAATGACCAGCCACATAGGGATTCCTACCCTATTTAAATAATTATTCATTAGGGCTTGCCTCTTTTTATCATTCCAACACTTGGAGAAAAGAAAAGGTATTGTCCCACTCCAAAAATTCCCATAAATCTATTTTAATTCCTTTTTAATCCTAGTCTTTTGCAATAGGTTCTAATTTTTGTATATTTTATAATTCTGGAGGTTAATCTCAGTTTTGGGCTCATTTGGAGCATTTGGCCATCAAGAAGAACACCCCCCATTTGGAGCTTTTTCATGCAATTTGCACCTATAGGTAAAACACTCTAATTATATTAAATTTCTGTTTTCTTTGCATTTAGGGCTAGATCTAGGAGTCACCTAGCTGTCCCTAGAAATTTGGCACAATTCGTGTCAGTTTCGTGTCCGTATCGGACACGTGTCATAGAATACGTATAGGTGTTCGATAGAATGCCCCTTAGGAATTTATTTTTGATTTTTGAAAATATAATTACATGGATTGGTAGATCTTAGTATGTACATTAAATTTTGTTAAGGGTGTTAGGTATTTCTGTGTCGTTTCGTGTCTGTTTTTTGTGTTGGACACGCTGTGCACACACGTACACTGTGTCCTGCTACTCGGGCACAATAACTCCCTGTGTCGGACACGTGGACACCCATTTTTGGCGAGGATGATGGGGCATAGACTGACATTATCCTCCCAAAAGATGGGGTCCTATGGTTCAGCGTGCGAGGAGAAATCCTCCTCGTACTGGCCGCACTGGCCGCGCGCGCGCTGTGTACGCGTGGTTTCTAGCCACTGACACGGATTAAAAGCTGACATGACACGAGAAGTGGACACATTTCAGGCACCCTAGGACCTAGCCCTATCCTAGGAGAACCCACGTGCATGAGCACGAGACACGGGTCGCCCTGTGTCGTGTCCTAGAGCGACACACACGCGTGCACGACGCTGTGTGCCTGTGCGCATGTATGTGCCGTTCGTGGGCTGAGACACGTCGTGTCCTGTTTCCCCAGGACACGAGATGACTCGTGGGACACGGGTATAGGTGGGGGATGGGTTACCAACCAATGATTGATCACATTAGCATGTTTTGATGTCGAATTTCAAACTCCCATGTGTGGACTGATACGTGGTACTGTTCTTAAATCCTGAATTGATTTCCTTTTTTTAATCTAATTTAAATGCTGTTTTAAACCACTAAATTGGTTCCCACATGTGTATTAGTTAATGCTAAGTGGGATTAGCATGTTAGATTAGTTTTTCATTGAGAAAATGGGATTTTTGGACTGTTGTTGAAGGTGGACTGAAACAGTCTTGAGAAAAATTAGATTTCTGAAACTTCATTTCTTCCAAAATGATTTTTGAAGTTTATTAATCATGTTCAGATTCCTCTACATGTGTATTAGACTTTTACACAGATTGTTTACTGATAGGTGTTAGGTATGTGGATCGAAATGTCATTTTTCTCTACTAAAATGCTAAATTCCTGATACTTTTCTGCTGAATGCTATTTCTGAAATTTAAACCTTGTTCAAACTGTTGGTTAATGATTTGATTTCCATATCCTAAATTAGATTACTGGAATAATGGTTTATGATGATTGGGAATTAGAAATTCGAAATAAATGTTGGAATTTGGGTTGGACTGATTGTTAACTAATATTCATGAATTGTCATTGACACAATATGCACTGTTCTCATTCTGATTTTTAATTCCCTGTTAAGACTGATTTTTCCCTGTTTAATTACCATGTATTAATGCATTTGCCTAGGTATTGATTGCTGCAATATGGGATTCATGTTTGATGTAGGGAAGTTTGGGTTTCAAAGGGGAAATGGATTTCGAATTTGGGTTAAAGTATAAACTGTCATGTTGCCAAATGATTGAGACACTTCTAAACACACACACACAACATCCCCTTCACATTGGTTCACTATCAGCCCATAGATTCACACACTGCCTAAAAACTGAGAACCATTACTAAGGAATTCTAATATTGAATTCCTGAGTTATACACATGTATCACACACATAATCCCTCTTGTATTCACAGCATACTCATAAGCCCTGCCATTAGGCATTGTCCTAACCATAGTGCTATGTGCATTTGACTGATTCCTGAAGAATTGGTAAACTAATTGGTACACTCACTGATTTCCTAAAACCTGAGATTCTACTCACACTCAACTGAGAACCTATGAGGCTCCCTACATTTACACATTCACTATTTTTCTGAAATCCTGAGAACATATCCCTGTACACCCTCTACACACACACCCCCATTTGACACCTATTAACTAGTATATATATATACATAGACACACATGCCATTACCTCTCTCTCTCTACATCACTCTATGTATATATATCTATATGCTTGATAATATGTGGTGAATATGTGTGATATTATATTAATGTAATGTATATACAATATGTGTGATATAGCCTATATGGCCTATAGCCTATATGCATGGCACATTGCACTTGGGTGTATCCCCATGTGATACAGCTTGTGCAGATGACATGAATGCTCAATAATGTATGTTGATGACTTGTATAGCCTAGTTTGGCTTGTACTTGTACTGGATTGCTAGTATAGGCTGGGGATAGGCCTAGTGAGACTTGATGGACTAGAGTGTTTACCATGGTTGACCCAATAGTTCAGAATTGACTGGAGTTGACTAAAACTCAACATTGAGTCTAGATGTGACTAATTGACCTAGTTTGACTAGTGTAGTTGACTTGGGTTGACCCAGAGTTGACCAAGTTTGACTTGGACCTAGTTTGACCTAGACAGTTGACCAGGTTTGACTTAGAGTTGACTTTGACCTAGATTGGCCTAGAAATCATGTAGATTGTATTATAAACTCGTCTGTCTTATTTTTAAACATTTATAACCCATATTACTCTGTCTAGGACACTGTGACTCTAGTGCAGACATCTGATATTACATTACTCTTTTCAGAGTACAAGGCGAGTACATTCTCTGATAGTTCTTTCATTTACTTGTCAATTATTGTACTTCAGTTCTAGATAGTTTATGTGATTCTTATAACACGTATGGATATTTCTGGATTCATGTATGCGACATACATACCATCTGTCTGGCCTCTATTTTCTGGAACCACTACTGGCATCACCTTTTGGAATCACTACTGGAACCACCTACTGGAATCACTCTGGAATCTTTTGCTGGTATCATTATGTTTGGCTGGACTCATCCCGATTTCTCGTATCGTTTTCTGGATTCACTTGTACTTGCTGGGCGGGGAAATATTGGAATAGGCATGTGAACATACCCAAATACTGGAACCACTCCCTTGGAATTATACTGGAATGATAGCCATCTCACACCGGCCAGGTGTGTGATGTGCCGTATTACCTACAGCCGTTCACATGTCGATCCCGATATTTTAAAACACTGTTAGAGTATAGGCTGGACTCACCCTGGAACCTTTGATCACCAACTGGACTCACCTCATATCGGACTCATCTTGTACTGGAATCACCTGTGTCACGACCCGCACCCTAGAGTAAGGGCACGAGAAGTGGGTACATCCAGCCTACGTCGCAGTGTCGGCGGTAGAACGCTGTCCTAGGTCTCATGCATCTAACAGTATAAGGCTAAGCAGTTTTATACCCCGAATGGGGTGACATAGCAGAATATAAACTCAATCACATCTAAGGTAGAGTATAATGGAAGATAGATAAAACATGAAATCCAACAGAGATACAGTAGATAGAAGTCTAAGTGTCTAAGATACACAACCAGAAATACATCTCAAAGCTCAATACATTAAATCCATAAATACAACTCAAGACAACTGAAATAAACTATAAGCAAAACCCTAGCTATCTATACAACCTCTACTGTGTCTCCTCTAGGCTAGCAGGCAACCTCCAAGCTATCTGTAAAATTTCAACAGGTCCAGTCAGGACGGGAACGAGCATATATCTCTCAACAGTTCATAGCAGGTTTAGAGTATAAATCATGCAATAGAGTAAAATACAGGAAGTGCTGAATGAAAGTACAAGTAAACATGCGATATTTTGTAACTGAAAGTAAATACATGATAGTAGAGACTGTAAGTGACTACGTGATTTATAGTATAATATGGTTATGTAAACGGCTTAGGGGCACATGAATACAAATAAGGAGGCACGAATACAGCTACTGGGGATAGTGTTCACATACCAATTCTACTCACCCCGCCCCAATACACAAGGATCCATTCAAGTTACGTTATAAGCACATGAATACAGCTAAGATACGTGAACTCATGTAATGAGTAGTACATGAGGCACATGATAAAGCACATGAAGCACATGAAGCACATGAAAGCAATGAGAACATGTAAAAACATGAACTAGTACGAGTACAAGGAGTACCTGATGCACATGATAAAGTACATGAACATAAATACCCGATGCACCACGTAGAGGTAACATCTCAGGAAGGGATCCATATAGTACACTAATCTGTGAAGATACGTGTCAGCATCAAGTGAGTAATCTAGAACAAGAATATAATCCAGGTAGTATGAAAAGATCAGAGAATGTACTCGCCTGCTATCTGAATGTCCAAAGAAAATGTAATGTCCGAGAAGAGTGTCTGGCTCCTATTTAGAACAGTACAAGTCACAACAAGTCCAAAATGGTAAAATAAAGCTCTACTATGCATTCTACAAGATTCTAGGTTATTCTAGGTCAAAGTCAACTCTTGGTCAACTCTGGTCAACCGTACTAGTCAAATTAGGTTAACTAGGCAGTACTAGGTCTAAACCTAGACTAACAAGTCTCATTAGGCCTAACCAAGCCTAGACTAACACTCACACAAAATCACAAAGCTACACAAGTTATCAAACACACATTACATAATATTCATATATATTTTTTTACAAGCAAGGTGCATAAGACAAGGAGTGAGTGATACATGAATGTGGATATGGCAATGTGTACATAGCAGTACAATGTGTTCAAGTGTGAGGGTATTATGTTAGAAGGATAACATTTAGCAAGGGTTCATTGTGTCACATAGAAGAAATAACATGTAAAGCATAGGTTTAGCATGTGTGTGTAGGTGTTAATCATAACAAAAGGGTTTATTTATACATCAAAGGGTTTACTCATAACAGTAAGTAGGTTTTTGATTCATGCTTGGGGTTACTGTCAATATGTAGAAGGGGGTTTTAACATATGAACATAGTGCTAAGTGCTAATATGGCATCATACATTCCTATCATGTTGGCATTCATATATAGCATACATTCATACTTGATTACGTTACTTACTTACATATGGATACTTGCATACATGTTTCAATACCTTGCATTACCCACATGCTTGCATTTCATCCATTCATTCATGCACCTCTACATACATATTTGAATACATTATATACTTTCATACATTATATCATTTATGCATACTCTATATTATATTACATTCTCTTAACACACACACACACACACACATATATATATATATATATAATATATAATTATATATATTATATACACACATGCATACATACATATTTGTACATACAAGGATACACAAATGCATATATCGTATATTAATCTTCTACTTAAAATAAATACTGTACAAATTAAGCATTCATTAAATTCTACGATTAAAGTATGTTATAGATCTTTGTGTTAGCTTTCCTAAACTTTAAACGGATCGCATTTTCGTGTCCGAAAGCTCCCGAAATCGCAAAACACCGAAACGCGTTCGTCTTTCGTACAGCTGACACTCAAATAATTTTACAGAAAGTTTCAGAATTAATTTGGCTTATTAAATATATATTGGAAAGCTAACTTCGATACGGTTCTTTTAAAAAAAGGAAGATAAATCGGAGTTCTAAGCTAAAAGTTATGATATTTCTAAGTTGCTATTGCTACTAAAATGTGGATAAATATTATGACGAATTTAGGTAGTTTGAGACAAAAGAAACACAAGTATATAACATAATATCAAGAACTCACTCTCTACACTAATATATATATATATATATATATATATATATATATATATTATATATATATATATGAGACACTATAGAACACATCTCCAATACAAAAATATGAGATTAAACATGTAATAATTCATTCATACATAACAACAACACTAGTGTGTCCAAATTTAGGGTTTTCCCACATGGACACAACCACAACACAAAGGACACTCCTATGACCTCCAAATGGACACGAAATGGACACGAAATGGAGATACAACCATGGGGGTCATTCCTATGGGTTCAAAATATTTCTATATGCATGTAGGGATTGATTAGAGGAGAAATTATACCTTCCGGGAGAGAGATTCAAAGGAAAATCCTTCCGACACAACACCGACACGTAGAGATTCTAAAAGGACACGAACGAGCTCCGAATTCTCCCAACTTGGCTAGCACTCTCTAACCATGGAGTAGAGGAGAAATAAAGAAGATTTGGTGGAAGAAAGGGTTGATTTGGAGATGAAATCAATGGAGGTTCATCACTAAATTAATTTGGGGAACAAGAGAGAGAAAGTGGATGAAACAAATGAATGAAAGAGTGACTCACTCCTTATCCCCCCCCATAGGTGGCTGCCCAAAAAGGGTGAGTTGTCCCCTATTTGAATGTCCAAAATGCCCTCCACTAATCTATTTGATTTAAATTAGGAATGGGTTAAGGTTGAGGTCAATTTAGTCTAGTTTTAAGTCTCTAATTAAACTAAACCTATCCATAATAATTAGTCTAACTACTAACTAAAATTAATATCATGTGGACTAAAATTAATATCATGTGGGCCATGACTAACTAGTGTGTGGGTCCCACTAGAGTCAAACTACCCCCCGGGTCTCCGTTTCAAGTCGGATTGAGTTGAAATTCGAACCCGACTCAAATAATCCCAAAATAATATCATATAAAATAAATTTCAACCAAAAAATAATATCATAAATATTAAAATAAATTTTAAAAATATTTAAAAATATAAAATGACAAAAATACCCTGTTTCTGAAAACTGGGGGTGACAAATCTATCCACCTTAAAAAAATTTTGTCCTCGAAATTAAAAAAGCAATCACAGAAAACACATGCAGAAAATAATCTCATTCAACTACTTTTCAAAAAAAAAATCAGCAATAAAAAAATCTCTTTGAGGCACATCAAACATTTGTAAATAAAAACTGATACGTGTCCGCTACGGACACAAAACCATCACAAAATCACACCTATCAAAGGTCAAAATCAACAATCACCAACGCAATAAATATCAAAATAATTCAAAGAGGTCAAATGCAAAATATCCTTAGGCCAGAAATGACATTAAAATATCCTAATCACATGGTTAGGCTCTAGGTCAAACAGTCTCTAGGGTTTCACTAGCAAAATATCAAAATCACAAGTCATGATTTTAAATAGTTTTAAAATAATTTAAAAATTACCAAAAATTATATCATGATTTAAATGTCAAATCAATAAATGATTAAAATTATAAAATTTCAAAATTACTCTTATTTTAGAAAACTTTACCCTCATTTTAGAAAACTGGGTGTTACAAGTCTACCCACCTTAGAAAAATTTCGTCCTCGAAATTAAAATGTTTTATACTCCTTCTAGGTCAAACCCCTCCACAATCAAAGTCTCAGAACTTAAACAATCATACGATTTAAAAGGATGACATACAGGGTCATGGCATACGGTGGTAGTAAAAGTCTCATCTGGGTATACTAGTCATGCTAAACCAAAACGGTCACAGGGTATCAAAACACACAAGTAATCTAGGGTGATAAACTAGAAAAGATACAGAAATAACAATCATCAAGACTGTAAGGCAGTCTACCATCCTATATGAAAACTGGTACTTATCAAAATAAACTAAAGTTAACTACCATTTATCTAATAAGGGGTACTATTCAAGAAAATCAAAATCAAAAGTTAAAGAATGAAAGCCAATTGCATGGAAATCCAATCACAATATATTTATATATAGCGTTAGAGAGGAAAAGCTAGCATTATGTACAAGTTATGTCGTTCGTGTTGTATGGGTGTATGTGGACATGTTCATATGGTTAGATAATAGGCGCTGTGTATGTGAAATACATAAATGCATAGGAGGATTTGGGTTTCAAATAATAACTATCAAGTTACACTAATCATGGCATATTGGTTAAACAATCTATAATACACAACTCTTTTGCTCATAACATGCATGGCTACCATGTATATATGTATATAAAAGAGGTAAGATTTAGTTATGTATCGATATACATTATAACATGTATGCATAAACTCTATATATACTATATAGATATATGACATAACATAGAGAAGGGTTAGGTTACATGGCAGTGTATACTTAGAGTGTGGGTGTCACTATACAGGGTTAGCTTTAGTAATGAAGGTTAGACCCAGTTTTAGTTCAGCATTTACATACAAGAATCTGAAATAGGCTAACATTTAAATCAGTATATATTAACCAACCAATGTTTATCACAACCTAACATGTAAGAGTATAAACCTAACATCATTTCCCATATACAACAATGTACATAGCTCCAAATATATATATTTTTTAAAAATAAAACATCAATTGAACTAAACATTTGGAATCCAGTATTAAGGTTATTATGCACCAGTCTTAGATTTGACAAATTTAAACACAAAACTCAACCATTTTTTTTGAATTGAAACCCTATGTATAACATACATGTGCAGTGATGTAAACATAATTAATAACATGAAATTTATATTTGAATTACAAATTTTAACTGGAAATGCAGAGAACCAGTCTCTGTTACTGTACTGTATCAGAAATATTGGGGTTTTGAAAATTTAAACATCACAACATATTAATATGTATTTAGATAGGTTGAAAATCAAAGTGTAGCATGCATACTGTCAGACAAAGAGTCTGTGTCACTATATATATATTCTCATGTCACTAATATAAAAATCAAATTCTACATCAAGACCAACATTTAGATTCCTACCAAGATTGCAAAGTAGGTGATTGACGTAATCAAGACAGTTTTATTATTATTATTATTTAATACAAGAATAATAGCAAGAAAGTAATAACGATAAATCTGTTTTGCTTATATGTTTAAAGAAGGAACCATTTTGAAACCCAGAACTATAATATCAATTACAAGATAAGGCTAGCAAAATTATCGGTTCATTGTATTAAGAAAACTCATAGCAAGAAGTTACACAAGAGTTTATAAAAATAACTAAACCTACTCCTAAGTTAAATAATGAGAAGCAAAACAAACAACAAATAATAATTTTTTTTGAAGGACTGGAACAAAAGTAGAGAAAACATATTCAAAAATATTTAAGGTACAATCTGATAATCATATGCGTCTATCCAAAATGGTACTCTAAATCCTCGTCATACTAGTAAGCAAGGCTACGATAATCACAGAGTCCTCGACTTAGGCACATACCTCTAGAATCATGGTATTTAAAATTTTCGCGATGCCGCTAGCTTGCTGCGAAAACCTTAATTCCCACACCCAGGAAATATATCCAAAGCCAGACTATATGTCCTCACCATGCTGGCTAATGTGACTATAGAAGACTAGATTCCAAAACTTAGATGACCTAGCCCATATAATTTATCTTGACAAAATTAAATTAAATCAACGATGAATCCCCAAAAATCAAATTTATCAACGAAGATCAAGATTCAAAAATGAACAAAAATCCTTCAAATCATATAAATACAAACTCAGATGCTACAGCTAACATCAAGATTCAAAATTCAATAATCTTCCATCAAAATCAATAAATACAAACTTAAATTCAACAATAATCCATCAAAATCAAATTCAACAACAGAAAATAAAGATAAATTAATTCAAGGAAAATAGAGTTTTCAAATCGAAGTTAAATAAGATTCTCAAGGGTCGTCCCAGGAATCTCTCAAGGGATCCTAACTGTGATTGAGTATCTTTAAAATATATCCAAATCCTACTGTAGGCTGTAGTGGTACTCTAGTTCGAATACCACTATATAAACTCGACCTGCATGGGCCACCACTAAAAACGTATCACGACCCGCACCCTAGAGTAAGGGCACGAGAAGTGGGTACGTCCAGCCTACGCCGCAGTGTCGGTGGTAGAACGCTGTCCTAGGTCTCATGCATCTAACAGTATAAGGCTAAGCAGTTTATACTCCCCGAATGGGGGTGACATAGCAGAATGTAAACTCAATCACATCTAAGGTAGAGTATAATAGAAGATAGATAAAACATGAAATCCAACAGAGATACAGCAGATAGAAGTCTAAGTGTCTCAGATACACAACCAGAAATACATCTCAAAGCTCAAATACATTAAATCCATAAATACAACTCAAGACAACTGAAAATAAACTATACGCAAAATCCTAGCTATCTATACAACCTCTACTGTGTCTCCTCTAGGCTAGCAGGCAACCTCCAAGCTATCTGTAAAATTTTCAACAGGTCCAGTCAGGACGGAAACGAGCACATATCTCTCAACAGTTCATAGCAGGTTAGGAGTATAAATCATGCAATAGAGTAAAATACAGGAAATGCTGAATGAAAGTACAAGTAAACAGAAGATATTTTATAACTGAAAGTAAATATGATAGTAGAGACTGTAAGTGACTACGTGATTTAGAGTACAATATGGTTATGTAAACGGCTTAGGGGCACATGAATACAAATAAGGAGGCACATGAATACAGCTACTGGGGATAGTGTTCACATAACCAATTCTACTCACCCCGCCCCAATCAATACACAAGGATCCATTCAAGTTACGTTATAAGCACATGAATATAGCTAAGATACGTGAACTCATGTAATAAGTAGTACATGAGGCACATGATAAAGCACATGAAAGCACATGAAGCACATGAAAGCACATGAGAACATGTAAAAATATGAACTAGTACGAGTACAAGGAGTACCTGATGCACATGATAAAGTACATGAACATAAAATACCCGATACACCCGTAGAGGGATAACATCTCAGGAAGGGATCCATATAGTACTAATGCGTGAAGATACGTGTCAGCATCAAGTAGAGTAATCTAGAACAAGAATATAATCCAGGTAAGTATAAAAAGATCAGAGAATGTACTCGTCTGCTATCTGAATGACCAAAGGAAATGTACTGTCCGAGGAGAGGTGTCTGGCTCCTATTTAGAACAGCACAAGTCACAACAAGTCCAAAATGGTAAAATAAAGCTCTACTATGTATTCTACATGATTCTAGGTCATTTTAGGTCAAAGTCAACTCTTGGTCAACTCTGGTCAACCGTACTAGTCGAATTAGGTTAACTAGGCAGTACTAGGTCTAAACCTAGACTAACAAGTCTCATTAGGCCTAACCAAGCCTAGACTAACACTCACACAAAATCATAAAGCTACATAAGTTATCAAACACACATTACATATATATTCATATATATTTTTATTACAAGCAAGGTGCATAAAGACAAGGAGTGAGTGATACATGAATGTGGATATGGCAATGTGTACATAGCAGTACAATGTGTTCAAGTGTGAGGGTATTATGTTAGAAGGATAACATTTAGCAAGGGTTCATTGTGTCACATAGAAGAAATAACATGTAAAGCATAGGTTTAGCATGTGTGTGTAGGTGTTAATCATAACAAAAGGGTTTATTTATACATCAAAGGGTTTACTCATAACAGTAAGTAGGTTTTTGTATTCATGCTTGGGGTTACTGTCACATGTAGAAGGGGGTTTTAACATATGAACATGGTGCTAAGTGCTAATATGGCATCATACATTCCTATCATGTTGGCATTCATATATAGCATACATTCATACTTGATTACGTTACTTACTTACATATGGATACTTGCATACATGTTTCAATACCTTGTATTACCCATATGCTTGCATTTCATCCATTCATTCATGCACCTCTACATACATATTTGAATACATTATATACTTTCATACATTATATCATTTATGCATACTCTATATTATATTACATTCTCTTAACATACACACACACATATATATATACACACATGCATACATACATATTTGTACATACAAGGATACACAAAATATATATGTCGTATAGTAATCTTCTACTTAAAATCAATACTGTACAAATTAAGCATTCATTAAATTTAGGATTAAAGTATGTTATAGATCTTTGTGTTAGCTTTCCAAAACTTTAAACGGATCGCATTTCATGTCCGGAAGCTCCCGGAATCGCAAAACACCGAAACGCGTTCGTCTTTCGTACAACTGACACTCAAATAATTTTACAGAAAGTTTCAGAACTAATTTGGCTTATTAAAATATATTGGAAAGCTAACTTCGGTTCTTTTAAAAAAAGGGAGATAAATTAGAGTTTTAAGCTAAAAGTTATGATATTTCTAAGTTGCTATTGCTACTAAAAATGTGGATAAATATTATGACAAATTTAGGTAGTTTGAGACAAAAGAAACACAAGTATATAACATAATATATCAAGAACTCACTCTCTACACTAATATATATATGAGACACTATATAACACATCTCCAATACAAAAATATGAGATTAAACACGTAATAATTCATTCATACATAACAACAACACATAGTGTGTCCAAATTTGGGGTTTTCCCATGGACATAACCACAACACAAATGACACTCCTATGACCTCCAAATGGACACGAAATGGACACAAATGGAGATACAACCATGGGGGTCATTCCTATGGGTTCAAAACATTTTTATATGCATGTAGGGATTGATTAGAGGAGAGATTATACCTTCCGGGAGAGAGATTCAAAGGAAAATCCTTCCGACATAACACCGACATGTAGAGATTCTAAAAGGACACGAACGAGCTCCGAATCCTCCCAAACTTGGCTAGCACCCTCTAACCATGGAGTAGAGAGAAGAAATAAAGAAGATTTGGTGGAAGAAAGGGTTGATTTGGAGATGAAATCAATGGAGGTTCATCACTAAATTAATTTGGGGAAGAATAAGAGAGAGAAAGTGGATGAAACAAATGAATGAAGGAGTGACTCACTCCTTATCGCCCCCCATAGGTGGCTGCCCAAAAAGGGTGAGTTGTCCCCTATTTGAATGTCCAAAATGCCCTCCACTAATCTATTTGATTTAAATTAGCAATGGGTTAAGGTTGAGGTCAATTTAGTCTAGTTTTAAGTCTCTAATTAAACTAAACCTATCCATAAATAATTAGTCTAACTACTAACTAAAATTAATATCATGTGGACTAAAATTAATATCATGTGGGCTATGACTAACTAGCGTGTGGGTCCCACTAGAGTCAAACTACCCCCCGGGTCCCCGTTTCAAGTCGGATTGAGTTGAAATTCGAACCCGACTCAAATAACCCCAAAATAATATCATAAATAATAAAATAAATTTCAACCACAAAATATATCATAAATATTAAAATAAATTTCAAAAATGTAAAATAACAAAATACCCCTGTTTCTGAAACTGGGGGTGACACCTGGTATCAGATTCATATTGTCTGGATTTACTTAGATTTGTACTTGTTATATTTACATTCTGGACTTATTATGTTACCTTAGTTCAGCTAGATTTATTTTACAGTCTTCATTGCCATCATTCTTCTCTTGTTTTAGTTACTTTACTTTTCTTGTATCTTACTGCTTCTCTATGCCACAACCTAAATTATAAACTGCCATATTCATCAATAAAACTGTTTATAACTGCTTTATAGTTCTCTGTTATTTACTTGGGATTTCTTGATGAGTTGTACTCGTTCCTGTCCTGACTGGACCTGTTGAAATTTTACAGATGATTGTCCTGAGGATACATGCCCTACTATTATGGACCCAGAGACGGGATGACTACCTTTGGCCCCGACACTCATGAGTGATCGAGATTTAGTTTAGTAGACTAGCATATATTTTCTTGTTAAATTTGTTATAGAAGATTTGAGACTTGTATAGTATTTGAGATTTTTTGAGAGTTGTTATTATTTTAGTAGTTGTCCTTCTATTCTTAGTTTAATTCTTCTGTGTTTATCTTATCGTGCTTAGACTGTGATTGAGTTTAATTTGCGTGAGTTGCTGGATAGATAGTAACCTAGGACAGCGCTCTACCGCCGACACTGCGACGTAGGCTGGGCGTCGTTACGTATTCGTACCCTCACAGTGGGTACGGGTCGTGACAGTATGTCATGGACCACGAAGTCAATGAAGGAGCTCTCCAATCTTCACTGATAACATTGACTTCAGTAAGATTACTGAACTCAATATTACGATTATTTTCGACGCAGAACAATTCCCGATTAGAGATAACCACCACCTGCTGTCTTTTGATAGGGATGGCTAAGACTGCCGCAAGATTAGCCAAAGCATCTACCTCAGTATTGCAAGCTCGGCGTACATATTCGATGAATAAGGCTTTGAATGATATAGCCGTTGATTTCTGCTTCATAGTAAGGCACTAGATCTTGATGACGAACTTCATAGGTTCCTCTAACCTGGTTAACAACCAGCTTGGAGTGACCATAGACTTCAAGATACTCGACGTCAAGTTGTTTGGCTAGCTGAAGGCCAGTGAGTAGAGTATTGTACTCTGCCACGTTGTTGGAGCAAGGCTCATCTAAGGAGTATGCTCGTTGAATAGCTGACCCGTCTGGAGAAACAAGGACAACTCCAGCTCCGGCGACAATGGCACCATTGGGTCCAATCCTGGATGCACCGTCAAAGAATAGACGCCAAGTAGGAAATTCTTCGGAGATTGTATTAGATTCCAAAGTCTCATCTGGAATTTTATCATAGAGTTTAGACATTTTTGGAACAGGATGGGCTGCTAAGAAATCTGCCAGTGCTTGTCCTTTGACAGACTTTTGAGGAACATATACCATATCATATTGGGCTAGCAGAATAGCCCATGTAGCCAGCCGAGAATTGAGTGTGCTAGGCTTCTTCATCAGTACCCGAAAGGATTAACTCGGGATATGACATGAATGGTTTGGCCAATGATGTAATACCGAGTCTTCTGAACAGCAAACATAAGAGCTAGGCATTCTTTTTCGACCGGACTGTAACGGTGTTCAGCACCAATCATAGTACGACGGAGATAGTAAATAGCTTGTTCATGGCCTTCTTTGTTCTTTTGGGCGAGTAAAGCATCCAATGAATGGTCCATAACACGGACATACATTAAGAATGGTATGCCAGAGATTGGTGGCACCAAGACTGGTGGATTCATGAGATACAGCTTGATGTCATCAAATGCTCGTTGACATTCTTCGGTCCAAACGAAAGAAACACCCTTCCTCATTAGTTGAGTGAATGGTCTGCAGCGTCTAGACAGATTCAAAATGAATCTCCTGATGTATGCAAGTCGACCTTGGAATCCTCGTAGCTCTTTTAGGTTGCGTGGAGGACGCATCTCTTGAATGGCTTTGATCTTCTCGGGATCCACGTGTATACCCTTAGAGGTAATGACGAAGCCAAGAAATTTGCCACTAGAGACACCCAAGAATGACTTGGTGGGATTCATTTTGAGTTGATGTTGGCGTATGAGATTGAAGATAGTTCTCAAGTCTTGAATGTGATCTTCCTTTAGACGACTTTTGACAGCAATATCGTCGACATAGCATTCGACAGTCTTGCACAGATGATCTCAAATATGGTACTCATGGCTCGTTGGTCTGTTGTACCAGCGTTCTTGAGACCAAATGGCATGACAGTGTAGCAGTAGACTTCGCGAGGAGTGCGAAAAGAAGTATGTTTTTCATCTTCAGGATTCATCCGAATCTGATTGTATCCAGAGAATCCATCCATGAAAGATATTCTTTCGAACCCACAGGTGTTGTCAATCATGACGTCCGTGATAGGGAGAGGAAATTCATCTTTTGGACATGCTTCATTAAGATCCCGAAAGTCGATGCAGACTCAAACTTTACCGGTTTTCTTTAGAACTGGATGACATTGGCTACCCAATCAGGATGCTGCTCTTCTCGAATAAAGCCACAGGCAATGAGTTTCTTGACTTCATCATCGATTGCGTCCATCATTTCTGGCTTGAAGCACCGTTGTTGCTGTTTGAACGGTTTTGCATTCGGCAAGATGTTTAATTTGTGTGTAGCAACTTTGGGATCCAGACCTGGCATGTCTTCATAGCTCCAGGCAAAGACGTCAATGTATTCCTGAAAACGAAGAATTAATTCTTGCTTATCTGTCTCTGGAAGGTTCTTGCTGATGAATATTGGACGAGGTGACCCGCTCTCTCCTACATCAATTTGAACCAATTGATCTTCAGTAGACGGTTTTCGTTGTTCGAATCGGAGTTCCCATTGGGTATCCATTCGTTGAGCCAAGGATCTGTTTTGGGACTTTCTTCAACATCCTCGTCATAGCCTTCTAGAAGTTCGACGGAGACCATGTTAGAAGACACAGTCAATCGATGAACTCGACCGATGCTGGTGTCAGAATCCCATGATCTGGAATCAGAAGAGTTAGAGCACTCCTCACTATCGAATTCAGAGCCTGCTGGGGATAATACCGGAGGTGAAGCATATCCGAGACCTCTTTTGGTCCTGCTGTAGTACATCTCTGACTTTTCTTTCGGTACAGCCATACGGATAGGAGTTCTTCTACCCTTACCGTAGTTGAGGCCACTCTTGAAGTTATAACCCATCTTTCGGATGATATCTTTTGATTGTTGACTATAACGACGGAGTTGAAGATGCCCCGTATTATTACTTTTGCTATCATCCGTATAACTGAATTGTTGTTCCGGTCCTTTACTAAAAAGTATTAGACTCTCGCCTTTCTTACGAGCGGGAACAATACGATATGAATCCTTTGGGTGTTCAAATGAGACTTCTGTTTGAAGAGATTGCACAACTCCCATTGTAAATGATTGAAAGCTATCTAACATATCCAAATAGCATTTAGCATGATAAATGACATCAGTATACTGGAAAGTAGATGCTTTTTCATTAATTTGTACATTCGTATTTACAGCAGGACCTTTAGCCTTAGCAGGCTTGGTCAGATTGATTACAAGAGGGGGAGAAGAAGAACGTGGAGGAGGATTGGCCTTGTTACGACGAAGGTCGATAACAAGCGGCTCAGAGGAGGTGAGCTCCTTTTATCCTTGTTATGAGATTAAATAACAAGTGGCTCTGAAGAGTGAGCTGCCTTTTTTCCTTGTTACGACGTAAGTCTATAACAGTGGCTCAGAAGAGGTGAGCTCCCTTTGATCCTGATCATTATCAGTTGGTTGCTTCTGGACTGGCAAGTGAATAGCCAGTGGCTTAGAAGACTGAAGACGAGAAACACGCCCCTTGACAGGTATGATGAGGGTGTCATTGGATACTGTTTCTTGCTCTTCTTCAGTGTCTAGAGACAGGACAACCTTCATGAATTCATCCTTGTACATACGAGCATTATTGCAGTATGCTTCGACGCCTTTGAAAGGATAGAGATCAGCAACCTCCTTTTGAACCTCTCCATTGTCATCAACATATTTAAAATATTTATGGAGAGTCGAAGGGACAATGTTATGCTCGTGCAGAAATGGTCTTTCCAACAGAGCATTGTAAGAACAACCATGATTGTCAATGATGTAGAATGTCACCTTTGTGCGAAGATTGCCTATTTGGAGTTTTAGGCGAATCTTCCCCAGAGGCTCACTCCTTCCCTGGTTGAACCCAAGGATGGTGGTGATTGTACTGGAAAGACTATGCACTGGAATCTTCAGCGCATCCAATATTGTCTTCGGTATGATGCTGAGAGCAGACCCTGGATCTATCAGAATACGATCGACTTTTATCGAGTCGACATATCCTGTATAGTAGAGAGGACAGTCGTTCCTGTTGTCTTCCATCAGCATGTCATCCTGTGTGAAAGTTATGTTTGGAATTAACTCCAACACACTATGACAATGGAGACAAGAGACTGGCTCTGCTTTCGGCTTCTTTAGCAGGGCTAGACAGGTTTTAGCTTACATAGAGCCTCACTCAGAGTTTCCCGAGTCTCTTTGGAGAGGCGCAAGAGCTCGAAGATGGACAGCCGGGCCGGTGTATTGGCTAACTGAGCCAAGATATCGAAGTTGTAAGGCTTCTTAAGTCCGGAAGGAGATGACTTCTTCAAAGGTTTATCGAAGCGGACTTGTTGTTTGCCTTTGTCAGCTACTGTTGGCTTGGGAGGAGTGGGCTCTATAACTGATGAAGATGCAGTAGAAATATCCTCTATAGAAGCAGGCTGCACTGGAGCAGGCTCAGAAGAAACAGGATTCTCTTGAGCTTCGGGGTAATCTTTTAGATAAGCTTTCCCTGATCTGGTGCCCAACAAGATTTTCTCGTCAACTATGGGGTCAAAAGACACCATATTGCAAGTCTTTGTCTTGCCTTTGGAACGGTCTTTCTTCTTAGAGGAAGAGGGAAGTTCAAACTCCGAGGCCAAATCTGGATGAATCCATATAATTTCACCATTGTTAAGAGACAAGGGGACGAGACCTTCACCTCGTGGAGGAGGGAGATTCTCGATCTCAAGAGTAGCTTTGGGGATAGGAATGACACCATGCTGTACCATCTGCGGAGGGAAGTCACCGAACTGAACTGAGACCATGTTTACGGTAACAGTTTTCTCGTCTTGCTGCAGAGTGACAACCCAGCATTGACCAGCTCTTGAATTTTGCCTTTGAACACATAACATGCTCGAGTGGGATGCCCGATGAACCTGTGATAGACATAATACTTGGGATGATCAGTCTTACCGACTTCATCAGGCTTCTTCGGATCTGGAAGCTGGAGCTTATTACTTTTGATCAAGCAATCAAAGATGTACACAGTGTCATTCTCATCAAAAGAGTACTCTACTTTCGGACGAGGTTCCCTTGGTGGAGGTACAGAAGGAGTAGAAGTGGACGTAGGGGGAGCTACATTGACCGTCAGAGATTATTTGTTCTTATTCGTCAAGTTGATGTTCAAAGTTTTTTTCCTTTGCGGTTGTTCTGGCGATTGCCACCACCCGATGTCTGGTGTTCATCTCGGTCGGGTTAGACATTTATACCCCTAGCTGCTTGAATTTGTCAGCACTAACTTCAGCTGCTTTAGCGTTGACAATGAAGGATGGCCAGTCTTGGAACTGAGTAGACCCCGTCCACATGCTGATGATAGGCAAAAAATTTGCCTTGCAAGTGTCTATGGTGACAGCGGCTGGAGTTCCAGGAGGCATTTTTAAAGCTTCCCGGCGGAACCTTTCAATGAAACTCTCAGCAGTTTCATTATGTCTTTGTTTGATTTTATTGAGGGCTGACATAGTCATGTCGTTGATCCCCTCATAGGATCGTTCCAAGAAGATTTGTTTTAGACCAGAGAAGGAGGTGATACAACCATCGGGCAAGCTTCTGTATCAATCGTATGCTACGCCGGCTAAACAGCCGACAAATACTCTGGTAAGAAGAGCGTTATTTGGTTGAAGTTGGACAGTCATAACCTCAAAATGGTTAATGAACTGAATGGAAGAAGTGCTGCCATCAAACAGCGAGATTATTGGGATTTTTTATTTAGGAGAAAATGGGACTTCCTTCCATTCAACTGGATAGGGTTTCTTGATCCCCAACCTCTGCAAGTTGTCCTTCTCTTTGAAGGCCTCAAACTGAGTGCGCAGGAGCTTGACAGCTTCATTGGCATCTTCTACTGATGTAGAAGGAACAGGCTGAGTCAGAGTGTTAGGGGGAGGAACAGCATGGTAAGTACTACCCCCAGTACCTGACTGACTGGGTGTAGGTTGGATCTGTACAGGAGGTACTGGAAGAGATGCTACCCCCAGCCCTGCATTGACAGGCACCGACGATGCTATGATTTTAGGATTTGCAGGAGGTATGGTCGGTGGTACTGTATGCTGAGCCACAATGATAGAATGCATACTTACGACCATTTCGGCCATGGTCTTCAACTTGTCTTCTAGTGCAGCTATTCGTTGTTCTTGACTAGCTGAACTGGAAGCATCGGGATCTTCAGTGACAACATAAGCTGTCACTTCTCTAGGTACAGTGGAGGACACTGTCTGTTCCGAACTTTCGCTGTATACATCATAGTCAGAGAAAGAATCATCTACTGAGTGAGAAAGAGGAAGATGACCGGAAGGATCTTGAAGATTCCTTTGACCGATTGTGTCTCGGCTTCAGGATCGGGTATATTGGAATACCCCATCAGAAGATTCTTGGAGTAGATCCAAATACCGCTGGCTTAGCTTGTGAGGCTTGCCGTGCTTGGAGCACTTCCTACCCCCAGTATCTCTAGAAGTCATGTTGACGAAAGCGTACAAAACTTCGTCTTCATCTTCTGACATAAGTTAAGAGTTTGTAAAGTTCAGACGATCGAAGACAGATCGTCTTATTGTCTGACAACAACACTTGATGACCACTTTGTGATTACAATGGTGTCCAAGTGGTTGCACTGGGGATGTTGAGATGTTGTCTCGTTTTTGTTTGAGGTGTTCTCGGAGATCGGAAATGGCAACGAAACGAGAAAAAGTTCGAGGGATGTGTTCTTTGACAATATTCGGGATATGGTTCCGATTCTTCAAATGTTTGGTCCATTGAGTGTACAGGAAAGTACTCATTTCATTAGCATAGGTGTCCGAATTTTTGATCCTAGAAGTTTGCTTATGATGCTGGTTGGTCTTCGGCATTGGCTGTTTGCGTTTCACCGAAGTTGGTCGATTGAGATAAGTTCTTAGATCAGCAAACTCACCCCCAGGGGTTTCTGTCTGAGACACCAACAATTTTCCCTGTTTAGAGCAGGATATCTTGAGAGTTGGGAGATCTTGGAACTCTGTTACCGGAGTAGACAGAATACCTCTCTGATCAGTACACTTCCCTTTGGCAAGGAGGGAAGAAGAATCCTTGTGAGAAAGGGTTCTTGTACTGACTGGTGCCGGAGCACGTTCAGATTGATCTTCTATGGTAAAACCGAAGAAGACTGAGAAAAGACCAAAGGGCCTTTTCTTTTGTTTTATGAAGAAGGGTTAGCTAAAGAGCGTTTCCCTCTGTTGTCTTCCAAGTCGTAGGACGAGAAAGTTTGAAAAAGACCAAAGGGCCTTTTCCTTTATTCTGGGGAGGAGGAGGAATAGCCAAAAGACTACCCCCAGTGGATTGCGCAGGAGCAACAGGGTGCTTGAGAGGAGGAGCAGAGCTTTCCCTCTTGCTGTGGGAAGATGAGAGATTAGCCAAAGGGCTCTCTTTTAGACTGCGCTGGCACAGTTTGCGCATGGATTGATAGCGCACTGGCAGGTTGCGCATGAGTGACTCTAGCAGAGGGTCTTTTGGCCTCAGTCACAGTGGCTTGCGCAGCAGGAGTCTTGTTGCCAGAGTGTTTGGGTTGCACTCTGGTTGCTGGAGTGGTGGATTGCGCAGGCAGAGTGGCAGCCAATTACGCCAGAGGAACAGGAGTCTTGTACTTTGACAGAGCAGCATAGGAAGTATGTTGTGCCCTGGCAAGGGAAGCAGCACACACTACTAAAATATTATCAAATAGCGACGTACGGTAGCGACGGCAATAAATGGCGTCGCCAGTAGTGACGTCGTTTTAAACACGTCGCAAAACGTCGCTGTCTAGCGACGTTCTGCGACAGGAGGGCACTACGTCGCCGAAAAGCGACGTTCAGCGACATATTTTATGTACATGTCGCCAAGTTGGCGACGTTTAGCGACGTCAAAACGTGACGTCGCTAAGTTATTTTACTTAGGGCACGCAGCTGCCTTCTTTTCCCCTTATTCTCACTCGAAACCCGAAAATTTCATTTCCCCCCCACCCCCCCCCCCCGGCGACTCCCTTCCCCTCTGTCAGTGCCCCCCCCGGCGACCCCCTCCCCCCTGGCGACTTCCTCCCCCTCCGGCGAGCTCCTCCTCCTCGAGATCCTCCTCCTCGAGCTCCTCCTCCCCCAATCCGACCTCCTCCTCTTCTTCCTCAGGTAAACCCTAACTCCTCTCCTTCCTTCTCCTCCTCTCCCACGGACACACACACACGCACACGGACACACACGGACACGGACACACACGCACACACACAGACACGGACACACACACACACGCACACACACACAGACACGGACACACACGCGTGGACACGTGCACGAGACTGCACTGTGTCATTTGTGTTCGTGTGTGTTAAAAAATAATTTGGACACGATTGTGTCCTATTTTGGTGGACACTCGACACGTGTGACTCTATGCACATACACATATCATTACCAACCATTAGATTTTGCTATTAATTGAATTTGGATTTCGAATTTAGTTTATCCCCAATTTTTTGATACGTAGTTCACTATAAATTAATTTTCTGAGATTAACATTGGTTTAAACTGATTTTGAATGATTAAACCATTATGATTAATCCCATATCTTCTCTGAGAATTAATGTGCATGTTAGGGTTCACATTGATTGGGGATTCTTGGGTTTTCGTATGCCATTGACTGTCAAAACTGAGAACAGTTTTAATACACTGTTTTCATATATTGGCACACACACATTACACTGAATTTTCTCGAGAAATTATGCACTGTTTACACCTATCTACACACCACATAAGTGTAACCTGAGAATATAACACACACTACTGCTATCTACTGATTTTCCTGAGATTGATACACTGTTTGTGTATACTGTTTCTCTTATAGCTCACTCATACACTCAAAACCGAGAATAGCTAATTCACTCACACTATTGATTCCTATGTACACACACATTGAGACACCTAGCCCATGTTATGTACACACACATGGCACACTTTACCCTATATACACACACCCTATTGTACACACACACTGTTAGCACACCACACACATGACACACACACTATATATACGTGTCAATCTGAGAACAGTTTGTGCATTGTTTCCTCATATTATATATATATATATATATATATATATATATATATATAATTATATATATTAATATATATATATATATATATTGCAGTCCATATTATCTCTTCATATCAGTCCAGGCATTTATTTAGTTCCAGTACTATTATTTGTCTTGTATTCAGTTGTTCAGTCCCATGACTGACATATAGATTAGGTATTGTTTGGTTGAAGGATTACCTTTTTAGTTCATTCCACCCTTGCACATCGACATTATGTTGGACACGTACACATAGCCTAGATGGTATTGTATACATATATACATAACTATATCATGTAACTCATATGTGATATAGGCATATAGCCTATGTTAGAGTGTCTAAATATATGAAGGCATGAAAGTTGCCTTGTCTTGTAATATAGGCATATAGTATATACATGCCTATATATATATATTGTATATATCTATAGATATTACTTGTGTGTATGAGATAGCTTGAGTTGACTTTGGTCATTATTGGTACTTGAATTGATCGGAACAAAGACCCCCAATGTCGGTATCGGTCAATATTTGGTATCGGTCGGTATCGGATCGGAACATGCCAAACCGTATCGGTATCGGCCGTATCGGATCGGTATCGGCCGATACTTTAAAATTATGAAATAGTAGTCACCCCCAAGGTTGACTATTTTAACTGAAAGTCAAAGTAGAGTAAACATCTGACCTAGATTGGACTAAAAGTTGACAAGTCAACTATAGGTCAACCCTTGACCTAGTTTGACCTTGTTTGACTTTATTTGACTTAGCTTGACCTTGTTTGACTTTGTTGTCTTCATGTTTGTTAAATGACACCCAGATACTAGTTTTAGTTTTTAAATGACACCCAGATACTAGTTTTAGTTTCAGTTTGCTTTGTTAACTCACTATTGCTCATTACTTGGTAGGTCATGACTAAAATAGGATATTTGACTTAGATTTGACCTTGTTTGACCAAGGTTGACTATTTGACCTTAGTACAACCTAGTTTGACCTCGTCATCATTTATAAATTTTTGAAGCGTCGCTAGTTGTTGCTTTACGTCGCAATGTTGGCGACGTACTTATACTCGCTATCTGTCGCTTATTTTGCGACGTCTAGCGATAATTAACTACGCGTCGCAAATAGCGACGTTTGGCGACTAAATTGCCATCTGCGACTTGCCTATAAGCGACGTAGGTTTTTCGTCGCTAATACTCGCAAATTATTGTTAGCGACGTATTTCCTGTATTAGCGACGTCTCCTGACGTCGCTAATCTGGGTTATTTTAGTAGTGACCATGCATGAGCATAGTAGTAGACTGCGTAACAAGACAGCAGCCTTGGGAACAGAGGCAGTAAACTCGCAGCAGGCTGAACAGTAGAAGCAGTAGACTGCGCAGCAGTCTTGGGGAGCCACACTGGATGAACTTTGCTCGTGGCAGAAGTTGTTACAGTACGAGGGTGGTCCCGGAGTTGATCATCGCCTCGTAGGCCGTCTGGTTGACGTTTACAACCAGCGTCTTCTGCGTCTTTCCGATAGACGCAACGTCACATTGAGTTGTCACTTCCTCGTCAAGAGAGAAAGTCGTCCCCAGCAGAGTCGCCATTTTGTTTGCAAAAACAAAGTTGATCTTTATTTCAACAACTTTCTAAAGATTGCAAGAATTTTGGAAAAGTACAACTATAGGAATCCGATCTGAATGACGATCGCTTTATCCCTTGGACGATGTGAACTTTGAAGACGGTAGCCTCTGAAGATTGCAGCAGCACTTTGGCAAGAACTCCTGATCTCTGGTGATCTCTGATCTCTGTGTGTGTATGATCCCCTCTAGGATGGACTTGAAACTCTATTTATGAGTTCTGGAAATAACTAACTTTTAGTTATTCTGACTTGTGCAGTTGGATTGCGCACACTTTGGATTGCGCAGGCAATGAACTGCGCAGGCATTATTCGATCGTGGACCATCTGTATGTGATGCGTGGCATTGTTTGATTGAAATGCGCTTGATCGTGTACAGACGGTTGCCACATGGTGAGTAATTGATGGCATGAAGGCCACGTGTACATTGTCATTATCTTGATGGAGTGTGCCACCTGAATTGTGCTGGATTCGGATTGCGCTGGGATAGACCGCGCTGGGATGGATTGTACTGCAGGCAGATTGCGCTGCATGTACAGCTATCCTCGAGCACTGTGCTACACGATAAACGAACAATTTCCTCGTTCTCCATGCTATCAGTTGTCAGAAGATCTGATTCTCTGTCAGGTAATGATGACGAGGCCACGTCAGCTCGCGTACTTAGATGAGTGCACAGTTCAGCCTGCGCAATCGAATTGTTCCGCAATCTGTCTTCTGCGTAGTTCACTTGAAGGATGCATAATTTGATTTTCATGACTTTGTTGATGGGGCAACTTGATTTTTAGGACCTACAACTGTAGCAGCCGAACGGTCAAAATGAGACGCTCGTTTGTCATGTTCTAGGGTTAGGGTTTCAAGAAAATATGAGTTTGTCATATTCGAAAATACCATTCAGAACTCTAAAGAGATTCTAAACCTAATTTCATCAAACATTTTAGATAATTAAAAATATTCTAGGGTTTTGAATAGAATATAGAAAATTCTGGAAGAAATTAGGGAAGAACGTACCTAGATTTCGATTGCTTCGACTTGCGTGTCATCTCTTCGAATCTAGGAATGTTGTTGAAGAAATTTTGGTGGAGGAATGGGAGTGGAGTGGTGGAGGAGAAGAAAGTAGGGTTTTGGGAGAGGGAGAGGGAGAGGGATGAAAAACGTATAGGCAACTCTAGAGGGGGTGAATAGAGTTTGTGTCAATAATCACAAAAAAAAATTAACTCTATATCACCTCCACAAAAACAACTATCAAGATAGTAAATAAATCAGAAATAAATGCGGAAGTAAAAAAGATCAGAAGAGCATTCGCAGAAACAGCAGTTTTAACCTGGTTTCCCTCGTGAGGACTAGTCCAGGCCTGAGAACTCTAGCTCAGGATTAAATCCACTATTTGTGAAATAGTAGTTTACAACCCTGCCTTTTCTTCAGAAGAGCACGTCAACTTCTTACAGAGGATCGCAGTGGCGATTTGCTTGGAATTTTCCAAGCGACTTGGAATTGTCCAAATGACTTTTCTTTTCAACTCTTGCACAAAACTTCTAGCTAAATCGCACTTGAGCACCTTGGGGCTTAGGAAGTTTGTGGCTAGTAGATTGGAAGAGTAAGGCTCTTGACTATATAGGCTATGTAAGAGAAGAAGAACAGAAGAGTGGATGGTTTCAAATGAGAGAAACCAAGGCCTATTTATAGGGTTCGGGACATGCAGAATTCGGTATAAATAATTCAAATTTTTGGCCGTTGGACAGCTTGTAGCAAGCAGGCCCTAAAAATCAGGGTGCTGGAAATCAGGGGACAGAGTTCGGCCCGAACTCTGTGTGGAGGCAGAGTTCGGCCCGAACTCTGTCTCCAGAAGACAGAATTGGTCCATTGGGCTTTTGGGATTTGTGGAGCTTGGGCTTGGTTCAGGAATTGGTCTGTTTGTATGGTAAAGTTTGGAGAGATATGTCTAGGGGTTGAGATGACTCAGTGCGATTCAATGTACACATTCTCCTAGACTCAATAAATTGAAGATTACAGACTTGGAACAAGTAGGAAAACTAAGAGCCCTTTGATGATGCCTTTCTTCTGATATTTGAGCAGCCCTGAAGACGTCTTCTGATATTTGAGCAGCCCCGATGCGAGGCCCCGGATAGGTCGCTAGGCGGTTCGGAGAAGTCTCTTTGTATGACGCCGTCTTTGGTCCATCATTAATTCTTCATTGCCTATGTCCTGGTTTGATCAAGTGAGATCATGCTTATTGCATGTCTACAAATACATGTTAGGCCAGCAAAATATGGTGCAGTATGAAACAAGCATAGCAATATGATATAGGACAATTAGGACAATGCTAAGCAAAATATGTTGTAGTACGATACAAGCATAGCAATATATAGGACAATTAGGACAATGCTAAGCAAAATATGTTGCAGTATGATACAAGCATAGCAATATAATATAGGACAATTAGGACAATGCTAAGTTTAAGTAGCAACATGATAGTGAGTATATGAATATTAGTGACATCATTTTGTTAAACTTAACTGATTAGCCATATTCAAAACACGATGTAATCATTGGGCCAACAAGGGAGAGGGACAGTTTTTTTTCTTCTTTTGGTGGAGAGAGAGAGAGAGAGAGAGAGAGAGAGAGAGAGGGTAAAATGAGTTATGGGAAACAATGGAGGGTTTGGGGGCTGGGCTGCCCCCAAGCAAAATGTGGTGCCCCCAGCAAAATCTCCACCTGCTTGGGCTTCCCCCAAGTAAAAAATGTGGTGCCCTTAGAAAAAGCCTAATCTTTTTCCACCCACTCTTTAGCTCCCTCGTTAGTTTAACTAGTATGTATATATGTACGTGAGTTACAAATATTTTAGTTTATTATTAGAAAAATTAAAAGACAAATATCTTAATTATTTTAAATTTATTATTATATATTAATGTGCAAGACTATTTAAGAAGACCAAAGGACGATTTTTGTAATTTTCTAGTTGTTTTATTAATTTTAATGAATAATTTAATTAGTAAGTATATGGAAGATATATTTGGAAAGAAAAGTTTGATGGTAAAGTTGAATTTTTCTCATTAATTATAGATTTTCAGTTGACACGGAAAGGTCCAGATGTTAGGCTAAGTCTTTTTACTCGAAGGCCTCATCACCAGCTGTTTAATTTGTTCGTTTGATTCTCGAGTTAATTAGTTGTACCCTCCTATGATTTGTACGCATTTTGGTAACTGTCTCCGTTGTTTTAAAAACAAAGAACATCCCTGGGTGCTTAATTTCCCACTCACTTTCTTCTATGCACCAGGGGGTACAACTAATTAACTCTATAAATCAGGGGCATTTTTTGTTTTAAAACAACGAAAACAGTTATCAAAATGCGTACAAACCATAGGAGGGTACAACTAATTAACTCTTGATTCTCCCATGTAATTTTTTGACTGCTAAATTACACTTCTAAATCACCATCAGGAGGCTATGATGATGAGTGATGCAACAATCGCACCACTCAGCTCCAACATTAGAGACGTTGGTATGCGGTATTATACAGATGGAAATATGTCGTTTGCTATCAGCAGAATTGATTTTTTGTATATAATTCATTTCCCTGGTCATCTTATTCGCACTTGAATTTTAATCCCTCCTAACAGACCCGTAACTGATCAGGTCCTGAATAAAAAAAGAGAAAAATAATATCTGACTTTACCGGATTAAAATTCTATCAGAGCAAAACTTCATTGGACTCAAATCTGATACGATTCAACTAGATCCAAAACCAACACAACTTTGACCGAATCTAAACTAGACCCAAATCCAACAGAATTTGATCGGACTCGGATCTAAAATCGACTTGACTAGGATCAAACCTAATTCGACTCAAATTAACTACTGTCAAACCCGATTCGACTCGGTTAGATTATTATGATGTAATATTGTCAGATAGGGATAATTTGAAAAAAATAGTATTTCTAGTAATTTATTTATGATACCAAATACATGAATTCTACATTCTAAAATATAACATGTATTGTACCAAACAAAGTATAACTAACCGTCCATATAAATTTGATAAGAGGATGTATTATTTCTAGAAATATAAATTCCTGAAAATTCTTCTATTGTAAATAATACAATCTGAAGGGTTGTTTAGTACATGAATTGTGTGATACTTCTCCGACATATTAATCTTCATAATTATTCCAGTTATTCAAAAGATAACTAAGACAATTAAAATTACACTTGGGTTAAAATAGAGACCATACAAAAGTTGCCTTTTTATATATGATATATTGGATGTATATTAGCTGTGAGGGAAATTGAACACGTCCTACAAGCGTTTCGATACCGTATCTGAGACGTTGTCGCAGCAGAAATTTAGTCCAACCTACCTGAAATAACCCCCGACTAACGAATACCAAGCACGGATAAAGACAAGTATAGGCGGTAACTACGTCACATGGACAAATTTTAATCTATATAACTCAGATAAAATTACAAGATTGACAAAAATAATGTTGAACCCTTTGTCCTTATAGGGTCAACTCTCTTGCCACACTCAAGAAGAAACAACATAGATTATAATGAAATCACTCACCAACCCGTAGTAATTTTTCTAACTGAAGTTGACGACTCCTCGATCATTTCTCATCTTTCCTTATGTGTTCTTGTATGGCGACGTCCTAAGAGCAAAGTACGTACTTTCTCTTAGATCTCTTGTGGACGAGTAACCCGAATCTCAACTTTTGTGTTACGTTTTGTACCTCCACCCTCACCTCATAAATAAGATGAGAAATCTAATTTTAGGTCGTAATAGGATTTCCTAATATGAAACCCTGAAATAAATCTACAATAGCCCAGCACCAATTATGAACGTCAAAAAATCTAATCCAATCAAATATTTAATTAAATTTGGACTCCACAAATATATCGTTACCACATCCGGACTAGACCCCAACAATCTTTTCCTCCAGTCTGATGAGAGGGTATTTGTCCCATTGCTCCTCAACTGGACTCCATACATATCGTCTCGCGATAGAGTTTCTGCTCCCCATGCCACTAATCTCTGATCTTTTGAGCTATTTTACATCTTTCTTCGTCTCCATCTCATCGACCATCACATCGACACTAGATGCCATACATCCTGCACCACTGGGGTCCTACCGATATAAAAACATGGCCAAGACCGAAGTCCATGACAATCAACCTCACCGTAAGTCTCGGCTGCATGACCTCGATTCAGCAGCAGTCGATAGCCGTCTTTGCTACGACGTTTCGTCGTGTGCGATGGATCGTTTCACGATCCGTCTTTTCAGGTATGTTCACAACCTATACAACTTAAATTCCCTTCAATTACTTTATAGATAGATGCACTAGGTTGCTGATAAATCAATGCAAAAATCGACTAAAAATTTGTTTGCAAACAACAAACAGAGCAGTCCCGACCTCGTTTTGGAAGACCAAAATTGGTCGATTCATTAATAACCAAGAAACTAAAAGAAGGCAGTCCTAGACAACCTATAGGAGTTTGAAAACCCTTTTATAGAATTTCTTTTCATCTACTGGACAACAAGAAAACCATTTGCAAAGTTTGAGAAAAACAATTTTTCAAATGGAGAATTAGAAAAATTTCACCGATACGGCATGCAATGTCGAGTAGGGTCTTCGAGATGTTTTGAGGGATACGGAATATTCGGTTCGTCGAGACAAAGTAACGAATGGTGATGAGTCAAAGATTCAGTCAGTCCATTGGTCCCATGACAGCTGGTCGGCCTCCATGTGAGGGTTGCTCTACGATCCGATTTTGGCAATGGGTGGTTTGCCAAAGCTTCACGGGGCGACAGCCTACAACCAAACAAGGACAATGGGTGGCACACTACTCCACGAAGAGATAATGTTCCATGCCATGACCAGGTACAAAATAAAGGATCACAGGTGCACGTGTACATATACCATATACCATATGCAGAAAACATGTAACAAATACGTATATTGGGAACGGGGAGTGACACAGTCCTCAAAATTAAACTAAATCTTGATATAGAAGAAGAAAGAGATTGAATATGAAGAAGAGTTAAGTATGTCAACCCGTACTTTGGTTTCCAAAAAGATGGGGAAGGCGGCTACGTATGGACTCCTAATTTGATGCCACATTCTAAGAGATAGGGTATACTTAGTTCAAGGCTCCACTCAACTTATAGAAATTGGTTAGCCGTAAAAATCATAATTATAAGACTTCTGGGAAGGTCTAATTCCAAGGTGATATACGAGGATATTAGGTACTTCTGACCGTAGTTACGGACTCTAAGGGAGGCCTAGGTATTACCATCGTGTTCTTGGTCAATAACTTTAAAGAATTTTTTTACCAATTTGACATTGCTCATATATAGGTCATGCTTCAACTAGATAGTAGGAAATACCTTGGTTGAACATCCCATAGCATAGGTAACGAAGAGATAAGATTGAAAAAGTGAGAGATAGGATTGAAGAATTTATGAAAGAAGAACTTGTACACTCAAAGATGGAATTTATAGTAGGTGCATGAACAATTTTTATATAATTAGCTTCGAAGATGAAGCATGGTGAGGTTGGCGTGTAGATAATTTAAGTCATAATGATTAGTGGGTGCATGGAGGTTGGTGTTTGATGTTGTGTGTGTGGCATGTGGGGGCTTTTTTGGGTGATACAAATGTTATGGGTGTTGTGTGTCTTGTATGGATCATGTAAATTCAATTTGTTTGAGAGAATGGGTTAATCTTGCATGGTTGAAATAAAATGGAACAATGGGCATCTAGTGTTTATTCTAAGTGATAATGGTTCATGAATGTTGTGTAATAAAAATGGAACATGTCTGACATGCATATAGAATGGCTCATCTAGATCACGAGTGAAATTTGTTAGAAAAAAATGCTAGTTTTGTGCTCCAAATATATATATATATATATATATATATATATATATATATATATATATATATATATATATATATATATATATATATATATATCAAAGTTACAGTAGAGGCATCAAATGATCTGAATAGAAAAATGGACGTTATGAACCACTGACTTATACCTTAAGTGGAACCAATTCATCACAATCACTCGCTAATTTAAGGAAATCCCAAAAAATTTTAAAGGGGCAACCTAATTAAACTTGTAATACCTCTAATCCCTCTCTATCTAACATAGGGAAGTAGTATAGTGGGTTGGTCCAATGTTCATAGGGTCTCTTATTAGGGTTAAGTCTCATATATGAATTTCATATTGTCACTTCGATCTAATCAGTCTATCTAATAAGGCGCCTATCCAAACCCTTCTCACGCTTAATGAATATCATGATAAGGAAAATAAAGATAAAAAAGGTACATATAACCCTTCTCACGCTTACCACACTTAATGAATATCCAAATCCTTCTCACGCTTAATGAATATCCAAACCCTTCTCACGGTTATTAGGGTCCAATGTTCCTAGAGTCTCTGACCGTGTCACGTGCTAGTCCCGTGACATTTGGACTGGGGTGTGACAATATCATGATAAGAAAAATAAAGCACGAAGAAATGATAAAAAAATAAAATTATGATCTATACCTGAATCCTGTAGAAGTACACCCAACGACTCTAAGCATGAAGCCAGCAACTACCTGAAGAGATCACCAGGTCCTCGAGGGACGTAACAAGATACATATAACATGCCATAAAAACTGAATATGCAAATACAACACAACTGAGCTTCCTAACCATCTATGTAAAATGCACTTTGAAGAAAACATTCCATGTATGGGCTTTAAGATCCAATTAGTAAATGCACGACACATTAGCGTTTCGATCGAGCCACTGCTGGCATCTAGAGAAAAAGTAAAATGTACGGCACACTAGCGTTTCGACCAAGTCACTAATGGCATCTAGAGAAAAAGTAATTTTGTAGTTACTTCTTTTATGAACAAAGCTTAGCGGTTCTGAAAGGTTTTCTTAAGGAATTTTTCATGTAGTATTTCACTACAAGGACGTATTGAAATAAAATACCACAAAATATATTATTAGCTTACTTTAGCAATATTGTAAGGTACAAGGTAATGTTGGCACAAACCAAATATTGTTATTATATTTTCTGAAATAAAATTTTAGCTGGTAATACAATAATACCATTTCTATGTGCAAAATAGGTAAAAAAAAAAAAAAAAAAAAAAACTAAGTAACAACAACTTTCTATAAATGATCAAACGTTTAGTCAATCTTAATACGCCAATGGCCGTCACCGATATCCAATTCCTCAGCGCCTTTTCTTTCACTCTCCAAACTCTCCTTCCTCTCCTTGGACAACCCACAAAATCCCTTCAACCCTTCGTCCATATCATCATGCACCTTCCACCACCTTTGATGTGCTATATCACTTGCATAAACTTTCTTTTCTCCAATATTCCAATTGCAATCATATTGCTTGTGGCAAACCCATGGCTTCAATCCAAGATAGTGGATTGCATATAGCTGTGGAGGATCTGCACCGAATAGCGAGTTCTTGACGACTGCCTCTGCTGTATCGTTCGACCAAAAGTTCTTCAAGAAGTTCACCCTTCTTGGCAACCTATGCCACCAAACAAATACCTCATTCAAGAACCCTTGATCACCACCATTATAAGAGATTACATCATAACGACGCTTCATTAGGGTTTTGAACGTGCAGTTGGAGGGTTCTATGACCATGATGCCAGAATTAAAAATTACGCCGTCGTTGCCTACCGCGGTGATCTGTGGGAAGCTGAAGAGGATATCAAGGTTGCGAAGGACGATAATGTCGGCATCGATGAAGATTAGCTTGTGATAGTCCGTGAGCTGCCAAAGACGAAGTTTGCTGTAATTGTATTCATTATAGGAGTTCTTCTCAGCACGAGGGTTGCGAATACGAGTGATCATACGAAGCTTCCAACCGGCGGCACTTAGAGCAAGGAGCTTTGGTTGGGGGATGGAGGCATCGTGGAGTAGGATGAGGTCACGAGTTGATCCAGATTTTAGGATACTTTGGGCAAGGACAATGGCACCGCATACATAAAGGTCAGAGGAGTGTAGCACCGTTGCATATGCTTCCTTCTTTGCACTTGCGACTTGTCTATCCCCAAATTTCGAGAGATCGTAGGCCTCATTGTTACCTGCAAAGATTGCCAAGTTGTGTGATCAATTTTTGTATCATCCATTTATCCATTGTAACATATGCTAGACTAGCATGGTTACACTAAAGATGACTATAAATAGTAAAGAAGATAAAAATGATAATTCTAAATTTTGGAACCTAGATGACCAGTTGACTCGCAATTCAAATAACAATATATATATATATATATATATATATATATATATATATATATATAAAAGTATCAGTAAACAATGTTCCTACTATTTGGATGAGAACATTATATTGATAACAACTCATTTAGCTAATTATATTATAAAAATAATTTATTTATAATATTTCTTAGGAACTATATCTAGACTTTACTATATTTAAGTAATATAAGTTTCCATTACATATGCAAAGATAAATAGTGTCTAACTCAGAACTTTGGAGGTTGCCACTAGATTTTTCATGTAATTGTGTTACTTAAATAAATGGTCTCTATCAAGAACGACAAGTCTCCTTGCCTCATGACGTCACCACGATGATTTTATCATTATTTTTATATTGTGACCAGGGCCGGCTCGAAGGGTTGGGTTGCCTTAGCCAGAGCTAATTTTGGTTGCCCTTTACCCCTACTGAAAGATATAAATTTAATTTGGATTTGGGTTGGATCGGTCCTAAGAAAGCCAAATGGTCTGGAGGGTTGCCCTATGGAGGGGGGTTGTCCAAGGCCGAAGTCTTGTCAGGCTTACCCCAGGGCCGGCCCTGATTGTGACAATGGAAGTAGAAATAAAGCCGACTAAGAAGAAAAATGGTGAAAAAAAAAAAAAAAACCAAAGCATGAAAATATCTAAATTTGCGACATTCGGCATGTCCTATATTTTTATTCGCGACAAGACTCTAATTTATTATGAAAGTGACATGTTACAATTTTAATGTAAAGTAACAATTATATTCAGCGTACAAGTTACAAAATGCAATATAAAAATTATAAATTTAGAACAAAGCTTTTTTTTCTTAGATGGAACAAAGTTATGATAACGATATAAAAGAAGTATTAATCGTGTAAAAGTGACAAGCATAAGTTTTACAATTAATTAAAAGATTGGTGATAATAAATCATTAATTTAATATTTGTATACTTACTAATTATAGTGTTTAGGTTTGTATGTGTGGGTTGCTTTAGTAATAATATCTTATCATGTGCACCTATAACCAACAAAATATAACACTATCCATCTAAATATAAGAGCTTACACACACTTATTAAATACATCAATCATAGCTTAATATAACATATTCTATATCCCAAAAATGTTGTATAAAGACGATTATGAGCACATCCATGCTACATATACTATTATCTCTAGCTTATGTTGTTCTATGTATTATTATATCGAATTGTATTGCTTTTGTTAAGTGTTTATAGAGAAAATTTAAAGTGTATCAAGAAGGATCAAGCACAAGATGGAAGACATGTAGACAGCCAACAAATTGGACATAACTTGATGCACACTCGAAAGCTAGACTGAAGATTATAACTATTAATATAAGAATATGATAATATGTAAACATGGGCAAATGGAAGCATGGTTTGGCCATAAGAAGGATATGGGTATGCCACCAACAGATTTTGGCTATATATATACTTTGCATATGGCTTCACAAAAGAAAATGATATATGAATGCAGAATTGGCCCGCGGTTTTAGCCCGTCCGCCATGTGATGCGATCCCATTGACCCTCACTATTTGTTTGGATCCGCCATATCCGCCACCGATTAACATGTCTATCCGTGCGTGTGAGTATAAATTTGGATGCTATGAAAGTGTGAACTTGGAAGTTCGGAATCTTTGGATGGCAAATAGAAGGAGAAGGAAAAGTAGAAAATATATTATAATAATAATAAATTATTACTAATTAATCAACTAAATTAGAAAAAATGGTATTAGTTATTGAAATTTTTTAATTTAAGTATTAACAATTAATATTTTGATATGTTGCACGAACACAGATAAATAACATGATGAATAAATGCAATAGCTAGATAAATAACATGACGAACAAATACGTTACATATTTTGATTTGTCCTATATATTTTGGGGTGGTCTTTGTATCCGATACATTTTTTATATGTGTTTGATTGAACAATCTAGATTTTTTTTGAGTGTTTGTTGTTTATTAGAAATTAATATTTTGATATGTTCTAACTAACTATTAACTTATTAGAAATTAATATTTAGCTAAATTAATAATTATAAACTACTATTAATTATTTAATTTATTAGAAATTAATTTTTAATATTATTGATAACAATATTTAAAAGATTTAACTCACCCACATCCTGATAAAAATACGGATATGAAATTGGGATAAAAAATAGGCCAAACGCACCTGTCAAAAAGTGTTTGAAGCAAATCATGTATACTTATTGCTAAACTAAGCTAATGTATTCCTTTCCATAATAAAAGCAACAAATAAAATAATAGTTTGGGTACCCTTTGATTTTTCTTCTTCTCATTTATGAGAATGTTCATGGTTAAACCAAAACGGACTACCTAGACCAAAGTTCAATGATGGTGTGCTTCATAATTTGTACTATTTTATAAAATAAATTTTAACAACACCATTTTTGTCAAATAAATTTTTAAATTTTGCTATTTTATTATTATGAGAGTTGTGCAAAGGGATTAGATATCATCATATTTATAGAACATGTGACTTTTGATTAGAAGAGGCTCTGATGAGAACTAAATGGGGGAAATAGACCACTCACTAATCTGATATGACTCCGTACCACACCAAAATGATTTAGCGCTTCTCTTTCTTTTCTTCTTTTCATTCTTTTATGAATATGATATAAACCTATACCATTAATTTATTATATATTTTTATGTGAAAAGGGATATTCGTTTCTTTATTTATTATTATTATTATTTTTTTGAAATTAGGATTTTCGACTTTATACCGGCCATATATCATAATATTCAGTGGCATAAGCAGCAAGGGCTACTAAGAACATATATATATATATATATATATATATATATATATATATATATATATGTGTGTGTGTGTGTGTGTGTGTGTGTGTGCGCGCGCGCGCGCGCGCGCGTGCTAGCTTGTTCATCCTAGTCTATCCAACTCTGATTTTTGTTATAATAATGCTATGCCTACAACAAATGTTTACAATTCTCTTACAACTGCTACTTGTCGGACGATTGGATAAGAAGGAAAAGTGATGAGGTCCGATGGAGCCTATGTAGCAGAAAATGAGAGTGGAGGTGGGACCCGAAAAGATTGTAAGGTATAGAAAAGAGAGGTTATAAAAATGTTGTAAGTATTTGATTGTAGACTAAACATTTTCCTTTTTTTTTTTTTTATATTCCACGATCATAGTTACGGAACATTTGACTTTTGATTTATAAAAGAGCATCTGATGTGCAATAAAAGGGGAAATAGACCACTCACTAATCTGATATGACTTCTTACCACTCTAGCTAGCTCTTTACTATTTCTTTTCGTTATTTTATGAATATAATATAAACTCGTACCTCATCCCTCCAACAACCATACTTGACCTTGACAACAAAGACAATTCAACTAGGATATCAACCGACTGTGGATCCAGGCGCCTCAATATTTTGGACAAAAGTGAGAAACTTGTACATGCTTTCATTTTTAAATCCAACATTGGAAATTTTAGACTGCACGTCTGGACCTACGTTGAAATATTCGACTCCTGGTTCATTTTAATTTATCTATCATTGGGCATCTGTTACCGGATCTATAATTTTGATGGAAGTATCTGGACCAAAGGGACATAAGCTTTTGGGATTAGTTTGTTGATAATTAACTCTACCGATGCGCATAATATATATAGTGCATTTTTGTTCGACCATAAAAACTAGTATTAATGTTTATCCTTCTACTCAAAAGCAATTACGTGTTATTTTTTTCCAACCTAAAATTATTCTGGAAATAGTTTGATGAACATTTCCACTAATTTTGATCAAACACGTAACTAATTTATATATATATATATATATATATATATATATATATATATATATATATATTTTGGAGGGTAAATATAATTATAAAAAATAAGTTACGGAGGAAGGATTGGAGGGTAGTAGTATTTTTTTTTATAAAAAAATGGAGCTAATAGAATTAGGATTAAGATTGGGGTGTGTGTATTAAATACAAATAATTCATATATGAATCGGTGGTGTAAGAATTTTTTTTTTTTTTTTTTTTTTTTTTTTTGAGCGTGTCCACTTCTTAATGGTGCTTGGAGGCATGCCTCTAAGGGGGCTCGAACCCGCGCCACTGTGCCGGGATGCTCCACCGTTCCCAACGGACTACGGCCACGGGAACGTGGTGTAAGAATCAATATAAGGAAAAATAACTTACGTACGTACCTTTCTGCCACAAGGGCATGGACAGCATGCATGAGCCAACAGGGAGCTCCATCTTCTCCTCTAGCCTCTCCCCGTCGACCTCGAACATCCACCACTCCCCCTCCCTACCGACCACATCGTCACACCGGAAGATCTCCATCATCGGCCGGCACTCGCTCTTCACCGCCACCCTCACCTTCCCGCTCCCGTCCCTCCTCCCTCTCCGCGCCGCCAGCCTGGCGGCCACCAGGTGCGCCTGCAGCCGGAACACGTCGCGGTTCCACCCGCTCTCCGGCTGACGGCACGGGATCCTCGCCACCACCACGTCCAGCTCCTCCGCCGACGACAAATCCGGCATCGGGATCTCCGGGCAGGACGTCCCCTCGTTCTCCTCCTCCTCGTCGATCCACTCCGGAAACAGGTCCTTCCACTCTAAATTCCCGGACACGTGCTCGAACTCCACAGCCACAGCTTCTCCGATTGATCCCCAGTCGAACTCCTCCTCCGGTCCCATGTTTACTATCCCAATTCTCATGGGATGGTCCCCATGCACTGATTTGTTAAAGATTGCGGGGATCGCCTTGCCCTTCCTCTTCTCCCCTCCTGCCATCTTCTTCATCATTCTATCCTCCACCTACATAATTATAATACATCAGCTTCATACAAGAAATCAAATTGAAAAAAAAAAAAAAAAAACCCGGAGCTGCTATGTTACCCGCGGTTTGTAACCGCGGGTTGGCCTCCGGTCCGGATGGAATCCGGAGATAGCAGGAAGCCAACAGTTGGCCGCTACGTCAGCTGGCGGTCACGTCCGCGGACAAAATATCATTTTGGAAAAAAAAAATACTTGGTGCAGTACTCACCGTACCTTCTTCATGATGCATTCACGCAAAGAGCAGTGAACGGCGGAGTTGCCATTAATTTTCTCATAGAGCGGCGGCGGCTGGAGGAGAAGAGCCAGGTAGACGATGAGGAAGACGGCGAGGAAGGTGAGGTTGATCTTGATGACCAGAGATTTCGACGCGGCGGACTTCACCATCTCTCCGAAACCCATGATGATGATGGAAACTAATTACTCTTGCTAGCAATTCCTTCTTCTGGACCGAAGGAGAGAACCTTTTAGGTAGGAAACATGGGGCCTAACCCTTTTCTTAAATACATCATTATTGATGAGTGGTTGTGCTATTACAATAATAATCAGTCGTAAGAAAATGCATTATAGTGGTTAATGTTTAATGTGGGTAGTTTGGGCTCGTAGTGGTTGGGATGTAAGGAAAGTAGGCAAGTAAGATGACGAAGGATGACTTTGGGATTGGACCATCTGTCCATTTGCTTGCTAGAGTTGTTTATCTCGTAGACCGGGACAAATGGGTTGGTGCACATGAGTGGCCTTCCTTGCTGCTGCGGTTGGTCTCTCCCATTTTTTTTTTTCTTCTGGATTAATCAGCAATAGTAGAATATTAGCCACCACCCCAGCATCTTGATCTTGATTAGGTGAAGTCATGAACGGTGTCCAACCTACTTATCAGCTTTGAAAATTTCATCTCCTCTTCTTCTGGCCTTTATCTTCCCCTGTCTCCCTCCGCCAAATAGGTTATAGAGGAAGATGCTTCTGTAGGGAGTTCGGAAATTTTGATGATCCAAATATTATCCCATCCAGGATTTCAATATTATAACATCTAGGTGATAATGTAACACCATGGTATACTATAGGGGTCTATGCATGCGGATCCTAGGGTGGACTAATGGCCGCATCAAACTTGATATTTTGTATATTGGGAAATTTTGTGAGGCACCCTCCAACTTTTTGAAACAAGGTACCCCTCCCTTAACAAGTTTTTTTTTTCTAGTATATTTCATAATTTAATTGTCATCTTAAAATATATGAAAGGTTTATAATGTACCTTTATTCAGGGTCTGCTTAGATTGACGGTTAAGAGAGTTAAGTGAGAGGAAAATAAAATCATGCTTGGTTGGAGGGTGGGGGGTTAAGAGGAAGGGTTATAGAGGTTAATTGGGAGTTTATTTCACCCTCTTTTGTCCATTTTTTTAACCCTCCAAATCGGAGGTTAACGAGGAGGATTGAGAGATTTTATTTAAAAAGTCATAAATATCCCTTATTTGTTCTATAAATTTTTTTTTTTTTTTTTTTTACATTTGTACTTGTTTTCAACATGTTGCCCCGTAGCCTCCTAATTTGTAAAGATATTTTGACAAGTTCTAATAAAATTTCAATCAAATTTAATTTTATGACATATGTAATAAAGTTATTTTTGTAACTATCATAGTTTTATTAATCATTCTCCTACCCAAAATCTCCAATTCAAGCAAGAGTTATTAAACACCTTCCACTTAACTCTCCCGCTAATCTAAACAAGGTTCTATGTATTGACTCAACTCTTCCTCATTTAACTCCCCCTCATTTAACCCCACTTAACTCTGCTTATTTTTCCCCTCAATCCAAGCAGACACAAAGCTAAATTACACTTTGATACCCTCAACTATTCGAGTTTTTCATGTTGATACCCTCAACTTTGATAGGTACTAACTTAATACCCTATCTTAACTAATATTTTATAAGGAAGAAAGCGCAATAACGGCGATCTACTTCGACAGTTGGATCAGTTAGGGCTACACAAGTAGGACCCATAAGACATTACACGATGCAATAGCAACCTAGAGTTTTCCAATATAAAGGGAAGGGACTTCCTACTTTCCATTATTGCAGTAAGAAGGGACACCTTCAGAGAGATCATTGTCATAAATTGGGATTATGTATGTATGGTTTGTAGATCCAATCAGCATCAAGCTCGAGCTTGTACTTCTAGGCAGCAACAGGTACAAAAAAAACCTTACCAACACAGGGAGCAAGAGCACCACGTCCACCAGCAGCCATTGAATATCCAAAGGGCCAACCACTACCCACATAGACTACACAGTATGAGAAGGCCATGCAACAAAGGGATAACCAAAATTTTGGACAAGCATTCAGTATGATAACAACATGAGTATAAATATAAGGAGCCGTATATGCAAGTATGACATTTTAGATAGAAACATCATTACATGACCATGATCATAGTATGACTTAGAATTTTATAGTCTAAAACCTCGATAGATATAGAAACACGAATGGATGTAAGGACTAAGTAGTATGGGATTATTCCTGGATAGCCTATATAGTTAGAAATCAGTACTACCGCAAACCTCATGTGCCATAAGAAGAGTAAATCATTCTATTCTCTCAGTTCGTGTTTCATCGTAGCATCACTCGTCAGACTTGGGAGCGTGAAGATGGCATACACAACCATTTCTTTCATTATTTGAAATCGAAGTACGACTCTTCATACTTGACTCTTTTCTACTGCATTGTAATCACTTTCTTATATCGTGCTTTAGTTTTAATTTCGAGTACAAAATTCTTGTAAGTTGGGTAGAATATAACCCCCTAAAATTTATACAATATTTCTTTTATTATTTTATTTTATTATTATTATTATTATTATTATTATTATTATTATTATTATTATTACTTTATATATATATATATATATATATATATATATATATATTATATATATATATATATATATATATATATATATATATATATATATATATATATTTAATTTTTTGTGGTATACCATGATGCCCATACCTTGGCATACCCCTTACCCAATGCCAATACCCTTGATTATATATATATATATATATATATATATATATATATATATATATATATATATATATATATATATATTAAAATATATATATATATATATATATATATATATATATATATATATATATATTTATATTTATAAATAAATAAATAAATAAATAAATAAATAAATAAATAAATATATATATATATATATATATATATATATATATATATATATATATATATATATATATATATATATATATATATATATATATATATATATATAATCGAGGGGTATTGGCATTGGGTATGCCAAGGTAAGGGTATCATATATATATATATATATATATATATATATGTATATATATATATATATATATATATATATATATATATATATATATATATATATATATATATATATGAATGATACCCTTACCTTAAGGGTATCATATATATATATATATATATATATATATATATATATATATATATATATATATGATACCCTTAAGGTAAGGGTATCATTCATATATATATATATATATATATATATATATATATATATATATATATATATATATATATATATATATATATATAATCGAGGGGTATTGGCATTGGGTATGCCAAGGTAAGGGTATCATTCATATATATATATATATATATATATATATATATATATATATATATATATATATATATATATATATATATATAAAATCGAGGGGTATTGGCATTGGGTATGCCAAGGTAAGGGTATCATATGATACCCTTACCTTGGCATACCCAATGCCAATACCCCTCGATTTTATATATATATATATATATATATATATATATATATATATATATATATATATATATATATATATATATATATATATATATATATATATATGCCAATGGCGCGGTGGTTTTCTAGTAAGTCCGTTGGCGCGGTGGGGTGTAGGGGTGAGTATTCGGTTAAATCGGTTTCGACCGAACTGAAATGTCAAAAGCCGAAGTAACTGAACTTGAAAAAACTTGAACCGAAACCGAACCGAAATTACAAAGAACCGATTTAAACCGAACCGAAATAATAGGTTCGGTTTTTCGGTTTAATCGGTTGGACCGTTTTTTAATAACAGGTCAGGCCCAACGGAAAGAAAGGTTTGTGGGCTTTCAAAAAAAACACATTAGTATCAAAAAAAAATTCACAGAAGTACATATTATTACAAAGTGCTCTTTTTAAATAATGGGCCTTGTACAACGATTGGTTTGTGGGCTCTCAAACAAATATACACATAATAAAAAAAAACTTGCTCACATACACATAAAATTAAACACAGAAGCTCTGCAGTCACAATTGCTTCAAATACAAAATGTCCCTTCCACAATAGCTGCAGTCAAAATTGCTCCCATAAAAAAATTGAACACTATTTCTCACATACACAAAATTAAACAACTCACATAAAATTACAAAGTGCTTTTCCACTAAGTATAATTACAACAACAACGTCAGTCACAACAAGAATTCGAACCCACAAAATTAAACACTATACATGAACAAAAATTAACTTACACAAGTAAAAAAAAAATGAAATAAGCAACAAATTACTTATAGGAGTTAGGGTTTGAAGATCTGGAGATGGCTCAAAGTCTCAGTCTCATATCTTACTTTTATTTTAAAACCCCCAAATTTTAGGTTTCGTAGATCTCAGAGTTGGAAGACAAGACAAGAGAGCTAGTGGAGTTAAGGTTTGTAGAATCTTAGATGTGGAGAAGATGGAGAGAAAAAATTAGGAGGAGAGAACTGGAGTCCAGGGACCAGAGTCGGCAGATCAATTTTTTCGGAGAGAGGAAGCTCAGGGAAATGAAGAGCTTTGGAGGAGAGAGAATGTGACTCAGAGAAATGAGCTCTCCATAGGGTTTTCAGGTTTTATATCACTAATTTTTAGTGTGGGTATTTTTGTAATTTCACATGGCTTAATCGGATTTCGGTTTTAAACCGAAACTGAACCCGTAAATCGAAACCGAACCTAATGGGTTTACATCCAAACCGAATTCTTTATTCGGTTCGATTCGGGTTAATTTTTGGTCCCAAACCGAATAATGCTCACCCCTAATGGGGTGAGGTCCTAGGAACGAACCCCCATGGGAGTAGCTGGGTGGTGGTGGCCACAGCTTCCGGGCCAAGGTCTGCTGGATGGCTTTGTCCACGGTCTTTGATATATATATACACACACACACACACACACACTCACACACACACACACACACACACACACACACACACACACACACACACACACACATTCCTTTATCTATTAATCAGGTACCCTTGCCATTGCTAAGGCCTAAACCCATGCGCAACCATTTACCTATAACTATGTGTATCAAGATACTATTGTATATCAAGATACCGTGCTACATTAAATTTACATGACCTATCTAGCCATATCCTAATTATCTAGGCATAGAATTGTGTATATATTTTTTTTTGTGTATATATATATATATATATATATATATATATATATATAATATATATATATATATATATTTATATATATATATATATATATATATATATATATATATATATATATATATATATATATATATATATATATATATATATATATTCCTACACACACACACACACAAGTGAAGTGCCCTGTAAGCTGCCTGCACACAACCTACACAGCTACATACACTGTCACGCAGTACTATGTGCCCTGCCTACACTTGCTGCTACATCAACCTACAGAAATTGCACCACTGTTGATACATAGCACTTGATAACTCATATCTAAAGTCTAAAATAACTGCACATAGATTTCCTTCTACACTCTCTGCACGTGCGCGCGCGCGCACACACACACACACACACACACACACACACACACACACACACACACATATATATATGTTAAATACATATTTACATATTTTGAGAATTTTTATTAGAATTAATTTTGGATTTTTTATTTTTTTAAATTAGGAAATTAGAAATTATAGTTATATATATATATATATATATATATATAGAGAGAGAGAGAGAGAGAGAGAGAGAGAGAGAGAGAGAGAGAATAAGGGAGGTGAGGTGCCACCTTATGGGTGGTGGCTATGTGTCACCCCCCTATGCTATCATCATGTTTTGAAAAGTGTGCAAGTGCATGATGATAGCATGGGGGGTGACACATAGCCACCTCACCATATATATATATATATATATATATTCTCCTAAATATATATATATATATATATATATATATATATATATATATATATATATATATATATATATATATATATATATATATATATATATATATATATTCTCCTAACAAAACCCTAACCCTAACTAAATCCTTCCTTTCCCTCCTCTTGGTTGACAACATACCAACCCCTATTGTAAAAAAAAAGCAGCCCCCTCTCCTTTTCATCTCCTTCTTTCTTCAAGAACTCCACCTACATCAATATTTTTCATCTCTCCATCTAAACACCATCTCCTTCTCTAAATTTTTCTAAGAAACCACCACCGTTGCCTTCTCCATTAAGCCACACACCACCACCTTCATCATCTTCTTCTCAAAGGCAAGGAGAAGCACACTAAGAGAAAGCAAGGAGGAGGAACATATAGAACAAGGAAGCATAAATCAAACACTCACTTCCAAATACTTTCTTGGTAGGTGATCAAAACTCTTTTCTTTCTTTTTCACGATGAGATAATTTTCCTTCAAATTAATATCAACCCAAACTCATAAAACCATAACTTTTTTTGGTTGTGATCATGTATGAATGCTAAAATTTGATCATATGCATGTATGTTAAGTTTGGAGAAACTAATGGCATAATCATCCATGTTGCTAGGATTTTGTAAAAGAATTGAGAGCAAAACTATATGGTAGAAATCTGAGATTAAATAAATATTAGTTCTGAGATTTTACCAAATTTACCATGTATTTACGATTACTAATATAGCTCCCCTTCCCAAAAATTTTGGAAATATTTTATTATTATTTATTTTATTTAAATGGTGATTTTTAGATTTTATAAATAATTAATTAGTTAATTACTACGATAGATGGTTTTAGTCATAGTTGAGATTTGGAGTACAAGGTGACTAAAAATTATGGCACGGATAGTGCAATGGCGTACTTTGACTAGTGTATTAGCCTTGGTAGGAAAGATCGAACCATAATGATGTCCTAACTAAGAAAACCAGGCCAAATTGCGACTTAACCCATATTGATTAATTAATTATATATTAATTTAGATTATGATTTTAGAAGACCCGGTTGTACCAAGTTGGCCCAGACTGAACCCAAACCAAGCACAAGCCCATGTAGACATATAGTACGTCCAAAGAGGCCCATGTAGGTAATTATGGGGGAGATATAATTCGTGTATTTATGGGCTTTGTATATGAGATGTGTGTATTGATACTTGGTTGCTGAGTGTATGATGGCATGTCTTAGGAATTGTCTTTTGGGATTGTGAGAATTGCTAGGTTATATGTATACTGGTGAATATATAGGTACTTATATTTAGGGTATACAAATACTAGGCATTACGTGTATATTAGAATATTTTATTTATATAAACTTCATAAATATTCCTTATATTTAATTAAAGTGTATATATATATATATATATATATATATATATATATATATATATATATATATATATATATATATATATATATATATATATATATATATGTGCATATGTATTGGTAGCTTATTTGATAGACTCGTTTTATATAAATATAATATATGCATATTATATGGTATATGGGTATTTATCATATATGTATAAATATACATGTAAATAAATATAAATAGTTATATATATAATATATCTATATAAAATAAAAGAAATAAATTATAAATACTTTTATTGTATATATGCGAATATATACATATTGTATATATGTAAATATATGTATATGTATATTTATACTTGTATGCATGCATAAATGTATAAATGAATATGTGTACAAGCCTTAAAGCAAATGAAAAGAGAAAAGAATTATAAAAAAAGAAGCAAAACCCATAAGGAGCACCCCGACCCAAAATCCCCAGTGGGCCGACCCAGCCGAGCCATATAAACTCCCCTTCCCCCTCCCCCCGATTCGGTTGATGGAGAGAACAAGCAAAACCTAAAACCTACTCGACCCCCGCCCTCCAGCCGCGCGCGCGCCCCTAGGCCTCTGCTGCGCGCGGCGCAGCCACCGCGCCGCCGCCGGGGTGGCCGACCGCCGGCCAAACGCATGGCCTGCACAGAGGAACGGCAGTGGCAGTAGGGCAGTAAACCACGTCGCTTCGCGGTACATTTTTTCCCTGTTCTTACAACAAATCCTCTCCTGTAAATTCCTACGTATTGTCTAGATAACCCTCTATCCTTCCCTTCAACTGGAATCGTTTGGTTGGCCTTAAATAAATCGTAGAAATTCCTGAAAACTTCAGGAAAAACCATTGAAAACAGAGTATTAGAAACTGTTGTTGAGACCCAACTTGGAAGGCATGTTAGGATCTATATGCTAGGAGTTTTTGAAAAATAATTAAAGGCAGTCCTAGACAATACCTAGGGCTACAGAACCCAATTTACGGAAGTCAATTTCGATGGCTATACACCGAGAAATCGACTTCCCAAAGTAACGAAAAACCTGTTTTGAAAATTGTAGAAAATTATGAAAACCCTCCGATACCACGTGCGTTTCGCCAATTCGGGCAACGTGCTCGCGAACCGAAAGCATCGAAAGGTGCGTAACGGCTTCGTGGACGTGTGGGCTTTGACGGAATTCAAATTGGTCGCGTGTACGCGACGAATTTGATGCGTATCCGTCGAAATTCACCGTATCGACCTCAGTGCAAATTTTCTAATTACATTGTGCACGCTCGTTAGATCGAGACGAAACTTGCGCCAACAGAACCGTATCGTTTTTCTGGTATTGTGTGCCAAGTTTGGTCCAATTCTGAGACAGTTGATCGGATTGCCGTTTTACGGGCCCCACGGTCCGACTCAACGGGTGATTTTGTGCACGGCCCGCCGGAATCCAACTTTGGACATACGGTTGGGTTCGTATCGAAAAATTGGACATGTTGACATATAGTTTGACGACTTTAGAGACCATTGACTCTGGCATACTTTTTGGTGCAAAGCGGGTCCAACGGCGGACATCGTTTTTGCCCGAAATTACCGTTTTGCCCCTGTATCCAGAATTGGACTTAAGGACAGGCAATCCTAGCTAATTTGACTATTCTAAAAATGTTGGTAATGTTTATTTCAGCATCTGCAGGGTTCTTCATGTGTTGACTGATTGTGGCTCATTGAGTGGTATAGTATTATTGGTTTCACCAGCTAAGGACCTCAGACAAGTACACTTTTTGATTGCTTTTCGATTTATAGTAGTCTTTTCATTTCATGCTTATACATATATCTTGCTGCTAGTTGACACGCTCGTCACACGGAGTAGTCGGGAGGGAAAATATCTTAGTAGAAATGTGGACTACCCAGAACTATCCCAATATGTCTATTCGTGAATAATAACAGCTGCACACGACACGTACAGGATGCCGAATTTACCCCCTAGCCGTTCACATATCGAAACGGATATTTCACACCACATAGGTAGTTGTATTTTATTTGTTTTTCTTGTCTTCTCCACCGTGCCATGTCGTCAGTACCTTCTAGTTTTTATCTCTCATATGCTATTCTCATGTCTTGTTAATTCTATTATGTTCTCGCATTGCTGTCGGTTTGTGTGCTTGTTCCATTTCTGACTGGAAACCAACATTTTTCAGGTTTATCCGCGATCACTCTTAGCACTGGGAAGGCAGGGGTATGCTGGGGTCAACCTAGAAATAGATAGTAGTTGTATCATTTTCATCAATCGTGAGAACTTCGTATTTTTTTTAATTTTAAATATTATAAATGTTGTAATAACTTTAGAAATATGAATGAGCAATAAAGTTTATTTTGAGCATTTATTTCTTGTGGTCTTGACAGCGTTCTACCGCCGACTCTGCGGCGTAGGCTGGCTTGGACACGTTTCGTATCCGAAAAGCGGATACGGGTCGTGACAACTAATCACCCAAATCTGAACTTTAACTTTGCATGCCATAAAACTAGGTTTTTATATGTAGTTTTGACATGTGTTGGCACATAGGTAGGTGCTAAAATTTAGGACTAAAAAGTGATAAATTTTGTTTAAAAATCTTTAATGATCATATTTAGATAGGGAAACGTTGTGGCTAGGTGTTGTTAATATTCTATGCAAGTTTCATGAACAACTAGTAGGCGTAAAGTGGCAATTTCCATGTACCATGCTCAAAACATCAATATGAAATTCAGAGTTTAAATAGGAATAAATCATGATTAAAAATGTGGTTTCAAGATTTTAATGTGATTGATACTCATGTCCATGTATTGGGAACACTACCAAAATATGTCGATTTAGCGACGGCCAGATCCGTCGCCCATCCGTCGGTAATTTGTATTAGCGACCGATCACTGACGGATCTTGGTCAAAATAATACGTCGGCAATCAGCTCGGCGCTAATAAAGATCCGTCGCTAAGTAGTCGTCAAGCGACGGAATAGCGACGGCTTTTCGTCGTCACAATACGATGCATTAGCGACGACTTTTCGACGGTCTTTCGTCGATTTCAAGTATTAAATACTGAACTGTGTAGAAGCTAGCGACGGATAGTCCGTCGGTAAACCGTCGTAACAGTGTATCAGAGGGTATCGTTCCATCATTATTCCGTCGACTGTCGTCGCTAACAAAGGACGGATTAGCGACAGAATACTGACGGATAATCCGTCGACCATGTTCTGGAAATGCTTGACATTTCCAGAACCATGGCGACGGATAAGTCGTCGCTACTTCGTCGCTCATCCGTTGACGAAACGACGGACTAGTGACGGATAATCCGTCGCCATTGTTCTGGAAATGTCATGAATTTCCAGAACCTTGGCGACGGATGTTCCGTCGCTATTCCGTCGAACTATGTATTTTCAGAACCTTGACGACGGATTTTTCGACACTCGTCAGTCGCTACGTCAACAAATGAGCGACGAATTTTTGACGGAATATCCGTCGCTAACATTCTGTACAGCTATATACCACCAGTATCTTGCCGTCGGATATTCCGTCGGGAGGTCGTCGCCAAGCAAGATATGCCGTCGGCTAGCCGTCGACAAGCCGTCGCTAACTGGAAACAGTTTCAAAACTCCAGTTAGCGACGGATATTCCGTCGACAAGTAGTCAGAAACTGGAAATATCTGTCGCTAATCGGTCACTAGTCCGTCGCTAACTGAGATATTTTTGAAAAAAAAATTGCAGAGCTTTCCCTGTTCACACAAATATGCATAAACTAAACTAATATATAATGCACACCAATTATCCAACAATCACATAGACCAAATATATAATGCACACCAATTATCCAAGAATCACATAGACCAAATATGTACATACGAATTTAATGCACACTAATTATCCAAGAATCACATAGACCAAACAGTCACCAATTATCCTGAAATTATAAACTAATATCCGTCGTTATAATCCGAAATTCCTACAAATATTCCAAAATTGTCATAAATATTCCAAATTTTCTTATACAATAGTTCAAGGAGGAGGAGTTCGATTGTCCGGTGGTAGTAATCCCTCCTACGCCCGACACATATAGTGATCCACCAGGTATGGCGTCAAACCTTCGAAGACAGTGCTCGGAAGTCGGCGTAGCTGCTCTTGCGACATAAAATCAAGGAGTGCCGTCACAGTCGGAGGCGGTACCAGAGGGGCAGCAGGGTCGAAAGAAAGATGACCGACGGAAGAAGGATCGAAAGCAGCAGTCGACGGACCAGCACCAGTAGAAGACGGACCGACACCAGCAGCAGACGGACTGGAAGCAGCAGAAGGAGGCGAAAAGTATATGGCAATTTGCTCCCACAAGGATGACACCGCCTCGTGCAGCTGCGTAAGCTGCGATCTAACATCATCGTCTGCCGGGGTCGCGGGATGAGGTAGTGTCGGTGGAAATCTCTTAGTTGCCATGTACAACGGTCCTAGGAAGCCGACTCCGTACAGGTTCCCTTTCTTAAAGCCGCCGACGGTATCTACGAACAAGTCGTTGCGAGCAACCAAAGAAGAGGGCGTCCGGGCGGGCGTCGTTTCACTGACATCCCCGGTGTCAGTTAACTGAGCCCGACTAAGGGCCTCACGATACGCAGCCTATCAAATGAATGTGTTTTTATTATAAGATTTGTCTAAGTTGTAATCTAAATCCTATGTTTCACTAAACTAAGTGTGAATCCTAAGTTTACCTAAGTTATAGTCCGAATACTTTTAATTCTAACGTAAATCTCATAAACATAAGTACTTACATCAGTGTCCTTGGCCCTCTCGTCGACGAAGCTCCCGTCCTTCCGTCTCTTGTGCGTATGCTGGAACACGTCATACATGGTAACCGATTTTGGCGCCCTTCCCTCCTTCACCGCCCGTTGGGTCTGCATACGAAATTTTCGTAGAACTTAATTAACTTCGTATATTAATAATACCTAATTTGATAGTGAAATAAATTTACGGTATCTCACCAGATCTGCAAGCGTTGCTGCGTAGGACCTTGATCCCCCCGTATGAAGCCCCGCGGCTTATCGGTTCGCCTTCGCCTTCTCTGATTTCTCCTTGTACGCAGGAGTATTCATCATATCTAAGAGGTCCTCATAATAGTCCCGCCGGATCCAATTCGGCCTCGTCTGCCCCATTTTTAGGTCATGAATCATATCTCGTATCTTCTTCGAGGCAGCGCTTCTGTAGGTCCTGCGGATCGCGTCCTCGCGATAGGAGGGCCACCAGTACGTCATCTAACATACAAATTCAATTATCACATAATTTAAGAAATGGTTGATTAAAGAGTAACTAATAATTAACTAGAATATATAGATATATACCCTCAACTCGTCGAGCCAGACGTACTTCAAGTTTGGGGACACCGACGAAAAGTTGAGGTAGGGACCATGGAAGTTAGCCCTGATAATTTCTCCAAGAGCCCTGACAACATTAAACGAAAAAAAACCTACAAAGAAGAAATATGTCAATTTTAAACTTGAATAAATGAAAGAAATTTAATAAATTATCTTAAATTTACTTACGAGGTCCCCGCGGGCTATAGCTCTCGTCGAAACTCGCCTCTCGGCCTCTCTGGTGCCGTCGGAGGATCCGCGGGTCTGCGTATGTACTCCCCAGTAACCGGATGGAACCGAGTATGGGGTACTCTGGGGCCCACTGTGCAGTAACTGGGGGATCAACTGGTGGATCCGCTGGTGGGTCCGATAGCGGAACGGATCCGCTAGCAGATCCAGACTCATACCTCGATAAAGTTGTCGATCGATGGCGGGATGCGTCTGTGCCCAGGGTACTCTCCGGGTCGGGCTCGCTGGATGGGGTCACATCTTGGGAAGATTGAATGCGACCACGACCACCATCACCAATACGACCACGACCACGACCACCACCACCGCCAACACCAACACCACGACCACCACCAGCACCACGACCACGGCCAGCCATCATGACCTGTAAATAGAACACATAAACATAATTAACAATATAAAAGTATAAATGAATATAAAATTCAAAACTAAAATATACATACCACCAGTAGGGAGACGAGTGCCGCCGCGACGAAAAAGACTAGGAGTGCCATCTGCAATAAGTAAACAATCGAACAAAAAAAATATTAATTCACGTAATTGCTTTTATGATGTCAAACTTAATTCATGTAATTGGAAGTGTTTTTAATATACAACAATATTTAACCTAATCATCGTCTTCGTTCTCATCCTCGTCCTCGTCTTTATCGATTCTCCAACCGATATTTGGTGTCGTATCGAACCACTCACATTTGAACATCACAATATACATATCATAAGGGCCAGTATATTATAAATCTACAATATTCCGAAGCACTCCATAATAGTCAAAGTCCGGTTCGTCGTCATAGATGGTGCCTCTTATGCAAACACCGGAATCCTTGGTACTGATGCCATCATTGATAAATTCGACATTTATAGCATTCTGAGTTGCCTTAAACCTGAAGCTATTAACGACATAGCCTGGCCAAGTCTTTGTTTGCTTCTTCGGTCCCAATGCCAGATAACGAACACTCTCATTAATGAGTGTTGTTTCAGGCAATAAAACCTGTAAACAAATATTTATAATTTAAATGTTTTGGATTATATATTTCTAATTTCAGTTACTTACGTATTTTATAAGAACATATAAAATTAACCTCAATTATAATCTCAGTTACTTACGTATTTACGAAACCATGACGGAAATGTACAATCAACCTCTCTTTGAAGTTCCTCATAGGTAATATCGGGTGTCCTCATTTTGACTTCATCTCTAAATACACTATTAGAGAAAATAAGAATATATAAGTGTAGTCACTTACTTCATCAAATTCGAGATTATAACGAGTACAAGTGTACTGACTTACTTCTCCAAATCTCTCACTTCTTGTATGTCACAGTTTAACAAGACATATCGGTGAGCGGCATCATATATACTCGTCATCAGTCAACCACCATTTTTTACTAGTCCCAACAGGCTTGCCCCTTACATTGAATATACCTTCATCCTCAACGTCCTCGTCATTCCTTTGAGGTCTATTTCGATTTGTCTTAACATGAGTATCAAAATAAATAGAGCAGAAGTTTGACACCTCTTCGATAAGATATGCTTCGCATATCGAAGCCTCTATATGAGCCTTGTTGCCAACTTTCTTCTTTAGATGGTGTAGGTATCTTGAGAGACAAATTATCTTGAGAATTAAAAATGAATTTTAAAACCCACTGAAATTCAACTTAAATTATATCGAATTTTATGTACCTTTCAAATGGGTACATCTATCGATAATGAACAGATGCACCGATACGGGCTTCGTATGCTAGATGAATCGGTAGATGCTCCATGCTATCGAAGAAGCCAGGAGAAAATATTTTCTCCAACTTGCAAATTGTTAAGATAATCTTCTTCTCAAGTTCAACCATGTGTTGCACAGTCAACTTAGTTGAACAAATATCTCTAAAGAATATAGATAGTTCGACCAACGGAACCCCATACAGCAGAAGGCAACAACTCTTTCAAAGCAATGGGCAGTAATCTTTCCATAAACACGTGGCAGTCATGACTCTTCATTCCCGTTAGCTTGCGTTCATTGAGATCAATGCATCTAGACAAATTCGACACATAGTCGTCGGGAAATCTTAAAGTAGATACCCACTTGTAGATTATTAATCTATCTTCCTTGCTTAATGTGTATTGTGCTATCGGCTTACTTAATTGTCCAGCAGCTCCCCTTTGTATCAAATTCAGATAAGGACGCTTGCATATCTCAGCAATGTCTTGTCTTGCTTTTGGATTGTCCTTCGTCTTTCCTTTAATATCCATGACGGTATTGAAGACATTATCGAACACATTCTTTTCGATATACATAACATCAAGATTATGCCTTATAAGATTATCTTTCCAATAAGGCAAGTCCCAGAAGATATTCCGTTTGGTCCAGTTATGGCTTTGTCCGAACCCATCGGCACGATTGTTCGATTGATCTTCTATTACAGTGGGCAAGTCCTTTATATCTTCCCAAATATCGTATCCCGACAATCTGGCAGGCGGATGAGAAAATTCTAGTTTTCCAGCTCTGAACGCGTCCTTGTTCTTTCTCCAAGGATGACTTGCGGGCAAAAATTGACGATGAAAATCAAAGAAAGAAGTTTTTCCTCCCTGCTTAAGGCGGAACGCCTTACTATTTTGCATGCATATCGGACAAGACATGGTGCCGTGAGTACTCCATCCCGACAGCATACCGTATGCGGGAAAATCAATGATTGTCCACATCAGTGAAGCTCTCATCTAAAAGTTCTGTTTCCTGGAAATATCATAGGTCGCGACGCCGATCTCCCACAGCTGTTTCAGCTCATCCACCAATGGCTGTAAATATATATCGATATTCTTCGTCAGATTTTTGGGACCCGGTATGATAGCTGTCAAGAATATATAAGGAGTCTTCATACACATCCATGGTGGCAGATTGTAAGGGGTCAGAATGACCGGCCAGCAGGAGTATTGAGATCTCGACTACCCGAAAGGGGCGAAGCCATCAGAACATAGCCCCATGCGTACATTTCTAGGCTCTGCAGCAAAATTTGGATGATGTAAATCGAAATATTTCTACGCCTCTCCATCCGAAGGATGTGACAATTCTCCATCGTCCTTTGTACATTCTTCGTTGTGCCACGTCATGTGTTCTGCTGTATTCTGAGACATATACATCCTCTGCAAGCGCTTCGTGATCGACAAGTAATGCATATACTTGTAAGGACGTCATTTTCTAGTTGACTTTCCTTTCCTCCTGACTGGCTTGTAACGATCCGTATTACAGAAGCTGCAACTTTCTATATCCTCGTTCTCCTTGTAGTACAACATGCATCCGTTGCGACAACAATTTATCTTCTCGTATCCCAGTCCCAGTTGTCGGACCATCATCTTTGACTTGTAAAAGTTTTTTGGAAGCTCTTTTGATTCGTTCGGTAACACCTCCTTGATTAGTTGTATAATTCGATCATAGCAAGTTTGTGGCAAGTTAAAATCGGACTTTATATTCAACAACCGCATCATCACTGACAGTACGGAATGTGGCTCACAACCAGGATATAAAGAAGTTTCAGCATCCTGAAATATATCATAGAACTCCTTCGCCTCGGGATTAGGATCCTCCGGATCAAAATTAGGCCCTGCCGCATCCTACACCATATCTCGTGCAAGGTTCTGCATGTCTCCATAATCAACAGAGCATTCGTCGTCTTCGACGACAAAATTCATTGCAGCATTATCATCAAAAGCATAAGTAGCAGCATTCACAACCTGTCTTTCTGCATATAGTTTACCTTGCGATGACTACGGGCCGTAATCACATACGAAACCCTTACGGGTCAAATGATCTCTTACACTCACCACTTCTTCGTAACGTCTATTGCGACAATTACGATGTGGACACTTGATTTTGTTACCGTCCATATACTGAGCTTTACTCATGGCATACTTAAGAAACACTTCCACGCCTGCCTGAAAATTGTTACTCACACCTATTCTGCTCTCGTTGTCGTTTGTACATCCATGTACGATCAACGAAATAACGATCCATCACAGATTGGATGTGAAAATCTGTATAGTAAGACAAACTAAACAAAATTAGTATATAATCATATAACTGGTGGATCCGCTGGTATATAGGCCGGATGTACTTAGTATCGACCGCATTAGACTAGTATCGGTCTATAGGTTTGGTATAGGTCGTATCAAATTGGTATTGACCTTAGCGAATTGGTATCGTCCTATCCGATATGTATCGGCCGTATAGCTAGGATTCGTACCGGCCTTATCGATTCGGTATCGGCCATATCCGATAGGTATCGACCGTATCGGATATGTATCGGCCGTATCAGATTAGCATGGTGGAAGGTTTAGTAACAACTGTACTTAGATTTTTCTCTTCTCGAGCTAGAATACCATTGCAAGAGAGTCACGAGAGAGTAAAAAAAATCTCCTACATATTGATGTTTACGATAGTGATTGGCCAATTACAGTAACACACATGCTGCATTTTCCATCAGGGAATGAGAGATTGAAAGCAATAACATATAGAGTTGTATTTCGGGAGAAGAACTCGTACAAACTCTTTGTGAACAAAGAGTTTATAGGAGTTCGTCTTCTTCTGAAATACAACTCTATATGTTATTGCCTTCAATCTCTCCTTCTCTGATGGAAAATACAGTATGTGTGTTACTGTAATTGGTCAATCACTCTCGTAAACATCATTATGTAGGAGTTTTTTTTACTCTCTCATGACTCTCTTGCAATGGTATTCTAGCTCGAGAAGAGAAAAATCTAAGTATAGTTGTTACTAAATCTTCTACCATGCTAATCTGATACGGCCGATACATATCCGATACGGTCGATACCTATCGGATATGGCCAATACCGAATCGATAAGGCCGGTACGAATCCTAGCTATACGGCCGATACATATCGGATAGGACGATACCAATTCGCTAAGTTCAATACAATCTGATACGACCTATACCAAACCGATATACCGATACTAATCTGCTACGATCGATACTAAGTACATACGGATACCGATACCGATAGTTCGATACCGATACCGATAGTTCGATACTGATACCGATAGTGCGATACTGATACCGATAGTCCGATACCGATAGTGCGATACGATACGATAGTGTGATACCGATAGTTCGATACCGATAGTCCGCTAGCGATACCGATAGTTCGATACCGATACCATCAAATAGAGGAGGTGAGCGGACCTTTCAAGAAAAAAGCCAATATTCCAGACCGACAATAGCCACAGAACTAAGCGTCTTAGTTCGCTACCTCTCACCTGCATGAAAGTATGCAGCCGGGTCTCACCACTTTAGAAGGACAGGTTACACCACGTTTGAAGCCTTGAAAGAAGTCTTGCTGACTCTACTGCTTGTAATGAAGCGATAGTTCGATACCGATACCGATACGATAGTTCGATACCGATAGTTCGATAGTCCACTAAGTCCAAAGAATTTCTCTTAAGTGTCGAGCATGTTATATACGGTTCAACTTGACAAGTCAGTATATATTTTTGTGGTGTTATATGCTTGCAGCAGCAAATCAAGTTTTAGAGTCATTATAGGTCAATTAATCAAACTGAGTCAATCTATCTATTTCTAAATTGCAAGAGTCCACTTCTAGGGTATGGGAGCTATATCCTAAATATCTAGGCTAAAATTAACTTGGTGAGGATACTAGAGTGTCCTTACTATCTAGCAAGCACTACCTTAGTCTAGTTATACTAGCATTACTTATATTTCCTACCATGCCTACACTCACACATTACACCCCAAGCCGTCCTGTATGCTAATAGGCATGGTAGGCCTGCCTTCATTCTTCACTCTCTAAAGCACACATACACATATGTATATCACAGTTAGATGTATAGATATATACATCTATATAGAAGCACACAACTGATACACTCTACTCTTTTATTGATTATCCCAAGACACACACAAATGAGACACATGCTCTCTGACTCAATGCTCCCTGATACTTCCTAGTATCAGACACTTGCACTCAATACTACCCAAATGACTCTCTCACTAACACTCTATTAATACACAGGAAATACATAACACTCACAATCTATGCCACCACACCCTCACTTTCCTCCCTCACTCAACATCACACAGGCCACATGGCCACAATCATTTTTACTATTGCAGGGCTTTCCCTGCCAAGGAGAGGCAGCCCCCAACCTCTCAAGCACATCATCAATCACATGGCCATATGTATCAATATCTGCCAATCTCTCTTACATAGATATATCCTCAAATACATGTATATAGGCCTGCAAAGACTCATTTAAAACCTGGATTTCAAATTGAACATTTAAAAAAATAGTAAACTGCCTATATTAGTGTATCAAAAGAAAACATGAAATCAAACCCAAAAGAAACGAATGAAAGCCAAACCAAACACTCGTGTCCTAGGGGAAATGTATGCCCACATGGGGGGCTTTCACCACTCGATGGTTTCATCCCCCCTCAGCCGCCCCCCACCCCCGCCGCCCCCGCCGCCCCCGCCGCCTCCCGCAGCCCCGCGCGTGCCACCCATAACACCTCGTCTCCCCTCCCACCCCCCGCCGCCCCCACCCCCTGCCTCCCCCGCCAAAACCCCAGCCCCTGCCAAATCCCCAGCCCCCGCCGTCCCCTCAGTCGACGCTGCCCCCGCAGCCCCCGACGCCCTCGGCCCACTGCACCTACGACCACCGTGCGCGTGCAAGAGAGAGAAAGAGAGAGGGAGAGGGGATTACCTTTGGGACAGAGAGAGGAGAGGTCGTCGATCACCGTCGCGGAAGAGAGAGAGGAGAGGGAGGTCGCCGATCGATCACCGCCGCGGGAGAGAGAGAGATGAGAGAGAGTGAAATTTGGGGGGAATAAAAAGTTTTCCCCGTCGTTTCAATTTAAGTCTGGAACGTATATTTAGTAACGGACTAGCGACGGATTTTATCCGTCGCTAGTCCATCGCTCTTTTTGATACTTGCCGACGGAATATCCGTCGCTACTTAGTCGAAGAATTATCCCGCCATTTTTTCCAACAATTCCTGCCAAATAATCGACTGCATAGCGACGGCTGCTTATCCGTCGCTAAGTCTCCGACGCCCTAGCGACGGATGAGCGACCTTTTCTCCTCCTTAAAATAAAATAAAATATGTATCGGCTTGTCGTCGGTACTCCGTCGGTTATTTGTCGTAAATCCGTCGCTAACGCCGACGAAAATTATCCGTCGCTAACGCCGACGAAAATTATCCGTTGCTAATGTGTCGTTGCTAATTTACTGTATTTTGGTAGTGGAACCTAGCTAGTCTCAAGCTTTGGAAGGCAAAGGGCTAGAAACTAGGTCTTGGTACCCCCATGGCAGCATATAAACTTGTTGTGCCATGTACCCATGTGTCATGTGTAATAGTTAGACTTGATTATGCATATGAATAATAATGGGTTCTTAATAAAAATAAGTTAGTCATGTGGTTGTTAGTTCTTGGTTAAATAACTAAATTAGTTAATTAATTGTACAGAACATTTGGATTCTGTGGACTTAGATGTGGGACCATCTCTAAATCTACAGCTTACAGAGCCAGGCAAGTGTACCTTGCTATGTTATATTCAGTATCTTATTATTTGTATTACTGTATATTATTTGACCTAGGACCGTACATCAATTTTTGCTTCTGAGTCGGACTTAGTTGGTGTCGTCTAGAATCATATTAGAGCTATATCGCGATACTGTGGATTCCACACTGACACCTAGAGACCCATGACATGTGATTTATACACTTTTTATCTTGCAAGATTTCTTGTATCTTGATTTCATGGTGACTGAAAGTCTGTGTTGTCCACACACACACACACACACACACACACACACACACACACACACATATATATATATATATATATATATATATAATGTATGACTTGACGTAAAGTTAGAGAGACAGACTGAACGTAGCATGGATACGATTCATGAAGTCTCATGGGAGGGAAGAACATTTACCGAAAGTTTGGGCTACTTTCCATCATAGTTACCATTATTTCTTTACCAGAGCTACGAAGATTTTATAGTTACCACAGTTTTTCTTATCAGAAATATGGAGATATCATAGTTATCGGAGTTCCCTATCAGTTTTTTGGAGTACACCATAGAAGCCCACGTGCACGTGTGTCGTTCTCAAATTTTGTGTGTGTGTGTGTGTGTGTGTATATATATATATATAAAGAAAACCATGTCATATATTGATAATAAGCAAAATGTTAAAGTCTTTACAGTAAGCACAAAAAAAAGTATGGAAAGGGGGAATCAAACGCCCGCTTCGAGGTCTGAAGCCTCAACAAAACACAAATCAAATGTGCAGGGAAGTCCAGAAGCCCTCCTGGGCATGCTTGCAGTGTCTGCTAGCCTTGAGAATCTGTCTGGTGACCTCAAAAATTAGTTGGGCGATATTGAACTGGTTACCTTCGTATCTGTACTTGTTACGGTTCTTCCAGATGACCCACGTGATGGCAGCCGTGACGATCTGATGTCTGTGAGAGGCATTGCCCCAGATGGCTAGAAGATCGTTGAGGCGCCCATGAGTTGGTTCTGGGGTGCCAAAAGTAGAAAACCTGAGCCACACAACGGAAGCCAGGTCGCCAGTCGAAAGGATGTGGTCTGTTGTTTCGGGCTGGCGCTCCAAGCAGCAATGACTTGCAGAGGCTAATCTGAAGCCTAAAGTGGCGAGGGCATCGTCGATGGAAAGTTTCTTGTGAAATAATCTCCAAAACAAACTAGACCGCTTCTAGGGATACAAGAATGCCACAATAGGGAGATGATAGGGGAAGGTGTACCTGCCCCACTGGTCGCACGCCTCGTCGATGTCAGGAAGAAGGAGCCGTCGGCCGTCAGGGACCACCTAAGGGAGTCAGGGTCCGTGCCAATCGCCATGCCGGAGGTAGCTAAACCTACAGCAGCCTCCTCTCCAAGCCACTAGCGTGCCCTACCCCAGAGCCAGTCCCTGTCACTAGACCACAAGTTTCTGATAACGCTAGAGTTGGAGGCTTCCGGGGAGGGGTGAAGAAGGACGTCCCCGAACCACCATTCCCGGAAGAGAGATGATTCCTCGGATCCCAGCCTAAGAGGGATCAACAGTTCAGCTAGCAGCCCATGTACAGGATGCGATGCCATGAAGTGGATGACCTATTATTATGAGAGACGACTGAAGGATGAGAATGCTTGAAGTATTTGGCCTTCACGAAACGAGCCCAAATGGAGCGGTTCCTGCGGAGCTTCCACCATAGCTTCTTCGAACATGCGTCAATAATGTGAGCTAATCTACAGAACCCTAGGCCACCCTCGGATATAGGTCTAGCCATGGTATCCCTGCTGGCCCAATAATGTTTATCCTTACCGTCGCAGTGGCCCAGAAGAAGTTGGTGAAAAGATTTTCTATAGTGATAAAAATTTTCTTAGGCGGGGAGCAGACGGCCAGGGTGTAAATCAGGATGGAGGAGAGCACGTGCTGGATTAGAGTCATCTTCCCACCAGAAGATAGGATAGCGTTGTGCCACCCCCAATCTTTTTCTTGATTTTACCCACTAACTCATCAAACATACTCGAGTTCGTTCTGCCTTACATTAATTGGCACCCTAGATAAGAGAAGAGAGGATGTGTCACGAAGAAGGATGAGATATTAGTGAGCATAAAGGAGTGGGCTCTGTCAACGGAGTGGTGGGCGTAAATCACACTCTTGTTGGGGTTGATACGCTAACAGGAGCATCTGGTGTACCTTTGAAGCGTGTTGTTAACCACCTTGACAGAGCCAACATCGCTGGAGGAGAAGATAAGGATTTTGTCAGCCTAGGCCAGGTGTGTGATGAGGGCAGCCACTCGCGGTATAGAAGTGCTGAAAACAGGGGGAGCCTACCAATTGGTTCAGATTCCTACTCAGCACTTCTGCGGCAATGATGAAGATGGTGGCCGATAATGGGTCTCCTTGTCTGACTCCACGAGTAGATTTAAAAAATCCATCAGCTTGACCATTAACGACGGTGGAGAACCACGAGTTACTGATTGATCTCCAAACGATGTCGATCCAAGTCTCAAAGAAATCGAAGGCCCTGAACACCCAAATTATGAATTGCCAGTCAAGTCTGTCGTACGTCTTTTCCATGTCCAACTTGATGGCAATGCTACCTCCCATAGAAGAGAATTCCATGCAGCTGATCATCTCTTGAGCCAACAAGATGTTGTCTAAGATATTATGACCACGCAGGAACTCATTTTGAGCTACAGAGATGATTTTGGGGAGTAACCCAGTCATGCGATTAGCAATGATCTTGGAGATTATCTTGTTAGTGAAGGTGCACATACTCAGAGGTCTGAAGTCTTTGAAGGTTTTCAAGTTGTCCTTCTTGGGGATCAGGATCAGGATCAGGTTGGCGCTGGAAATCAATTTAGGGTACTTGGCTCCTTGGAAGAAGGCGATCACCGCGTCGTGGATGTCTGACTTAATAAAGAAGATGTCGATGAATCCGTCCGAGTCGGGCGCGCTATGCTCATTCAGTGACCAGATGACATCTTTCACCTCTTGTTCAGAAGGTGGGAGCTTGAGCTGGGAGTTGTCTCTGTCCTTGATCAAGCAAAGGATAGCCGCTAGAAAAGTGTCATCCTTGTGGATGACCTCTTTCGTAAACAGCTGAGTGTAGAAAGAAGAAGCTGTCGTCTGAATGTCACATTCATCTTTAAGAGTGCGACCACTCTCATCGGTGATCTGGTGGAGTTGTTGTCTGCGTCCTTTGACACAAGAGTGGAAATATTTCGTATTCTTATCGCCCTCAATGTCCCAGGTCAGCCTGGCTTTTTGTTTCCAGAATTCCTTCTCAACTTTGAGACGGAACTTCGATAACGCTTTCGTGAGGTTGGGGGAGGCACGAGCCAAAGGGGGTCCATCACGAGCGAACAGACTCTCAGCTCGAGTGACATCCTCAGCGGTGCGAACATCCTAAAAGATGTCCCCGTAAGCTTCCTTGCTCCAATGAGTGAGCACATACCTAGTAGCTTTCGGCTTGGCGGCCACTCGAACAAGAGGGTCAAGTTCGTCAATTCTACTCTAGACGGTCGACATGGTGTCCTTGAACTGAGGGTGATGGGTCAAAAGGGCAAGGAAACAGAAATATTTCTTAGGTCGGATAGAATTCCTTCTGATCTCGATGAGGAGGGAGAGTGATCCGATTTGGTGGTGTTGAGGTGTGAGAGTCTAGAGTTGAGGTCTAGACGAGAGTATTGACATCAGGCACCTTTCTGCATGTTGCACCAGGTGAACTCGCTACCGGAGAACTGCAAAGGGGACTAGTGGGCGTTGAAAATAAAATTGGCAAAGTCGAACATAGCTGAGGTGGAAGGCGGCCGACCTCCAGATTTCTCCTTCCTATACGTGATCGCGTTGAATTCACCGACGCAGAGCCAAGGGAGATTAGAGAAGTTATGGTGGATGCCAATCAGGGAGTCCCAAAGCAATTTACGCTCGGGGATGTCGCAACTCCCATGAACTGCAGACAAGAGGGATCAAGACTGGAGCATGGGGTGTTCCACCCAGCACGAGAGCGCTTTCCTCGAGTTAGCGAGAGTGCGTGCTTCACGTCAGTCGAGAAAGGGATCCAGATGTCATGGCAACCGGCAATGGCAGAGAAAAAGCCTAATTGTAGCTGGATAGACTTGAGTTTCAATATTGTGAATTCTCTTCAGATTTTTTAATCTTCTCAATATTGTGAATTCTCTTTCTTTATTGTATTCCTTTTCATATTATCACATGATTCCATATTGTGATTGATTTGCCCTTGATTGTTTTACTTCTTCTAGATTACGTGCACGTATAGGATATTCGATATTGCTTGATTATTGGTCTTTTCGTGTTACCTTGCCTCGTGATTGAGTTGTCAGTTTCTATATCTTGTTCTTGACTTGACCATTCTTGACTGGGAGTATCTTGCATTGTACTACAGTTGAGATATATTATAGATTGGGAGTATCTTGCATTGTACTACGACCTATAGCAGATTCTTTTATCTTGATATTACTTGATTGACTTAAGACATACTATAGATTGGGAGTATCTTGCATTGTACTACGACCTATAGCATATATTGATTGATCGATTGACTTGATTTGCGATACTATGAATTGGGAGTATCTTACATTGTACTACGATTTATAGGAGTCTACTTGACCTTGTATCCTTTAGGAGAGGAGATCGATACTAGAATTGGCTAATCTCGATTGAGAGTATCCTGCTTTTTATGTCAATTGAAACACTATAGATTGGGAGTATCTTGTATTGTACTACAAGCTATAGGAGTTCTAATTGGTAGTTAGCCAAGTCTAGTATTACATTTCCACACGACTCGTCGTCCTTAGATGTTCTTCTTACAGTGTTCTTATCCTCCATACATGTTATTTACTATCATATTAGTAGGCATGTTTTATGTATCTTGCTTGTCCTCTAAGGACCTGATGATCTCTTCAGGTAGCTGATTGCACGGAGTTAGTTAGCTGAGCATGTGGTAGTCGACTTCAATCGCATGATTTAGGTATTTTGTTAGTGTTATTAATTTACTATCTTTATCGTACTTTTATGATATATCCTGCTTATCAGCTTAGCTTTATAGACTCATATTATTCTTGGAGTCTAATCGGACATATATTCTAGTGGACTGTAGACCACGACCCATACTTGTTCATTCTTGTCTTATGTATTCTTGTGGATTGAGATACACTATAGATTACCTTATTAGCCATGATACTATGATCTTGACAGCTTATACGTACTCGAGTGGGGCTGGAGTCCGCTTGATATGTAGCTGGCTTGCTCACGCACTTGTATCCCAAAAAGCGAGTGTGGTTCGTGATAGAAGGTGTGGGAGAATAGAAATGAAAGAGAGGCTACTTCTTTGGTTAAGAAGGGGACGATAATGTCATGCACATCTGGCGTAAGAGGATATTCCAGTTTCGGGATCTCTACGTCAGTAATGATCACGAGTTTCTGGTGACACGGTCGGGCCACACCATGTCAGTAAATAAGGGAGGAGTGGTGGAGCCCGAGGCCAGACCCGACATACGGCAGGACCCGGGAGGGGTGTGTATAGTGGGTTGCTGCACTAAGTTGGGGGTCGATGAGAGGGGGATAGCGCCGGGAGGGATGCTCGCATCCATGGAGTGCACAAGGCCTCGGGAGGTCCTAGACAGGTTGTAGCCAGAAGGGGTGTCAATGAAAGGGGATGTCGCTAACGCCGAGGGGCCGCACAAGTCGTAATGCACATAGGATGGACCCCAGGTAGCGCCGGAAAAGCTGCGCCATCCAAATTGCTGACCGGGAAGGCCGTCCGGGATGCCAAGGACGAGGGGGGTTGCTGGGAACCTGCGCTGATACTAGATGGTGCAAGGCTGTAGGCCAGCATGGTGGCCGAGTGAACAGGACGCACAGGGACCAGATCACTACAGAGGAATGATGCTAAAGTTCCTGCGCTAGGAGCAGGTGGCATAAGGATGGAAGACGGTTGTTGCTGCAGATTTGAATTTGAATTCAAATCCAAATTGAGGGAGGGGGAGCGGAAAGAAGGGTGCACAGACCCGAAGCATGGCCAACCTCCGTAACAACCAGCACAGACGGAGAGGTGGCCGTAGCCCGGAGAGAGGCGGTGCCGTTGAAAGGCAGGCGAGCGTCGCTGAAGAGGGGCCGTGGCGGAACACCAAAGGGGGGCGGTATCACGCCCCAGAACCAGAATACTGGAGAGCGGGGGAATGACTCAGCCAGCTACGTATTACGGGTAGATGAATACCGTATAATACGATCAATGCTGTCTAACCAGACGAGGGGGGTGCAAACTGCATAAAAGTCTCACTATGGTCATTTCGCATCTATTGTCTCAATCATTCAAATAAGAAACAGTAATACAGAACATGTAAGATAAAGCAGTAAGGCGTCCCAAACGCTCGGTCAGAATGTTCTGGAAATCTGGCTTTACAAAACATAGCCAGATGGTATAGTAAGGTATACACAATTGTTATCAGCTACAGTCTGACTTAATTATAATCATGCAAAAGTAAGTACAAGATGATCCGACCAACATGTCGGTGCCAAACGGCTAAGTATAAAGTGAATGACAAAACGAGTGGTGAAGTAAGAAAACCCACTCGAGTCCTCCTGCGATCATCCCTCTAGTATTGACCATCTTGGAGGTAGAAGTAAGCTGGATCCTCGGGGACCGGCTCTAAATCTGGCCATGCAAAACCAGAGAGGTTAGACCTCTAATAGCAAGTACCACAAGAAAGGACGATATGAAGGACTAAACCAGTAAGTAAGGGAATATAGTAATAGATCTCTGCTTTCCACTAGGAGTCACAAAACATCACGACACTTCGAACCAACCTCCCAACCAAACAAGGACAGAAGTTAGCCCATCATGTCCTGACATTCTGATCATCTCAGTTAGGTAACAGAGTAGGTACAGTACACAAACAAATCTTCTTGAACGGCCAATCAACTACTAAGGCTTGCTATTGTGAGTCCCAAGTTATCCTGGAATCATGCAATTAGGGATTCCTTAGTTCTTACTATATGCAAGCAAGGCTAGTCTATCCAATCAATCAATTGTGCCAATCATGTAGTTAGACGAGTCCCAGCAGGACGCCCGCCGTTATAGCATGTACAATAATAATAGCAGATACTGTTCCCTGCCCGTGTGACAGATTTACAGTATCTGTGGGAACCAGCCGGCCCGTCGGGCACTTAATAGTCCCAAAGGGGCTGCCATGTAAGAACTCGGGAATCCATTCTCTCCATGCCATCATTATTTTATTTAACTTAATAGCCTCTACGTTGAGTGAAGTTCCATGCCGTGGATCATGGTCGTTCAAATGAGTACTTTCGTACGAGGTACGATATGCGCAACTCTACAACTATGCCCGTACGGCTAGGTTGTAGGTTTTATATAGCGTGATGCAACAATCAAGTCTAACCACGGAGTAATCATGCCTTGACCATAAAGTACACATGCTGTTTTTGTAAAATAGATAAATAAATAATAATAATAAATAATTACTTTGAAGCCTGCATGTGCCTGTATGCCAATATTCGGGATCGGTTAATCGAGTATAATAGTTCATTACATGAACGTGTCTCATTCATTTCATTCAATAAGACGACTAGCCAGTCTCTTAGTTCCAACTAGTAACGCATGATCAATTATAGTCAAGATAACCATTATTATCAATGGTATCAAGGCATGAAAGTCAATTAGTATTACATGGGGTCGAGTCTGTAACTCCTCAGGGTTAAGTTCTAGTCAATCTGGGTATCCATGGATCAATCAAGACACATGACATATTACACATAACAATCCATATTTACAATATTGACATGTCATGATTTATCAAGTTCACGCCAAAATGCGTAAGGATATAATAGGAGAATTATCATGCCATTATTAAATGAATAAATTATATAGCAAATAGAAACACCCTGGTTAAAAATTCACGCCAGCAAGTCTAAGCTAAGGCCAAAAGTCACGCCAACAAGTCTAAGCTAAGGCTAAAAATCACGCCAACAAGTCTAGTCGAAGTGAGCGTAAAAATGGTTCTGTTGGCATGCACAGTGTGAGTGTGGAAAATGATAAGAAATCCACGCACGCACTCGTGGACGTGTGCGTGACTAAGAATCCACGCACTCATGGATGTGTGCGTGACTAAAAATACACGCACGCTCATGGATGTGTGCGTGACTAAAAATACACGCACGCTCATGGATGTGTGCGTGACTAAAAATACACGCACGCTCATGGATGTGTGCGTGACTAAAAATACGCGCACGCTCATGGATGTGTGCGTAATTAAAATACACGCACGCTCATGGATGTGTGCGTGACTAAAAATACACGCACACTCGGGTGTGTGTGACTAAAAATACACGCACGCTCAGGATGTGTGCGTGACTAAAAATACGCTAACATGTAAGAACATGAGCGTGTCTCAAAATCCACGCCGACACGTAGAGATGTGTGCGTGACTGGGCTGATGTTTTACGCGAACACGTAAGAACATGTGCGTGCAACATCTCCCGAACTCCAAGTCCTATGGAGCCTTTGTTCCAGTGCCAGAAATACACGCTAAGTTGGTGGACCAAAACCCATGAACAACCGAAATACAACAACTTAGATCTAGGAAAAACCAGCCATAGAAATCAAAACGTTAAGAACTAATCTGTCACTCCCTGATTCCGGTATACGTATTTTAGCACGTATACTGCTTATTTGTAATTTTGTGTATTCATGTATATCCTAAATTATTTGACAAAATAATATTTCGTAATTTATTTTCTGTGATTTTAGTTTACAGTTTGGTTCTAATTGGGTGACATGCTTGGTTCACTTGAACCCGTTGGGTCCTCATGAACCAACTTGGTTTAGATTTTATATAAAACTCATCTCCTTCTCTCTCCTCTCATTATTCCTCTCATTTATTTCCTCCACCAACCAAGGCAAGTGCCAACTTGCTCAAGAGATGGATTTATATTTTGTTAATGATTTCTTACAAAATTATTTGTCAAAATATGTTCTTCTCCTCAATCTATACTAGTTTAGAACTTGAAAATTTCCATTTGAAGCTTTGATTTTTGTAGATCTAAGTTTTCTCCATTTTCGGATTTACATGGTTTTGATCTATCTTCGTTAGGATTTTGTGGGTTTTGATGCTTCCATGTGGAAGAGAATTCAATTTCACTCAAGTTAGAACTTTGAAAATCTAGATTTGGTTTTGATTTGGTCAAGTTAAGGAAATTGGAAGTTTTTGGTGTTCTTGAGGAGGCTCTCGGCCTGGAAGAGAAGACCCTTCAGCCTGCGCTCTTTAGCGCAAGTTGAACTGCGCAGCTCGTCTTTTGACGAATTGCGCAACCCTTCGGCCAGCGCATTGCGCTGAGCTGAACTGCGCTGGCGCTCCTTAGCTCCAGCGCCATCCGATCCTGCGCAGTCTAATCCCTGCGCAATCTAACCCAGCGCGCTTGACTTCAGCGCAATCCATTCCCTGCGTGATCTGATCCTGCGCAGTCTAACCCTGCGCAGTCTGATCCATGCGCAACCCGACTCTGGCGCAATCCATCTCCTGCGCCATCCGATCTGCGCAGTCCAATGCCTGCGCAACCTAACTCTGCGCGTTGACCCCTGCGCAGTCTAACCCTGCGCGTTTTGACTTCTGCGCATTTGACCATGCGCATTCTGACCTGGGCTCTTATATATATTTTCTTATATATAATAGGTGAATGTTTGTGTATGCTATATCCTTACGCCTTTGTCCCGGGCATGATATGAGCACTAATGTGCCCCGGAGAACAAAGTGTTCCTTCCTGATACATGTACCTGAAGTCCCAGTTCTTGTTCATGCTCGACAAATAACTCGTAACTCCACGTGGCGTATTGTATTGATGCATTACACTAAGGAGGGTAGAACATGTTGACATACTAATTGACATGGATCCTCTTTGGGGTACTCGTACCAAAGTACGACTTTAAGAGGATAATCATGCAGGCCACAGCATGTGAGTCCAAGATTTCACTAGGGTTAAACTAGGCAACTAAATATACTAGATGCATGGGGAGGGCAGAATCCCGAGACGTGTTACACCAGCCGCCTTGAGATATTGTCTTGACGCGCCGGCTGGTCTCCACGGATGCTGTGTCATCTGCAACGAGTGGATGACTGTATCCGATTAATTTCTGCTATATATTATGTTTTGGCAAGGTGGCCTTGCGAGGGACTGTGCTCAATCATACCTGTCTACGCGAACCCTGGGTTGGCTAGCCTTGCTGGAAAGATACGATCTGAGGATTCTTAAAACATGATGCGAGGATAACCTCGCCATACTAGAAATCGTAGATTTGACTGGCCGTGAAAATGATGCTTGTATTTTCTTTTACTTTCCGCGAGTAACTGAGGAAAGCGGACTGTTATGGTGCGTGATCCAACCCATGTTCTTGTTTGATTGTTGGGTTGGTTATAGTACTATGACAGGCGCGGACCGAAGTTACGAACGGAAGCTTAATTCGATTGTGATGTGCTACTCCTGTGAATGACTAAGGAACGTGGCCCACCGCGGTACGTGATCCAACCCATGTTCTTGTTTGATTGTTGGGTTGGTTATCGTGCTGC
>JANAVB010034258.1:0-41343 GCA_029216955.1 Iris pallida
GCCAAGAATTGTCATCGCAGGCGAGGTTAGTAATGACCTCATCACCTACGACGATCACATCGCCTCCATGCGTCGAGGCCGCCGCTGTAGTGTTCTCTTCTTGCTTCCCCTTGTCGCCCTTCTTCTCCTTCTTCCAAACGAAACAATTCCGCTTGATATGGCCCTTCTTACCGCAATGGTAACACTCTGAGTCCTCGTACCGACCTTTGGACTTCCCCCTGCTCTTGTCTCTGCCACCACCTGGACCCCTGCTTTTGCCCCTTCCGCGGCTCTCTGAAACCAATGCCTCTGAGTGGTGGGATGTGGATGAAGTGCCCTGAGAACGTCTCCGCATCTCTTCATTCAACACCCCGCTCTTGGCAAACTCCAGACTGACCACGCCCTCTGGAGCAGAAGCGATCATAGATACTCGTACGGTCTCCCACGAGTCTGGCAAGGTACACAGCAGCCACAGTCCCTGAACTTCGTCGTCGAACTTGACTCCCATAGAAGATAACTGGTCAACCACGCCCTGGAAATCACTCAAGTGATCCGTAATAGACGCCCCATCCTTGTACCGCAGACCCATCATCGTTCGGATCAGGAACAACTTGTTTACCCCGGTCTTCTTCGCATACAAGGATTCCAGCTTATCCCATAACGTCTTCGCGTGCTCAATATTGGCAACGTGATTGTACACGTTCTCATCAACAAACTGCCGTATGTACCCATACACCTGTATGTGCTCGAACTTCCAGTCCTCCTCGGATTTATCACTGGGCCTCTCGGATGCAAACACAGGTAGATGCAGCTTCTTGACAAATAGCAAATCCTTCATCTTGCTCCGCCAATAATGATAGTTTGTGCCATTAAGGTTCACCATGCGCACCGGCTTCGCGTCCATCTCTCCTCTCTGGTTCCTCTGTCAACTCCTGACACCCTTTGAACCCAAAGCTTTGATACCACTCTGTTGGGAAAGAAACACGGAAACCTTTCCCCAAACCGGAGAGTACCTGCGAGAGGACCGAGCAATACAACGCACGAACCAAAAACAACCACACAAAAACAGTCCACGCAGACACAGAGAATTTTTGACGTGGAAACCCTTGCGGGAAAAACCACGGGACGATCGGAGTCCAACCCTGAGAAGCCTCCACTAATGGAATAGAAGAATTACACCCTCTACAAACTCCTCCGATCCAAATCGGATCCCCACAACACTCAGAGATAAGAACAATGATCACAAGGCTACGAAGAACGAGAACGACGAGTAGAGATTACCCGAAACACGATCTCCTTCGAAAAACGACCTTCGATCCTCCGTCTTCTTCTCCGAAGTTGCAATGGCACTCTTGCCTCCTTCTCTCTCGAACTTTTTGTGTTGTCCAATACTTGCGATTATGAATTAGGGTTGAGAAAACTCAATATAACTCCCCAATCCCGCAACCAACCTGGACCGTTGGATTAGATCCAATGATGAAAACTCATCCTAAAATCCGCTTCAGCCCCCGACGACACAGAGTTCGGCCAGAACTCTGTGTCAAGCATCCAGAACCTCACCCCACAGTACTGGAGTGGCCAGACCGAGTTCGGCCCGAACTCGCCATGGGACCGAGTTCGGCCCGAACTCGGATCCCCTGTTCCAGAATCTCCCCCTGGGCAGCAACAGCAGCAGCGACTCTACGTCGCCCACTTCCCGAGCTTCTTCGACACACGAACGGCGCTCGTCGCACTCCGGGGTCTTCTCCACATAGGTTGGGAACCCCACCCACTCCAACAGCTGTAGGCGTTGGTCGCTATGTACGAGCGCGACCCTGGAAGGAAGCGGCGACGGGCGGTATTCATCGAGGGTTTCCCGGATCAAGGCGGCACCAGCGTAGCTGGTGGCAAACGTCGTCGTTTCGCCGTCGACGACCGCACACGGCGCACGAAGTAGGGCGGCTCGGGCGGCTCTCGGTGGTGGCGCAAGGAAAACACGGCCACGAGCGAAAGGGATTAGACGGAGACGAAGAAGAGGGGTGGCTCGCGCTGGAGGCGGCTAGACGGCAACCTCGACACGGCATACGAGATCGACGATGAGTTCTAGAGGCGAAGGCAGGTACGACAGCGCTCGGCTTCGACGAGGCTGCCGCACGGGTGGAGGCGGTGTTGCTCCGGTCTGGGCGTCGCAGTATGGCGGTTCCGTGGCAGGATGGTGGGGACGAGCCCGGCTACGGAGGCACGGTCCGGTGGGGATGTCTGCAGCGTAGGCGGTCTGGGCGAGGTTAGGCTTGGCTTGATTTGTGTAGAGGAGATGGTCTCTTGTGGGTCGAGTCCGGGGTGATGGATACGAAATTTCTTTTGAGTTTTGCGTTCGTGTCCGATTCGGACACGAGAATTGTACTAATGTAAGGGACTGAATAAGGAATGGATGAGGATACGGACAACGGGTCCGGACACGATCTATACGGTAATGGTATTGGACACAGACACAGTCGAATACGAATATGGTGACGGTGGTGGTTTATGGAGTGGTGGCTGGGATGACGTTGATGACCGATGGTAGAGCATTTTGGGGACAGGATGTTATGTCTGGATGGCGTTGATGATATTGGAGTTGATGGTGTGATGATATTGAAGTTGACGGTGGTCAGGGGTTGGATAGAGGGACGGGGTGGTGAGGATCGGGGTGACCAGGCGAATTCCGAGATACAGAGGAGTTGATGGCTTAGTTGAGAATATGGGAGAAAAATAATGGAAAGCCTCTTTAAATAGATGGAGGATTCCCAAATTAGGGGTGTAAACGGGTCGGACGGACACGGACAGTCTACTGTACGTGTTCGGTCCGAAAACGAAAATGAGTTCGGACGGACGGACACGGACAATCCACTGTTCGAATTCGGGCTGGACGGACACGGACAACCACTGTTCGTTAATTCAATCGGACGGTCCGCGGACAAATGAAATATATTACCAAGAGCTATTATTTTATCAAGATACCTTGATAGTTGGTACAAAAAATCAAGTTGAAAGAAAATACAATTGAAGGTTATAGAATACAACAAACAATAGTAAAAGGTTAACAAAAATGGAGACCGAACAACAAAAAATTAATGCAAAACCAAAATAATATAACATAATTGATGCAAAACCAAAATGAGTCCCCACTATCGGACGGTTCGCGGACAAATTCGGACCGGACATGGATATGACCGTGTCCGGATCCGATTTTTAAACGGACCAAAAAAATGTCCAAATTATGTTCGTTAATCAATCGGACGGTCCGCGGTCGAACCATTTATCGAGCCGGACACGTACGGACAACGGACTACTTTGTCCATTTTACACCCCTATCCCAAATAGATAAGAGTTAAAATTTTCTATACATAATCTTTCCATAAACTTAAATTAAATCAAATAACTTATTTAAAACGAATTAATCTAATCCACTCCTATAGTGGTTACAAGTATTAATTTAAACAAGTATTTAATATTATCTAATAATTTAAATCTGAAATCAAATAAATTATTGTCATAAAATATTTTGAATATAAATTCGATATTATCAATAATTTAAATCATTAAATCTAAATCAAATAAGTAATTACTACAATAATTTAGATAACCACTATTATCTAAATTCAAATAGATAATCCTCCTAGTAATATATTATCAAAACATTTTTAGAATATATTAATCAACATCTTATTTAATAATAACTAGATAAATTAGTACTTTTGTTTTAAACGATTTTATGGTCAAAAGTACTTATGGTTTCTTTTTAAAACCATTTTTTAAACCAATATTTTTTGATAGATCAATAACATATTTTAGATAGCAAAATTCCAACAATCTAGTTTTTATTAAAACTAATTATGATTTTTAAACCATAAAATTAATCTAGTTTTCGATTTATAAAAGAAAATTTATCGTAATTTACGATACAAGATTTTTTTAAGGAGAAATTACTTTCCAAACTGAATATGTAAAGAAAATGATTAAAATGAAATAATTATAAAAAAAATTAATTCGGGAAAAGCGGTTACACAGTTGTCTTGTGGGTCATCATCATCGGTCTCCGAACTGATAAGACGAGGTCACCCACTTGGAATATTCTTTCCCGAACCTTTTTATTGAAGGCCCCGAAAATTCGAGCTTGATAGAGTTCAATACGTTGTTGAGCCAGTAGGCGTCTTTCGTCCAACACTTCCAACTCCTATAGCCGATGGCGTTGATTGTCTTCGACTGTCATCTGGTTTCTGATGGCTACCCGTAGAGATGGAATCTGGAATTCCAGGGGAAGTACTACCTCTCTCCCGTAGATAAGGAAGAATGACATGTTGCTAGTAGGTGTCCGAACGGTCGTACGGTAAGCCTATAGACACTTGCTGAGTTTCTCATTCCAGTCGCGCTTATTGGAAGATACGACTTTGTTGAGCAATTTGACGATCGTCTTGTTGAACGCTTCAGCCAGTCCATTTGCTGCAAGATTATAGGTCGTTGATGCTACATTCTATATCCGATTCTTATCACAGAACCGATAGAATACATGGATCATGAACTGAGGGCTATTGTTGTAGATAATCCTTCGAGGAACTTCGAAGTGGTAAACGACGTGATGCTTGGCAAAGCTGATCACGTTCAAGGTTTTCACCTCTACCAGAGGCACTGCTTATGCCCACTTGGAAAAATAGTCAGTGATGGCGAGGATGAACCGGTGCCCTTTGGAGGATGGAGGGCTGATCGGCCCGATAATGTCCATTCCCCATGCTTCAAAAGGCTAGGCGGCCGCAGTGGGGTATAGAAACTCAGAAGGTTAGTGGATGCAGTCAACATGCAATTGACATACCCGACACTTGTTTGCATAATCTACGGCATTTGCCATCATGGTGGGCCAGTAATAGCCCATGCGACGTAATCGGTCTTGCAACTTAGGACCGGGTTGATGGGCTACGCAGGTGCCATCATATGCCTCTCGGAGTGCTACATGTACTTCTTTCTTGCATAGACATCGCAGGAGAAGTACGTCATATGAACGACGATACAGTATTTTGGTAGCTGTGTCCTAGAAGAACCGGAGCGAGCATCTCTTGACAGAAGTTGCTTTCTTCGGTCTTCAGGTAGGATTTTGTAGACTGCATAATCTATGAACGGGAATCGCCAGTCCTGAATGTCCACTTAGTGTCTACCTGTACAGCGTAGCTTAGGCACACATGTAGGTTGTTCTTTGGGCAGACTAGCTCTCGACCCATCACTTTGACAGTGTACTGAGTTCCGACTGGAGATGCCAAAGAAACGACGAGATCAGTCTGTACATAGGCCTCCAAGTTTCGAAATCGAGTTACATGTTCTATAAAGAGCCCTGTGAAGGTAGAAATGATATCGATTGCAGCCTGGTGGTAAGAAATCAGATCTTTGTGCCGAACCTCATACTGCCATTACACCTAGTTGTTAATCAGTTTCGAGGATGAGGGCGTTGTACTCAGCAACGTTATCGGTGCATGACTCCATGAGAGAAAATGCATGATGAATGACTAAGCCGTTGGAAGTGACGAGAACGACTCCGAACCCTACGATGATCTCACCTTTGGGTCCTATTCTTGAAGCACCGTCGAAGAACATACGCCAAACAGGATTGTTTGAGACTACATTAGACTCCAGGACTTCATCCGGGATATTTTCGTAGAGTTTTGACATCTCTGGTACAGGATGTGCTGCCAAAAAATCGGCCAATGCTTGTCCTTTAATCGCCTTTTATGGGACAAAGACCATATCATAAGACGTCAAGAGGATTACCCATGTAGCTAGCCATGAATCGAGTGCCCCTGGCTTGGTCATGAGGACTCTGAGGGAGTTGACTCTGAAGATGATGTGAATTGTCTGTCCAGCCACATAATGGCATATCTTTTGAATAGCAAAGACTAGAGCGAGACACTCCTTTTCAACAGGATTATAGCGATGCTCGGCACCAATTATCGTTCTACTCAGATAGTAGATTGCTTGTTCGTGGCCTTTATTGCTTCTCTGGGCTAGTAAAGCGTCGAGAGAATGGTTCATAGCTCAGACGTATAGCAGAAAGGGTCTCCCTGCGACCGGTGCTACCAGTACTGGGGGACTAGTAAGGTACTTCTTGATGTCGTCAAATGCGCGATGGCATTCTTCGTTCCAGACATACGAAACCCCTTTCTTCATCAGTTTGGTAAAGGATTGGCATCGTCCAGAGAGATATCCACCTTTTTCACTTCGTCCGGACGCTTTGGAGGCAGGAGTTGATGTCTGCCATCCTTCATTAACATATCAAAAAGTTCTAGCGTATCTTTGTCGTTGAAGGAGTAAGTTTCCTTCGGCTTTAGCGCTTCTGTCGGCTTCTGGTTCATCGACACTGAACCTTTGAAGATATTGACGGTCACGGCTTGCTTCCCTTTATCGTCCTTGGGGACGGGGTTATTGCTAGATGAGTGCTTCCCTTTATCTTCGAGTGAGGGAAAACTAAATCCCAATAGTTGAGCGTCCTGAGCCTTTCTTTCGTCTACATCCGCCTCGGTGATGAACGGTGTCCACTCTATGCACGAAGCACTGTGCTAGAACTTGATTGCTGGGAGCATGTTCTTGCGGCATAAATCTATGAGCATGGGTTCGAGCACACCAGGTGGTAACCTCAGAGTTGCCTAGCGAAAGCGCTCGATATAAGAACGTATAGGCTCTTTTTCTTTTTGGACAATGTCCATGAGAATAGACATCATCATGTCCATTCCTCCTTTATAGACTTGAGCGAGGAAGAGGCACTTCAAATCGTCAAATGACGATATGCAGTTATTGGAGAGAATACAAAATCATTTGTTGGTTACCCCTATAATGCCCAGTTATCGAGGCAAAGTACCTCAGGTATCGACGAGGAGACTCCTTCGTATCAAATGGTGCAAGCGTCTGCAGCTTGTACTTGGGAGAATATATCATATTACCCCATTCGACAGGATATGGTTGCCGAATCCCCATATTTTGGAGTAATTCTCGTTTTTCTTTGGCATCATAGCGAGCGTACAATTCTTTGAGGGCTTACTGCATGTCATTTGACATCGCGGGTCCAATTGTTGACGGAGTGGATGACAGCGACATTGCTTGACTCAAGATGGGAGACGCATTACACCTGCCATTCATACCCGGGTCTTGGTTGGCAGGGGCAGGGACGTTGGATGTCAATTTCTTGTTAATCTCCAGAAGTCAAGGCCTGCATAGTTTCATTTAATGTATTCAGGCCCGTCTCCAAGGCTTCGATACGTTTTTGATGACTGGACCCCTCGCTGCTTTCCGTGTTGTCACCTTCGACCATGAAAATGAACATCAGGTATAGACAGATAGAAGGGACGATAGATCTTTCAATCTCTGGCTCAGACACTTGAGTCTCGTCATCCTGAAGGTAGACAGGTAGATTGCTATCATCTTCTGACTCGTTGTAGTTGCTACCCCAGCCTGCTGGTTGCTTTTGCCAACGGAGGCATCTGTGTCAGTAACATACAATCTCTCCTCGGGTTGGAACGAGGGATTGTTATGGATGGTGGGGGATTGCCTAACCCTAGCTTGTGACAAAAGTTTGACCTGAGCATGGGTGTGTTGGAACACACCCGTGTTGGGCACTGTCGGTTTATTGCCTTCCAGCTGTCGGCCCTTGGATTTGTTGGCCAAGGCGGGATGGTTCTTGGCAAGCTTCTTGAGAGATGGAGAACCTCACGCCACATTGCACGAAGCAACGATGAGTTCATCTTCTTCTTCACTCGACAATTTTTTGTCGAGTCTCTGATGTACAGATGCCAGCGGTCGCAGTCTTTGGAAGACAGACTGCTTCTTTGCTGGCAATGCTGCTGTTTGCCAACAACAGCAGTTGATGGTGATCTGAGCGCAGGTATGCCTTGGGCCAGACATGTTGCGCATAGCGGAGTCCTCCTTCTTCATGCGCTTGCGGAAGATCGCCTTGCGTAGATCAGAGGCCTCCACTTCTACATTCCTCTTCTCAGTTTCGGCACATGAGACACGCTTAGGTCCTGATTAGAGAGTTACTGGTGAGGCAGACTTACTCCATGCTCACAACAACGCTGCTTGCACGAGTCTATCTCTACAGTATGTACCCCTGGCTTTAATCATGTGCATGAGCGCTCAAGTGACAGCGGGATTTTACTGGTCTGGGCATCGAAGCACTCGAACCAGTTTTGTATAGCTTTCTATCGGCTGCGTTCGTGACTGTCAACATGGTCCTTTGGTTAACAGTTGGCGTAGCACGTTGATCGCTTGAAGCGCGTGCAGCCTTGGACTTCTTCCTACTACCCCTAGAAAGTGCGTAGCATTCATAATTCAACCGAGTGGTTGGTATAGCACTTTGGTCTTGTAGGGCGTATGCTGTCTTGGATTTTTTTGTACCATCCCAAGAAGGTGCATGGCGTTCAGAATCTAACATAATAGTCGGTGTTGCACGTTGGTCGCACAAGGTGCATGCTGCCTTGGATCTCTTCATGCTACCCCTAAAAGGTGTGTATCGTTCAGAGTCTAACATAGCCTTACCCGATGAGTAGGCAGTTCTATCAAAGACAGATCTTCTCGCCTGTGCAGCTGTCTTCGTACGTGGATGGGCAACTGCATGCTTCCTCCGACGATGTGCCTTCATCAGACCTTCAAAGGGAGAGCTGTACTCCTCGCTACGCTTCTCATCAGCGGAGACTTAACGAGGCGGCACAGCAGCAGCAGTTGAAGTCTTCTTCGGGGCTTCGCCGTTCAGGGGGTCCTGGAGCGCAGTCACCTCCATCGTGCTACTCGTCGCAGCAGCCTTGGGCATCCAAGTACGTCTAGTCTTCTTTGGTTTTACGTACCACTTCGAAGTACTCAAGTTCTCTTCAGAGAGGAGATCTTCAAATCTTGCTGGTTGAAACGTACGACCAACATCTTTTGAGAAGATCCTTGCAAGTTATCGTCAGATTGCGTCACCACCTTCTCGTTGGAGGAAAAGGAACTCCTCAGCAGAGTCGCCATCTTATTTGCCATGACGAAAGTTTGAATAAACTTTTTATATATTAAACGTGTAAAAGAGTACAAAGGATTCCTAAACATGACATCTAAGTACAAAATTTATGAAAAAGTGTGACGGTGGAGATCGAGCACTATAGTAGCTCATTTACTCCGTTGACGATCTGAGGACGAGTTGAACTTCCTCTGACTTTCTGATACTTGTGAGTGGAACTCTGGGTTGCCAATCAAGAAGACGTCGAAGTTGTCGAAGTCTCTTAATCGAAGGAAAACTCCTTCTATTTATAGGCGAGTACATATACGATGTGCATAAGGGTCTTTCTGGCGCAGGAACGCTGCACATGGAGATATGAGAGAATCTATTATGATTGTTCGGTGAGGGATGCTGCTGAGCTGACACGAGGCGGATGCTGAGATTCTCTTCTATCAAAATCTCGGGTAGTTATCAACATACTGAATAAACGACACATGGCATGCATTTATTGCTCGATAATCTTGATCAGATGAAGTCGGGTTTTGTCCATATCTTTGGGGTAGCAGTTTAAACAAACCGATTGGATACTGCCCTTATCATCAAAACCAAGCTCTATTCTTATCTTTGGAGTGACGGTTTAAACAAACGAATAGGATATTGTCCCTATCAACAGAACCAGACTCTGTTCTTATCTTAGGAGCGACGGTTTGAACAACCCGATTGGATTATATCTTAAAAGATATAAATATCAGTGGCCACGTAGAACGGTGCCAACTCACAGAGTTGTGCGTCTATACGAGCTGTGCTTCTAGTGAGGTTTCGATGTCACTGCGCTTTTGTACGATGAAGAGACTATTGTTTCGAAGGCTACGGAGTCACTGCGGTTTAGGACGATGGGTAGACTGTGCTGTGGCAACAGAGTCACTGTGCTTTAGGGTGACGAGTTGACTGTGCTGAGGCAACGAAGCTACTGCGCTTTTAGGGCGATGAGGAGACTTGTGCTGAGGCAACAAAGTGTTAGATGAAAGAGCCGTTGAATGGGCTATGCTTCTGGATCAGATGGATGGAGCTGCGCTTCTAGGTTGAATCGAAGGGACTGCATTTCTGGTTCAAACCATAGAAGTTGTGCTTCTGGTTCAATCCTTAAGGACTGTACTTCTGGTTTGAAGGAGCGAGTTTTGTCAAAGTTATTTACTGTAAGAACAATTAATGACTGCTTTTGAACGGATGAGGCAACCTCCTCTCCTTTAATTACCGCCATTTGGGGGGCTCGAGAAGTAGTAACTAAAACTTAGTCAAATGAATATATTTAATGAGATTTATTGTGCTGAGTTCTAGGTTCTTGCCATTACTCTGGAGTCCTTTGACTGACTGCCACGTGGCACGTAGGTTGGACCATACGGTCTATATAAAGTGGAGCTCTTCAGTTAACACTTTGCTCACAGTTTCTTTATCATTTCTGTGTCATACTCGACCCTGACTTATCTTCGAACGGCCATTGGCCTTGTACAAGTCGACTGTTGGCTGTAGATCTCTTCGTTCAAAGAAGTTGTGGCTTTGTAGAAGGACCAATGCTGCGTTATGCGATGCACTTGGGCATTTGGCATAAGGAGTTCGAACCTGAACAATATCTTGGAGGTTTTCGAAATCCAAGCTACCGAGTTTTTAACATCTTGGGGTGGGGCTGCATGTCCTGTTATGCTGGAAGTGTCGTGAGCGGTGTTGCGAGCAGGAGCTACGTTCTTCGTTCGAACCAATAGCTGCTTCATTATCCATATTGGAGTTCCTCCGCGTCTGACTAGGAAGTGACTCGCTCTGACGAGGAAGTGATTCGCTCTGATACTGATGCGCGTTTGGAGGGCTGCACATTTTTTGAAGATTGCACACTTGTAGACTTTAGGTGTTTAGTCTTTATATGTAATCATGAAGAGTCTGTAATAGATCTTTGTAGACATGATTATAATAAAGAACTTCTTATTATGCACCATCTTTGTACGTCTTCTATGACTTGTTATTGTCTGTGCTTTTGAACATGTGTTATCTTCTGCACTTTTGTGGACTACATGCAGTAAGTGTTGTCATCTGCGCTTCTGTGCATATGCGCTTACTTTCATGCTTCTACAATAGTGAAAGAATTAGACTTTGAGGAAATAATCGGATCGGTTGGATAGAAAATTGGAATGTCATAATTTGATTGCACGATCTGGAAGTTTGATGGAATGTTGGTTGATGCAGATAATCGTGCCTAAGGAAATTATTGGCTGCACAGACATGAAACTCGTTTAAGTAAAGGAGCAGTACAATTGAGTCACATAAAACTTAGAGGATATGATCATTATTATTTAAGGATTTGATATTGACAATCGGTAACTCGGTTATGCAATCAACGTATAACGGGATCCGACCATTTATGAAACGATGCAATGAGTATGGAAAAGTTTTTTATGAAACAAGGATGAATACGAGCGAGCAAGTTGATGTTAAGGCATGTTCAAAGTTGACCCTTGCAGTATCAAACTGGACATAACGTGTCGGGTGAGATGCACGGAAAAAGTTAAACGTGATATAAGGATACAAAACGAAGCAAGTCTATGATATCAAGATGTTTGTAAGTAGCAATACGAAGAGTCTAATGGGATAATCAGACATTTGTGATAGATTCAAGACAGGACTGTAAAGTCATTAAGGATGTTTCATTGCGTATAGTATCTCAGATATTGACTTTGGGTAGATAAACTTAGACTCTAGACGAGTAGATGTTTCTTGGTTAGAGGAATCATCGACGGTAGTGCATGAGTTAATCGCATGGTAGTAGCGCATCAGTTACGCTGGTAGGAAGGATTATTTTTAGATTTGGGTAGTGTCTCATAGAATTCGTCGGGTTATGATTTCTCCGAGATAAGATATAACATGGTTTGTAGTAGCTGTCCATCGTTGATGACCTACAATTATCGAGCATAGCATCATGATAGCTGACCCTAAAAGTCTTGACCGTCAAATAAAGTGAATATTGGAAACCCATAGGATGATCATAATAATGTCATATAAGAAATTGCATCGAGGATGAATATTAAATGGTACATGTTTAGGATAAGTCTAGGCGATCGAATATTAGTTTCGAGATTTGATGGAACAACCTTCAATTGAAAATGTTATAGTCAAATTTTGATAATTGGTCGAACATATACTCGGATAATTGTGTGGGTCGGTGATCAAAATAGAAATTGATGGACGAACTTAGCGATACGGATAGGCGATTGCAGGAATCATGCTATGTATGAGAGTGAGGGATAAGGGAATAACGCTTAGATTGTGATATTGTATTTCAAGAAACAGTTAGGCTTACATGTGTTAAACGTATGATCAAAGTTAGCGAAACGGACAAGCCAGTATTGGATTGGGAATTTGGTTAGAAATTTTGTACTCGATAGGGATTGAATATAAGACGTGTCGTAAAAAACTTTTGTATCGAAGAGATTGTTGCCTTTGAGCATCATCGACTCCAGTTGACCTCTTGTGTCGAGAGAATTTAAGCACGGTATCTGGGTAAGTTGCCTAGCGAGGGGGTAGTCCCAGATATAGACGTGTTGTCAATTCAACGAATGTAATCGTATCAAAATCGTTGGGAGCGAGACTTCAGAAATAGTTGGGCCGAGACTTGGATATACAAGAGGTGGATAACAGTAAGTCAAGAAGGCACTGCAAAGACTCGGTGCGATCAGATACGCAATGGCTTGACGCAACACATATGTTAGATGGTCAATGTGAAACATATGGAATTTGAATTACGGTTATGAATCATGTTGTGTGTAGAAACCTTTGGGGAATGATCATGTGTTACTGAATAATGTATATGCGAAAGTGTTATAGGAGTAGAGGCTAGGATCAAATCCAGTCGAGAGTATGAGATGGCTAACATTCGGGGATTGAAGTTGCACTTGTTAGCTTTGTTTGAATTCTCTATCTCTGGGCTTGGCTAAAATTCATATATTTTTGGGATGCCTAAAATATGTGTACGATCCAACTAGGTAGTATTCTGAATTCAAATCAAGCTACATGGAGGATTAAGGTATATTAAGGAATTTGTACGAATTTTGGAAACGGAACATCGAGCACGAATCAAAATAAGTGATGTGTAAGCTGTATGAAACGAAATCTTGAAAGGGTGCAACTTCAATCAATGAGTTGTATGTTACGTATTTGTCGAGTGAAACACGTGGATTGAGTATTGGCTTCAGTTTGAGGATGAACATTTTTCTGAGTTGTATATTATGTAATTTTCCATATTGCATGGTACATTACGCCGAGTCAATTAATTTGAAGAAGTATTAATTCAATTCGAGGAAGTATTAAATCGATTTGAAGAAGAATTAATTTGAGTTGGTTTCATGTGCAGGCTTTACGCAGAGTTTTTTGAGGTCGATAATTTGTCCTATTGCGGAGTCTGTCGAGACCAGAGTATCGGCTCGCAATGGGTTAAAGCATGGGCATGGTAGGTCGAATCCGTCAGTTAGTTTGAAGGAGCATGAAGTGCTCGTATGGTTAGATCGAATGATAGTATCATGAAACAGAGTTAAGGAAATAAGACTATATCGATGCGACAAAGCGATAGTGTAACTCCTCCAAATCGTTTTCATAATTTATAAAATCCTTCTATAATTTTTTTTGAATATTTCCTTTCCTAAATTCTAATTGTAGCTGTTAATTAGTACAATCTATATGTGACCATAAGTGACTAGTGGACCATTCCATCAATTATTGTTTGGGCTAATTTATTATAATCAATTATATATTTCTACTTAAAGCCTACCAAGGCTTGGGCTTTGATTATGGGCCTTAGCTAGCCTATTAAGCATTCCAAGCTTTGATGTGATTACTTTCAAATATTTAATTAGTAATAATTAGTGGATTAGTTAGCAATTAGTTATTAGTTAGTGTTAGTAGTTAGTTAGTTAGTATCTTCTTAAGGACTGTTGAGCACCTCTAGAGGGGGGTGAATAGAGTGTATGTGTGCAGCAGAATAAAAATCACCACATAAAATAATTTATGGCAGTAATCAAACAAATATGAAGCAGTATAAAAGTAAATGCGTAAAGTAAATAAGTTCAGAAGAGCAAACGTAAACACCGAGGTTTATACTGGTTTTCCTCTGAGAGGACTAGTCTAGTCTCGAATACTCAACCCGATATTGAGTCCACTGTTTGAAATAGCAGCTACACCACGTGCTTTCATCCGAAGGGCACGTCGACTTCTTACAACCACGTGCTTTTATCTGAAGGGAACGGCGACTTTAACCACGAGCTTTTATACGAAAGACTCGCGACTTCACAACAACAAGTGTAGAGACAACACTTTGAAATCCAAGCTTTTTACAACTTGATCAAACTTCTAAATATGGAACCGCGTTTACACTAGAAGACTAGGAGTTGATCTTGGGAATGGAGAAGGTTTATAGCTCAACTAGATAGGCAAGTAAAGATAGAATGAAATTGGTGAATAACAATACGGAATTCAATGCCTATTTATTGCATTTTCTAAGGCAGAGTTCGGACAGAACTCGGATGCCTTAACGTTTAAATTTGAACCGTTGGAGCCAAGAGAATAGGTATTTCATTCTAACTAGGAGGTATTTTAGGGGGACCGAGTTCGGGGAGAACTCGCACCGAGTTCGGGTACCTCAATTCCAGAATAGTTTGGGTCAGTTGGTTCAATTGACTTGAGGTTTGAATCTGGCAAAGTTTGGGCAGAGTTCCCATAAAGTTCTTACAAAGTTCATACCAGAACAGTTTTGGGTTTAGGTCAGGTTTCTTTTTGTGGACAAGGAATATGGTTTAGGCTGAGGTATGGGCTTCCTAGTGCCAATATGACCCAATGCACATTTTGTCCTATAAAAGAAAGATAAAATAAGACCAAAATATAAAAACTAAGAGCACTTTTATGACGCCTTTTTTCTTGACGACAGTTGTCCAAAGATAAACAGATCTGGAAATCTGAAAACTTTTCAGATTCAGAGAAATCTTCTTGTATAATGCCGTATTTGGCCCAACATTAATGCTTGTCCTGGTTTGATTATGCTTATTGCTTGTCTCCAAGTACATGTTAGATGAACAAAGCAGTATAGCAATATGATAAGTTTAATGAACAGTAGGACAATGCTAAGTTTAAATAGCAACATGATAGTGATTACATGAATATTAGTGACATCACTATGTTAAACTTAATCGATTAGCTATATTCAAAAATATGATATAATCATTCGGTTAACAATCTCCCTTTTTTTATTATGGTAAATCGTTTAAGTTTAAGATAGATACGATAGATGCATATATCACTAATAAACATATATTACTAGAATATTCCGTGCTAACTTAAACTTATTTTTCTTCCGTTGACAAGATCAAAAAATAAGCTCTCCCATAATAAGAGATAAAATAAACTCAAGCATAAGTAAATATATCATAGTAAGGCAAAAATAATCATGATTAAGGATTAGGGTAGAAATTTGAAAGAAACCATTCAAAACACAATCTGATTAAGAGTATAAATATAGTTTTGAATGAGACCAATAAAGGATTTTAATAAAAAGTAGATATCAGTATAGTAGAAATCAATCATTGGTCATAAGTAATCTATGAGGATTACAAAATTGCAGATCTAGTATATACTAATACCAAATATAGTATGTTTAGAAGATATACTAAGACTTTTAACAATGATCACAAAAAAATATGATTCATAATTTGCCCATACAATTTAGTGAATCAATTCCATAAAGAATATAATCATTGAAAAGAAATCAAAATAGATATACTATAATCTATCTACTTACCCAAGTTCACGCATTTTAACTCAGTTACCTCATTATGATATATGAATATCCATTAGATGAACATGAAGGTAATGGAGATAAAATACTTGAGAAGAAAAAATTCAGTCGACTTGAATGCTCCTCCGTAAAGTATAATCAGTCTAAATATAGATAATCATGAACTTTGAGATAAAACCTCAATATGAAAAGCCAAAATAATAATAGCTCAATAATTATCAAGGTAAGAAAATCATGATAATATAAGAAAATTCTAACTTTATAAACCCATAAAAATAAGAGAACCAAGAAAAAATAATACAAATCATATATTCTCTCATAAATCCAATATAAATCCAAATATCATGAATAAGTCAACAAGATATTTAAATAAAGAATATATGTCCATGATGAACTAGGTATACCACATATTAAGGGTATAAATGAATTGAAATAATTAATTTTGCTTTCCCTTAAAATATGTTTATCTAGTACAAAAATATTTATATGCATAAAATAGATCAAATAAATAATCACAAGATCTAAGGGATATCTGAGATATGCATCTTTCTTCCCTTTGATCAATTCATATAAAGTTCCAAACTTAAAACAAAATATCATCGTTAGGCAAGTAAAATAAATATTCACTCATCAAACTCCTAAAGATGAACAAACAAAATATATCTCCAATTAAAAAATATAAGAAATATTCAAAAAAGATTTCAGGACAGTAAAGGATTTTTGAAAAACTGCCTTAATAATAGCATTCAAGTAGCGGACATATTCAAAATAACAGAGAGAAATCAAAAAACTTTTGAAATACAAAATTTATTATGAAAAGTTGTTAATAAATGTTCGAATGCGTCCGTTTAGTCCTCAGACTGACAGCGGATGATTCGAATAAATAGTATTCTAGATATATGGCATAAATAACCCATTTTGAACAAATAAAGCAGGACTAGATAAATGCCCAAATAAATAGTATTCTAGATATATGGCATGTCAGGGGAATAATTGATTTGAAATAATTAATTGCTCTTTTTTTACATGGCTATATCCAAAATTAATAGTATTAACAAATTTAAATTCTAGAGAAATATTTTTAGAAGTTGGAAACCAATTCATCAAAATATTAGGTCTTTTTATCAAAGTTTATTTCTTTCCTTTTGAAACCTTAGCACTGTATCCATATGATAAACCGTAGGCTTAAAGAAAAAAACACTTTGATAGAGAGAAATTCAATATGTCTGACTTCTTTCCCGCAAAGAATTACTGCTATAGGCAGTTATTAACTTAAATAAGAAAATAATAATAAAAGTTTGATAAAACTTGTATGATGAATATTACACAAAAGCTAAAGAACATATCAACATAATATTCAATGAGAGTCACAAGATCAAATCAAGTCTTAATATTGATAGTGTGGCAGAAAAATGAATATATAAAAGATGACAAACAATAACCAATGTAAGATCAATGTATGTTATCTTTTTGTGAACATATTATCATTAAATAATATTATCCATCAAAACTAAAATCCAAAGTATATCAGACAACGATTGCAAATTAGACCACAATAAATATTTAGTTTATAAAGCGTTGATCAATCTTGGGTTAGTTGTAGGGGTCGGTTCCCAGCTAGCGGTAGTCCAAAGACACTTGGCACCGTATCGCTTAGGCTTTTACGCCTTGTTGACAGAAGGACCCTTTTGACGTGTAGCCAAAGTAAATATATTCTTTAATAACCGAAGATTTAAGAAGAATTTATGCAATATGAAATCAATTATATTCTATGGACTTGGAAAATCTTAAAACAATATAATATAAAGTATAAGATGTATCAATTACATATATTCATAGGTCCTACAAAATTATTGGGTAACAATAAATATAAGATAGCAAATACCCAAAGAAGAATATATCAAGATCAAGATACTAAAATATGTTTTTCAAAAGTTTTCATAGTGCACTATAGAGATAAATATATAATATATGTGTGCACTAGTAAAGGAAGTAAATTTTTTAAATATAAGATAAAGCAAACGATCTTGTACTTCTTAAAAGAATACTCATAAATAATCAGGAGCAAGACACTAATAAATATTTCTTCTCAAAACCCCAACTTAAAGATATAAAATAAATAAATATCGAAAGTTAGGAGACTACTAATATATATACAAAATAACATACATGAAGTAATTCAAAAGAGTCATGTATCAAAAATGTCAACCAAAAAGCCATGAAAAGAGGCTTTGAGGAAGAAGCTAATAAAGAGAATAACACAAATTTGTTCAAAGTAATCAATAGCTAATGTATGAGGTAACCACAAGTTTGAAGATAACAAGTACAATAAAATATTTTTCAAAATAGTATAGAACTTGAGCTGAACTAATATGCCCTCATAAAGATATTTATACAAAAATATATATCAATATAAGAAATATATGAGCAATATATATCCTTAATAAGCATTGAAAAAATATCATAAGATCAAAAACATATATAAATATGCTTTATTAGGCAAAGATATAGTTGATTCATAAGAAGTTAATCAAAATAAAATATAAGAATCAATAGTGAATATATTATGCAAGTACAAGGTTAACATAAAAGTATATGTATATACTTTTCAAGTAAAAAAAAACTTGTGCTGGACATACATATTCACAAAATACCGATTAGAATATAACATGCTAAAGACAAATCAGTAAGAAGTAACCATTTCAAAAATATTAAAGACGGAGAGTTAAAAACACATTAACTAAAAAATCTTAAGCTCCTATGGACTAGAGTGGTATGCATGCTTCATAGATAAATACTAAGAGTAAAGAGCGTACATAGATAAATGTGTCACACTAATAGAAAATGAGTAAAAGACTATATAGTGTGAACTAATCATTAAAGCTAAACAGCTAGTCATGCTAGGATTATATCTCACATTGATTTGAACAATAAACAAATAAAAGATATCAATGAGAGCTAATAGCAAGACATCAATAAGAACATGCTAGATTATATAAATAAAATCATTAAAGAAAATTTATTTAGCATGTTACCAAAGTGGTTCTATTGACCACAATTATGTTGGTACAATTGCTTGGAAGATGAGCTTTGTAGCTTTGCAATCACCAACATATTCCATGGTTCTATTTGATATGAGAAGCTTCACCTGCACTAAGAGACGGAGGCTTTGGTATCTAAAACTTTGATCCATATTTGTTAGCTTTCGGAACCCATTTGCAGAAGTTTATATCAACAATTTTTTTAGTCTGACATTAACTAGAAATGTGTCCTTTCATATCGTAATAATGGAAAAAAGTATCAACATTAGAGCTATGTACAGCAATATGAGAACATGTAGTGGTGTGATATGATGTGCATGAATACTTGTAATAAAAAGCATGATGATGTGTTGCATTTGGTTTGCGTGCTTTCTTTGATCGTGTCATATCATGTATGTGATGTGTCATAGGACAGATATTTGATTGGGTAGTATGTATTACCAGTTTTCCCAACCTAATCTCTAACATTTTAGAGATTGCACATGCTTCATCATATTTAGCAGTAAGAGATTCAATTCTACAAGAAGCAATAGAATGCTTCTTTTTTCTGATTCTAATTCCTCCTTAAGTTTAGCATTTTCTTGAGTGCTTTTCTCAATGCAATCAAGTGCCCCATGCAATCTAAACTCAAGTGTGAAAATCTCAGTAGAACTATCATAAGTAGAAGTGTTTCTAGCATCATTCAATAAGCAAGTAAGATATTCATTCTCACGCTTATAGGATAGAATACCCTTTCTAGCTTGCTTATACTTATCTAATACTTTCTTGTGATCAGTAAATAAATCATGGAAAGCATCAACTAATTCATCATGGAAAAATTTATTCTCTTCAAATAGAGGATTATTTTGTACCTTGTTGGGTAATGTCATTAAGCATAAATTTATAGCTTGACGAGGGCTCTCTTCTTCTTCAGAGTCGCTTGCCTCGCTTTTACACCATATGCTCGTGCTAGCGTACTTGTGAGACGATGATCTTCCTTCGTTTGATCGTTCGCAGTGATTCTTCTTTTTAGTAGTATAACAATCCTTCATCATGTGGCCTGATCTTCTGCAGTTGTGGCATAGAAGCTCTTCTTCAAATAAGGGGTTGTGTTGTACCTCAAATCCCAAAGCCATCATGCACATATTTACATTATTATGAGGACTATCCTCCTCTCTGGAGTTTTTAGCTTTGCTTTCGTACCTGCACTCATAAGTAGCTTCAAAAAGTTTCTAAATTTTATTAGATGTTGTGCAAGTAGTAATAAAGTTGAATACATTTATGTCTGCAGCACAATAAAAAGTATGTATTACTTTTGCATCAAGGCTAGCTAACATCTTCTCTTCCTCTGTGTAACTATAATAAGGCTTGTTAATAATAGAGGAAGTGAGAATAGAGGTGATAGTAAGCTTTTTGTAGCCACTGATAACAATTGACCAGAGGTCAAAATCTAGAGACTTCAGGTAGAAGCTCATTCTTGTTTTCCAGCAAGTGTAGTTTGTTCCATCAAATAGTGGAGGTTTATTTGTGAACTGTCCTTCACCTATGAATATTGATTTCACGATTGTCATATATATACTCTCTATAGTGTTATATGAATAACCCACTCTGATACCAATTGAAGGACCTTGAGCACCTCTAGAGGGAGGTGAATAGAGTGTATGTTTGCAGCAGAATAAAAATTACCACTAAAAATAATTTATGGCAGTAATCAAAAACAAATATGAAGCAGACAGTATAAAAGTAAATGCGTAAAGTAAATAAGTTCAAAAGAGCAAACGCAAACACCGAGGTTTATAATGGTTTCCCTCTGAGAGGACTAGTCCAGTCTCGAGTATTCAACCCGATATTGAATCCACTATTTGAAATATAAGTTACACCACATGCTTTCATCCAAAGGGCACGACAACTTCAACCATGAGCTTTTATACGAAGGACTCGCGACTTCACAACAACAAGTGTAGAGACAACACTTTGAAATCCAAACTTTTTACAACTCAATCAAACTTCTAAAATTGGAATCGCGTTGGCACTAGAAGGCTAGAAGTTGATCTTGGGAATGGAGAAGGTCTATAGCTCGGCTAGATAGGCAAGTAAAGATAGAATGAAATTGGTGAATAATAATGGGGAATTCAATACCTATTTATAGCATTTTCTAAAGCAAAGTTTGGGCAGAACTCCGGATGCCTTTACGTTCAAATTTTGAACTATTGGAGCCAAAAGAATAGGTATTTCATTCTAACTAGGAGGTAGTTTAGGGGGACCGAGTTTGGGTACATCAATTCCAGAATAGTTTGGGTCAGTTGGTTCAATTGGCTTGAGGTTTGAATCTGGCAGAGTTCTTCCAGAGTTCCCACAGTGTTCCCATAAAGTTTTTACAGAGTTCTTCCAAAGTTCTTACCAGAACAGTTTTGGGTTTAAGTCAGGTTTCTTTTTGTGGACAAGGAATATGATTTAGGCTGAGGTATGGGCTTTCTAGTGCCAACACGACCCAATGCATACTTGGTCCTATAAGAGAAAGATAAAATACATAACAAAATATAAAAACTAAGAGCACTTTCATGACATTTTTTTTTGACGACAGTTGTCCAAAGATAAACAGATCTGGAAATCTGAATGTCTTTCGGGTTCAGAAAAATCTTCTTGTATAATGCCATATTTGGCCAATCATTAATGCTTATCCTAGTTTGATTATGCTTACTGCTTGTCTGTAAGTACATATTAGATGAACAAAGCAGTATATCAGTATAATAAGTTTAATGGACAATAGGATATGCTAAGTTTAAATAGCAACATGATAGTGATTACACGAATATTAGTGACATCATTATGTTAAACTTAATCGAATAGCCATATTCAAAAATATAATATAATCATTGGGTTAACATCTTTCACTATTATCCCTAGATCTATTATAAATTACTTCTTTGCCATTGTGACTTGGGGAACACTCCACAATTTTCTTTTGAAAATATTGAGGACTTTGTTTTATTACACAACATTTCACTCTCCCAAGCTACCCATCACCCCCACTGTCCATCTTGGTCCGACTTGTATTGCTGAGTTTCGTCGTGCGCCATCGACTGACTTTGGTGACCTCGTCGATCCTCTATCTTCGTACTCTGCTGATTTTCTCTACCACCTAAGCTGTACCCATCCTCCAACTTTCGACTACCCAGACCGGCCAGTCATTCACCACCATTATCCTCCCCTTTACTGCTATCCCTACCGACCGCTGGAGCACATCCACGATCGGCACCTCCTTCGTCGACATCAACCCTATCCGGCGCCACCACCACCACCACCATCGGCCAGATCTGGCCCTCCACCACGCCATCATCACCATTCACCACCACCTCGACTACACTGATACCCTACCTCTATCGCCACTAACGCCTCGCCACCACCCCCAAACTCCAGATCCGACCTTGTCGATCAGCTCATCCACCGCCTAATCTTCCTTTTCGACGACGAATCTACAACGCCACTTTCTCTGAACCTCTACCAACATCCTCCTTTTGTCGGCAACCTCAACAGACGTCGAGCCTACCCATCTCGAGCCACATCTCCAGCGTTGGCAAGATCTCACTACACTTTTGCGTGAGCTCCTCCCTTCAGATCCGGTGGTCGTGCAGCCGTTGCATCTCCGCCGGAGCGCGGTGAGGACTTCCCATCTCCCAATCTCCTCTTATCTTCTCTCCACTCTCTTCCACTTTCTATCTATGTCAAGCTCTCGAACCCCTCTCAGTTGTCTCTCTCTTCCACTCTCCCTCTGTCTCACTTTCTCAGTTCCTCCCTCTTTGAATCTTTGTATATAAATATATGCTATTTATTTATTAATTATAATTTATATTTGAGAAAAGTATATGTAAATATATATGTGTATATATATTATTAGTATATATGTATGTATGTATATATATGTACTTATATACTGTTACTATTATCATCTTTATTACTAAAACCATATGTATTATTTATTTATATAGTTTTTACTAAATAATATATATTAGATAATTCCCTAAAATTTATTTTGAAACAAATAATAATATTGGGTTTTTGAAATTGGATTAGAAACCTAAAATGTTATTACAGTATTTTATCTAATTAAAATATGTTTTTAACCTATAAATTATATTTGCCAAAACTAAAGGTTCATATCTAAAATGATTTATTATATTTATTTCAAATATTTTTGACTAATAAATTTTAGTTTCCAAATACTATAAAATATTTTCCAAAATGGTTATGTATTTAAATCATGTATTCTTGCTTTGGTTATCGTTTCAACCATATTTAATTGTGCGTTTTCTATTCTGTGGTTGTGCTCAATCACTTCTAAATCAATCGGCGATCTCTATACTATTCTATTCGTAGATTATTTTGGGATTATTTGGACTATGATTATGCTATTGGACAATATAATCTTTATGGTTATGACTTGGGATGATGCGATCTTGGGAATTTATTATGGACTTTAGCTTCTGATATTTTCCATGTTGACATGTTCGTGCCATGCACGTCGTCTACAACCAACCGAGGCAAGTACTTACAATGATCACTTTCATTTTTTGATAGTTACTCTATTTCTTGATTTAGATGTACATTCCCTGATTATTGTCACGACTATCACACGAGATTAGTGTTATAGATTCTATTACATGTTTACCTTATTACTTGTTCTTAAATTTATCATGTACATGTTTTTATATTGAGATTGAATCCATGATTACTAGTTGGACATGAAATACCTTAGTATATATATGATCAAAACCCATATTCCTTGTTCCATGTTCACTATTGATAGCTAAATCATACACGACATGTGTGATTTAGCCGAACCAAGTAGATCCCTCAGCCCGATCACATATAGAACGTGGTATTTCAAATACACTTAGTGTAGTTATGACTTATGCATTTTATATTGATTTTGTTATATGCCATGATTTTCTCTGCCATGATCATCTATATTTTACCTATTTATCTAGTTACCAGATCATGATTAAATTTTACTCATTCTTGTTTCTCATACTCTATTTCATGTTATATAGTTTCTATCATGTTATGAATAGTGGATCATGTTCTGTACTTGCTTCCATCCTGACTGGATAACCATATTTTTAGGCGATGACTTAGAGGACGGGTGCCCCATTTAATATGGCATACCTAAGGTTGATCATGGTATACCCGAGGATACAGGAGATGCTGTAGAAGACTTACCACTAATGGATGCCTAGATTTAGATTAATATTTTACTTACTTGTTGTTTAGATTTTGTTGACAGAATATTATTGAGATATACTCTATTTTGAGGATTCATGTATTTAAATTTATGGATTGGATCTCTTGTGGACTTGTCTTTCTATTTCATATCTACCTGCTAGCACTTGTGATTAAGTTAGAATCTGTTATCATGATTTATATTATTTTTGTTGGATTGGATGTTACTTAAGGATTAAATATTGTACTACCACTGACTCTGCAGCGTAGGCTGGATGTGTTTCCACGTAATCGTGTCTAAACTTTCGGATGTGGGTCATGACAGATAGAGGAATCGACATCAGTGGATAGACTCTGACCCTTCTTTCCTACTCTATCATACCTTAATAAAAAGTACCCCTGTATGCTAAATAAATTCATATAGTCCACGTGTGTGGCTCGAATAAGTAGAAGTCGTAGTGTGTGTTGAACACTATGATAGAACATTGGATATTGATCGTAGAATATTGATCCTAGAACATTGAACAACTAAAGTAAAACATGCATTAAGTGTACAAGCCATAATAGAACATCAAATAACTGTATCTGCGTGTGCTTCAGTACATAAGTCGTAGATCATCGATTACGTATCGAGTCATGAATCAAGTGCACAAGTCAGAGAGCATAGAATGACTATACGAGCATGCATCAATACACAAGCATTACGCAATATGGCTTCATATGCGAAGTGGACAGTTGTGGCACAATGCAACAGAACTGTCGATATGCGAAATATATGCTTCGTCAGCGAATCGAGTAGTTGTAACACAAATGCTACGGAACTGTGATATGTAAATGGTAGGATTCATCGGCGAAGTGAACAGTTACTGTTCGAAACTATGAAACTATTAGAAGGGATATGGTACCCATGGAACGGTTGGATGTGGCATGGTGCCTTAGAATTTTCTGGCCTACGGGTCGCCAATTGGAATATTGAGTTGGGCATAACTGTGCAGAACATTGCGTGAAAGTATGGAATATAAGAATATAAGTTAACGTATGATTTCTATTATTCAGATTTAGTATCATGCATATGTATTTATAATTTTTCTAACAGTTCACGTATATTGTATGGTCATAGACAACTTGAGCACAAGGTATTATCTTCCTTTAGACGGAATCACCAAGGCACCGGGACCGTTCAGCCTAAGGGGAATTCGTCATGCTCGACATTGTGGGGCCTACAAAGGGGATCGTACCCTGGACTGATGTCATGCCCCAGTCCCAAAATATGCAGGACCGAACCACGTGGCATTGGCCAGCTACGTATTCAACCCGACTCCAGTCTAACTAGAATACATATAAGCTATTCGAAATGGTGTAACTATTACTACATCAACTCTATATCTCAATCCATATAACAGAAATATAAGAAAGAGAAATATGAATACCAGTCTGCAGCCCAATAATCATACTCACCCGAGTAGACTCGAAACGAATATATGAGTCTATAAATATTAGGCTACTAGCAGATACAAATAGCAGTAAATGAACGTATAACTCCGAAAAAGAGGGAATACCTGAAATGAAATGAGTACCAACAATAATCCAGCAAGAAGCTCTACAAACCTACTCAGCCAACCTGGAAGGAAACCAGGTCCTCGGCGGGATGTAGCAAGATACATAATATACATGCCGATATGAAGTGCAATAAATATCATAGAGGGTAGTGTGTGATCCAAATACTAAACATGTGACCAAGGTAATAAACCGATGATTAAGCGACACTAATACTAGGCACCAGCTAGTCTGTGTGATATGCAAATAAAGACAACTTTTGATACGTAGGCTTTCCAAATATAAAATTCGTAGCTCCGGTATAGAGTCTCCCAGGATACAGGGCCATAGCTCTGAGAATAGAATCTTCCAGTGAATAGGAATATATAGTGTATGTGTAGTAGCCTAAGCATCTAATAGTGGTCCTTTCCACCCAATGCTACTTTCCGTGTCACATCTATGACACATCCAGTCTGACTTAACATGTAACTCTAGTCTATTATGTATACAGGTAAATCTATCCACAAGTAATATCAATGATCGTGTACATGTCACCTGCATGCCATGCAATACGGATCCGTGTATCATGTCTAGTGTGTCAGCAGGTAAAATCATGTAATAATTGAACAGGGAGCAGGTAAAATCATGTAAGACAGATAAAGAGCTGGTGAAGTATGTAATGGTATATCCTGAGTGAATGACTAATAAAATTTACTAGCATGTAAATACTGTAAATCAAAGGCAAGGAATACTTTCTTATCACCGAAAGCTGAGTACGCAGATCATATATCGAGTCCGAGTCCAGAGTGCCAAAGTACCTTAGTGATAAATTAGGATTTAAATTAATCATTCGAGCTAGCAATCCCTTCTATCAACTAATCATATATTTAGCTTATTAGAAAAAAAAATATTATGGTCATAGGCCTAAGCCATAAAGGATGGCAATAAGTATCCACTAATCTTATATTGAGCTTATTGCTAAGGATGCTCTACATTTGATTGTAATAAACCTACTGTTATATCTTGTAGCTAATGGAAGTTTGATTTTCCACAAATAGGATGGCAATAATATATATTTTTGGACAAAGAAATACATTAAGTTGGACATAAAATATATTAGGTTGAATCTATACAAAACAACTAGCCTCTAAACGTCACACAAAAGGACTTCATAACTCCCAAACCAGGAATTAAACCCAAAACCTCACCTACCTACACCCCCACATAACTAAGTGAGCTAAAGCTCTCTAGTATAGGTGTATGATAACATTTATTAATTATTTATTATGTGGCATGGCAAAAGGGGCACCCAAAAATATGGGGAAATAAGCCTACCAAGCACCACACGCAAACCCCTTCCCACACAGGGCTCGAACTCAAGCCTCGTCACCAAACAACCCAACACTCAACCAAGTGACTAATGCTCTTATCTGTATGCATAGGGGTTGCACTCCTAAGTTGTTCCTTGTTGCTTTCCTATGGGGTGAAATGTAACTAGAGGCAAGGAAAAATGAAACACAAAAATCCATAAACCCCTCCCAATCAGGGTTCAAACCTGTGCCACTCCCCCACTACTCCTTCGCCTAACCAACGAAGATATGGCTCACCTCTGTCAAGTTATGGCTTCCCTACTTATCATTCCTACTACCCAGTTCCCTTCTTCCCTTAGCAATTTGTTCTCAACAACATATACAAGCTCTGCATGTTTCCCTTTGTAGAGGCTAACCTCGAGCCTATTCTCCCCATGTTCCTACATAGAACTCTATCAACAAACCTATCATTTAACCATCCTCATATGTTCTAATAAAGCAGAAAGTTCATAATAACTGGCAAAGAAAGAGTAAAGGAGGGATGAGAGAATACCAGAGATGGTAGGGGTGCTCGTCGAGCACTAGAAGTAGGTGGAGCCATGCGCCGACCTCAACGTGCTGACGAAGACAGCCGGTGGAGGAGAAGGAGATGGTTAACCGTAATCATTGGCGACTCTGAGAATGGTCGTGAAGGAGCATAAATAGTGCTTCATGGACCAAGTCAAAGAAGTTAAGGGCTTTACGCAAGACAAACAGAGTTAAACTCAGACTTTACGCAAGTCAAACAGAATAAAAATCTACGCAAGCTATTTTACGTGAAAGCCATCCTCAAAGCTTTTACGCGAGGGACAGACTGTCAAATCATCGCATTTAATGCGCGTGATACTGTTCTGACATAATGATTTTCTGACAGCGGATTGCACAAAAGCCGAGAAGATTTGATTTACACCAAACCCAACACTTGTCGTTTAGTGTGCAGATGGGCTATTTTACGCTCAAGAGACTGCTTCTTTTACGCACGAAAGCTATTCGAGCTTTTACGCTCAAGGCTTTTGTGAGCGTAAAGTTTATTTGAGCTAATTTTACGCTCAAGGCTTTATGCGCGTAAACTTTATTTGAGCTAATTTTACGCTCAAGGCTACTTTTCAGCCACTTTAGGCGGAAGTTTATTTTGGGCTATTTTATGCCCAGTCTGCTACTTTACGTAGGAAGTATGTTTTGGGCCATTTTTACGCCCGATCTTTTCTGGCTACATGAGAACGTGGTCTGCATACGTGGCTTTCATGCCACACTTATCGAAGAACGTGTGTACGTGCTCTCTCCATTTTTTTGAAGTAGTAGGACACATGTCACCATGTGTAGAGATCAAAACTCTATATGGGACACGTGTCATCATGCGTAGAGGATGATTTTCATCGTGGGTGACAGTTACTCGCGTAGAGACCCAACTTTGTTGCTTTTTACGCACAGGGGTCTAGTCTATAAATAGACTTATTTTTTAACACAGACAGGATCAAGAGATATACATGAGAGGAGATTCTGAGAAAATACTTTCAGAGTGATATTTCCAAAAGCATTTCTTTAACTTTTTTTCAAGAACAGGGTGAAGCAAAGCAGGAAAGCATTCGACTGTGCCATCAGTGCCGTTGCTCGATACCTTTCTGGTGACTTAGTTCTTCCAATTGTTCGTCTTCTTCAAGCAGTTTTCTTCATCATCATCGTATGGTCGAAGGAACAAAGTGATCGCTCTCAGATCAAACTTCCATAGCAATACTTCCCAGAAACAATTTGTACTTTTGTACTTGTTTTCTTTCAAAAGCCAATTTTAGGCATTTGTTAAGTAAAATAAAATGGCGACTCTGCTGGGGACGACCTTCTCCTCTGACGAGAAGGCAATTGCTCAATATGATGATGTGTCGGTCGGATCGACAAAGAAGACTCTGGTTGTTTACTTCGACCAGACTGCTTACGAAGAAATGCTCCGAACTGGGGGTAGTACTCGCTGCTCTAATGTTCAGAAATTGCGGAAGGCACAAAAAGTTTAGATTCTTAAGTCCAAGCATCCTCGGAACTTCCTGCTGTCTCTGAAGGCAAAGGAATCCTTCCCACTCCTGTTGTGGCGGCTCCCATCTGTGACGAGGCAGTCTCTACTTCAGTGATACACCCCAGGCGTAAAAATTAGTCTCGTCTGTGACGTGGCAGACTCTCAAGTTTTACGCTCTGCGGTAAAAATCAATTTTACGCTCTGTGCGTAAAAATCAATTTTTACGCTTTGCGCGTAAAAATCAGTCTCCCGTCAGTGACGTGGTAGACACCCAAGTTTTACGCTCTACGCGTAAAGGAAAATCTCCCGTCTGTGACGTGGCAGATATTCATGTTTTGCGCTCTACGCGTAAAGGTAAATCTCCTGTAGGTGACAGAGTAGATAAAATTCACAATGATGCCTCTACATCTAAAGTGAATTTGCCTACACGCATGGCACATAAAAACAAGAATAATATTGTTGGTAAAACTTTAGTTTTTCACCAACAACCTTCTTACACTGCTTTACGCAAGGTACCAAACCTTCAGATTACGCGTAATGCTGATAGAGTCCTTTGTGCACAAGAATCTCAGGATTTATGAACGCAACTCCAGGCGCGTAAAAATGTGCAGTTTGGTTCTGCTAATACAGTCAGTCTTCTTTATACACAAGAAACTAAACGATTCTCTGTCCAAAATATAATAAAGAAGACTACTCCCTTCACTCCTTCTGATTTACGCGAGTTGCTTGTATAAAAGCGTAAAGGCAGAAAATCTCCTGTGACACTCCCCAAAGAAAATTATTATTGTGAGTGTCACCAGATTGTAATTAAATGTTGTTGTTCGGCTTCTAAACGGTCAGTTTTTGACCGGCTAAGCTACCATGTCCCTGTTTCACTTAACAAAATTGCCAAACAAAGGTTGGATTTTGAAAATAAAACGAGGAAAAAAGTACAAGAAGTACAAATTTGATTATGGGAAAGTATTGCTGGAAGTCTGATCTGTAAATGATCACTTTGTTCCTTGGACCATACGATGATGATGAAGATCACTGCTTGAAGTAGAACAACTTGGAAGAACTAAGTCACTAGAAAGGTATCGACGCACTTGGGCACTGATGGCGAGGCCGAATGCTTTCCTGCTTTGCTTCACTCTGTTCTGAAAGAAAAGTTAAGAAGAATGCTCTGGAGAATCAAAATCCCGAAGTTCTGATCTCTGTATTCTCTCCTGTCTCTCTGTCCCTTTTTTCTCGTCCTTGAGAAAAATGAGTCTATTTATAGACCGGGGCTTCTGTGCGTAAAAGAGCATCAAAATCTGTCTTTACGCTAACAACCGCCACCCGTGATCAAAGTCATCCTTTGCATAGTTGACACGCGTCCCATCATTTCAGTAAGAATAGGATACATGTACATACGTTCTTCGAAATATGTGGCATGAAGGCCATGTAGGCAAACCACGTTCCAAACTGGCCAGAAAGAATAGGGCGTAAAAATAGCCCCAACATCCTCTGGGCGTAAAGCAGTAAGATGAGCGTAATATAGCTCTGTCATAGGTCTCCCGCGTAAAGTGGTTATTGAATAACCTTGAGCGTAAAATAGCTCAAATAGACTTTACGCACACATTATTTTATGAGCGTAAGAACTCATGTAAAACTCCGTGCGTAAAAGAACCCATACAGTGAGCGTAAAGTAGCTCGATTCCATAAACGACAACAATGGTCTTTGTAAGACAAATTCCATTGAATTCTGTGGTAAATGCCATCATTAATATCTTCATGTCAGAGTTTGCATTAAATGCGAGATTTGACAGCTTTGTTCAGCGTAAAGTGGCTGCTCTGTCCTTGACGTAAAATCATAGGTGTAGACCCAAGCGTAAAATGATCAGCCTACTTAGGCGTAAAGTGATAGCCTCTCCTTGGCATAAAGGGGATCAATTTGAGTAGACTGGACTATCACTTTGATCCTTCTTGTGAAGCACTTTTTACGCTCCTTCAAGACCCCCTTCAAATTTTTCAAATATCTTCAAAATTTGAAACACTTTGAACAGAAGCGTAAAAGTTGAGATTTGATCTACCAGCGTAAAATTCGGGATACGCAACAGCTATCCGCGTAAAAGCGGGATGTCCAACAGTCGGCATAATTTCCAATAGTGTCGGTCAACACTTAATTGTCACAATGAATTTCTTTTTTCGAAACTTTCGAATGCCTTTTCGCTTCCCCGAGTTTGCATTTATAATAGACAGTTTCCAATGAAGAATATGGAGAGTTGATTTAACCGTATAAATAAAGAGAAATTCTTCACTTTTGTCATTCATCTCCATAGTGACATGGCGCCCAAGAAGAAGATTAACAATGAAGAGGCTTCGGGCTCAAGGATTGACTTTGAGCGAGCATGCAACTTTGTAGCGTGCTTCAGATTAACTCCAGCAGTCTTCAGCCGCATCGACGGTGGTCCCCCGACTGCATATGAGGGCTCAAGAGATGCAGAAGCATTTTTAAATCTGATACGTCGCTCCGGGATTCACAACATGCGTGAGTTAGGCGCCTCCCTTCGTCAGTCCAACGAAGGAGAGGGAAAATGAAACTCCAGTATTGCGACTCTTTTATATGTAGGGGTCCACTCCCCCCTTTTTTAAATAAAGTCTGATGTTAATCTCAACTGTTCAACAGTTATTTTGACTGCTTCTGTGGTTGTTAATTCCCAAGAAACAAACCAACCGTGGCATCTGTCTTGTGGTTACGAGAGCCTTTAAATAGGATCTTCCCCGAAATAGATCATCCCAACAGTTCTTCAGCCTTTATAAATAGCCAAGAATGTTTCATATATTCTCGTACTCATTCCACTGAAGATAACTTTCTGTGATGTTGTTCTCCAACAAATGAGGATGGCGAAGCTTTCCCACGGTGTTCTTTTGTATGCCCAGTCATTAGACGCAGGTTCAACTACCGTTAGAGCCAAACCATTCGACTCAAATGGTAAGTCCGATCATAAGCAAAATCTGACTTTCGAATGAGCGTAAATTCTTGACGAGCGTAAAAAACTCGCTGAAGCACTGGCGTAAAAGCCTTGTTGAAGCACCGGCGTAAAAGCCTTGTAGAAGCACTGGCGTAAAAGCCTTGCTGATTGCTGGCGTAAAAGCCTTGCTGAATCACTGACGTAAAAGCCTTGCTGAAGCACTGGCGTAAAAGGCCTTGCTGATTGCTGGCGTAAAAAGCCTTGTGATCTTTTTTTTTAATTAGCGTTTAATACGTATCTGATAATACTTCTGTTTTATTTTAAAACACTTCTTCTTTGTTGTTTTCTACAGAAGTTTGGCTGAGCAGCTTTTCCAGAACCGGCATTGGCGATTTTGATGTTGTGAGGAGCGTTCTTCTGACATCAACATCAGGGAGCTCATGCGCTTTTGACGCGCAAATCAGACAACTCAGAACTCTTCGTAAGATAGAAGGGTCTTCCTCTGTTGGTAGGAAGAGCCTTTATACACGGAGAGTTGGATGGTGGAGTCAACTCTACCCCGAAAAATCGGGTAGTAGAGTTCCTTTCGCGGCAGAACTAGGAATCGTATCCCAATGCTGGATACATTCCTATCTCCTTTGAGGTGCCGCCACTAATCCACCAATTGTATTGGCAGCAACACGCCTTCGGGTTGCCATACTCTGGGGTTCCCCTCTCGTCTGAAAAAGAAGACCAGAGTTTGATTTCTGCTGTTCTGGTTGCCACTGGAGCTCAGACAGTCAGGAACTGCCACCAACAACGAACCCGTCAAAGAGGATCAAAGAAGAAATAGATCTCTATTAGGTTATCGTTGGTGTATAGAATGAAAATCCAAGAATGTAAGAATATTCTAGATCATTCGTACAAGAAGTACGCCCTTTAACCTTGATCATAACAGGTTGAACTTGGCTCTTAGCAGGAATATTTATTGATCCCTCAGATGAAGTTTGAGTTCTTCCTTTAACCTTGATTATCAAAGGTTGATCATTGACAGGTTGGGATTGGATTCGTCCCTTGACTATGATCTTCAAAGGTTGCTCCTCTGGCGGATCTTCATTAATAGACTGATCCTCAGATAATGATTGATCTTCAGCCATGTCTGATATATCTTTCACATGCTCTTGTTTATAAAGCCTTGAATCAGAGAAGTAGGCTTCGACACCCTTGAACGGATTAATATCAGCAAACTCAGTTTTCACAACTCCTTGGGAGTCCACATATTTGAAACATTGGTGAAGAGTTGAAGGCACAATATTGTGCTCATGAATCCACGGTCTTCCAAGAAGAATATTGTAGGATACGTCCGAGTTGATAACATAGAAAGTTACCATAGTTCGAAGATCACCAATCTGAATCTGCAGACGAATCTTCCCCAGTGGTTTGCTCTTGCCAGAGTTAAAACCAACTATCGTAGTACTAGTGTAAGTCAGCTCACTAGTAGGAATCCTCAGGTGTCTTAGCATACTCTGAAGAATTATACTAATTGAAGACCCAGGATCAATGTAAATCCTGTCAATTTCTGTGGATCCGATATATCCAGTGTAGCATAGAGGCCTATCATGCTTGTTGTGTTTCAATAGCATATCCTCTTGTGTAAAGGTGATGTTAGGAATTGCTTCCATCACACTATGACATTGCGGACATGACACTGGTATATTATCAGGAGTCTTGAGTTGAGCCAAGCATGAATCTGCTTGAAGTAAAGCTTCGCTCAAAGTCTCTCTGCTTTCTCTGGAAAGGCGAAGCAGTTCAAATATAGATTTTAGCCGGAGTATTGGCTAACTGAGCTAGATATCAAACTTGTAAGGCTTCATCACCACCCCCTGATTAGAAGCAGACTTCAATGGGGTATCAAAGCGTACTGCCTTCTGTTTCCCTTTTTCAACCACAGACGGTTTAACAGGAACAGGAGAAGGTTGAACTGGTAGAGTTTCCACTACATCTTCTGCTTCTTTGGAGGATCCCTCATAATCTTTGTGGTACTCTTTCCCAGATCTTGTACCAGCAAAAGTTTCTTCTTCAGACTTAGGAGAAGAAAGTACCATATTACAGGATTTAGTCTTTCTTCCCTTAGCCTTCTTCTTGTGAGGGTTGTTACGAGGAACTTCAGAACCCAATCCAGCAGTAGAATTCTGATTTTGAATTTGTAAAGGAAGACGTATTCCTTTATCATAATTCAAACCTTCTGTATTTTGAAAGTCATAACCCATCTTCCTCATGAGAAGGACAGATTGCTGACTATACAAGTGGATAGGCAGTGAGCTTTGGACAGGTGTTTCAGTACAGGAAGAGGAAGAAACCTCTACAACTATAGGAGAATGAAGCATAGACGTCTCTGTAGTTAAGGGAGGAGAAGGATTCGGAATACGAGGAGAAATCCCTGTTGGAGCTTTTTCATAAGCAGCAAAAACTTGTTGTGCCCGGTATAAAGGAACACTATTCATGGCTAGCCACTGCTGATGAGTAAGCTTGAGCTTGGTAGGAGGGGCTAGACTTGGAGGACAGATGTTTAGTCCTTTCAGTCTATCTTCTAGAGGAAGGCCATCCCATAGATGATCCAAGTCATCAGGATTTGGAATAACATGCGAAATCATGTTGCAGGTTTTGACCTTTTTACCTTTCTTGGATTTTATAGTTTTACCTTCATTTTCCAATTCAGGTACTAAGTCAGGATGTACCCACATGATTTCACCATTCTTCAATGTGTGCGGCAGCAATCCTGTATTTTCTTCCCTGGCAGACGGGATATTCACGATCTTCATCGTCGCCTTCGGAATTGGGATAATTCCATCTGGGACTTGTTGTGGAGGAAAATTCCTGAACTGAAGAGAAACCATATTGGTCGTAACCGTATGGTCATCATTGGTTAAAGCGATAGCGCCACCATTTATCAGCTCTTGGATCTTCTTTTTCAATACATAGCAAGCACTGGTAGGATGATTAATATATCTATGATAGATACAGTATTTGGGATTGTCAGTCAGATTCACCTCATTAGGCCTTTTTGGCTCTGGAATCTGAAGTTTACCACTTTTTACCAGACATTGAAATATCCCTGGGATATCACTTTCGTCAAAAGAGTATTCTTCCTTTGGCCTGGAAGATTCCTGATTATTTGGCGTCGTTTTGTTCTTGGAAAGATTGACCAGAAGAGTATCTTTTTCTTTCACATTACGATTGCCAGGATTATTACCAGGATTACTTTTCTTCCCTTTATCTTCTGAAGCAAAAATCATCCCGTATTCACGAGCCAACCTACCATTGGTCTCGGCAGAAACTGCTGCTATGATAAACGAAGCCCAATCTGTGAATTGGGAACCTGTGAAGACAGTAATGGATGGTCGCAGATTCATCTTGCATGTGTCAATCAACGCTGAATCTGGCATACCAGGAGGCATCTTTAGAGTAGCCTGTCGGAAACGTTCAATGAACGTCCGAGTATCTTCTTTCTCCTTTTGTTTGATTTCTATCAAGGAGGACATGTTCATGTCCATACCTCCTTCATAGAAGCGGGAGAGAAAGATTGCCTTGAATTCGTCAAAAGACGAAATAGAGTTATCGGGTAAGCTATGATACCAGTCGTAAGCTGAACCCGTCAGGCACCCGATGAACACTCGAGTGAGAAGAGCATCATTTTTCTGCAAGTGTACAGTCATAATATCAAAGTAATTGATATATTGACTGGGAGATGCTTTTCCATCGAATAAACCATGGATTGCGGCTTGAACTTCGGTGGAAAGGGTACATCATTCCAATGAGGAGGATAAGGTTGTTTAATCCCTAACCTCTGGAGCTGATCTTTGTGCCTCAAAACTTCAAACTGTGCTTTGAGTTCACGCACTGCTTGAATGGCTTCGCTGGTTTGAGGAAGCACATTTGATTGAATAGTCGTTGGATGTACCGTAACCCCCACTAGAGGTGGTACATCTTCTGGAATGATGGGTTCTGGAGATGCAGAATTTTGATTAATAGCAGGCTCTTGAACATTCAAAGGTATATCAGCTCCTTGACTATCTTGAGTTTGTGCTGCTACTGGTACCGGAGTTATTACTGTAGGTTGAGCAGTTTGCTGATTCAAAATTATTTGATGCATGCTTTGCACCATGTTAAGCATGTCTTTCAATGATTGCTCCACTGCAGTAAGACGTTGTTCCGTATTAGAAGATGACGTCTCTGGTTCATCTCCAACAGCGTAGGATTCAACCTCTCTTGAAGATACAGAGGGATTAGTATAGAAGTATGAATCCATACTATCGGTATCAGACTCAAAAGATTGAGTACCCCCAGCTTCTGAATCAGAAGTCTGCAATTGTCTTTGTCTTCTTGATCGAGTATTCTGATATACTCCTTCAAAGGAATCAAGAAGCCTATTGAACTGTTGTTGACCTGGGGTTTGGGACATATTACGTCTCGGATGTCGTCCTCTGTTAGTATGAGATGCCATGTTGACTGAAACATATGACAGCTCATGTTCTTGGTCTTCAGCTTGATGTTGAGGCGAGTTAAAACTTAAACGATAAAAAACTGTCCGTTTTGAAGCCGAACAATAACAGTTGATCACAATCTGGTGATATTCACAATGATGTTTTTCTTGGGGGAATATTACCGGGGATTGTCTATTCTTACGTTTTTGCATTAGCAATTCACGTAAATCAGAAGGAACAAATGGAGTATTCTTCTTATTATATTTGGGGTAGAAAAACGTTTAGTCCCTTGTGTATAAAGAAATTACTGGCTGCATTCGCAGAACCAAACTGTACATTTTTACGTATTTGGAGTTGTGTGCGTAAATCTTGAGATTTAGCACGAAGGACTCCATTTTCTTGGCGTGTAATTTGTAAGTTTGGTACTTTGCGTAAAGCAGTATAAGAAGGTTGTTGGTGTAGGACAGAAGCTTTACCAATGACATTTTTACGCTGTACACGTTTAGGTACATTCACATTAGATGTGCAAACATCGTTATGAATTTTATCTACAATGTCAAAGACATGAGACTTACCTTTACGCGTGGAGCGTAAAATTGATTATCTACCACGTCACAGACGAGATTTTGCTTTACGCGAGGAGCATAATTTATTTGAGCCTACCACGTCACCGACGGGAGACTGATTCTTACACTCAGAAGCATAAACTTTAGAGTCTGCCCTATTACGAATGGGAGATTCATTCTTATGTACTGAGCGTAAAATTTGGTTCTTACCCACTGAGCGTAAAACTTGATTCTTACGCAGTGGGCGTGAAACCTGATTATCTTCACCATTACAAACGGAGATAAATCGTCACACTTTAAGTACAACTCTGAAGTAAGGACTGTCTCGTTACGAACGGGAGCCCCTACGACAGGAGTGGAATTCCCTTGTCATCAGAAGCAACAGAGTGATCAGAACCACTTTGGATTGGAAATCCAAACTTTTCGTGCTTTGCGAGACTTTTGAACATTGGAGTGGCGAGAACCACCCCCATTCGAAGCATTTCTTCGTAGGCATCTGGTCGAAGTGTACAACCAGAGTCTTCTTGGTCGAACCGACCGAAACATCATCATATTAAGCAATCGCCTCCTCGTTAGAGGAGAAAGTAGTCCCCAGCAGAGTCGTCATTTTTGTTTCACTTAACAAATTGCCAAACAAAGGGTTGGATTTTGAAAATAAAACGAGAAAAAAGTACAAGAAGTACAAATTTGATTCTGGGAAAGTATTGCTATGGAATTCTGATCTGTAAATGATCACTTTGTTCCTTGGACCATACGATGATGATGAAGATCACTGCTTGAAGTAGAACAACTTGGAAAAACTAAGTCACTAGAAAGGTATCGACGCACTTGGGCACTGATGGCGAGGCCGAATGCTTTCCTGCTTTGCTTCACTCTGTTCTGAAAGAAAAGTTGAAGAAGAATGCTCTGGAGAATCAAAATCCCAAAGTTCTGATCTCTGTATTCTCTCCTGTCTCTCTGTCCTTTTTTTTTCGTCCTTGAGAAAAATGAGTCTATTTATAGACTGGGGCTTCTGTGCGTAAAAGAGCATCAAAATTTTTCTTTACGCTAACAATCGCCACCCATGATCAAAGTCATCCTTTGCATACGTTGACACGCGTCCCATCATTTCAGTAAGAATAGGATACATGTACACACGTTCTTCAAAATATGTGGCATGAAGGCCATGTAGGCAAACTACGTTCCAAACTGGCCAGAAAGAATAGGGCGTAAAAATAGCCCTAACATCCTCTGGGCGTAAAGCAGTAAGATGAGCATAATATAGCTCTGTCATAGGTCTCCCGCGTAAAGTGGTTATTGAATAACCTAAATAGACTTTACGCACACATTGTTTTATGAGCGTAAGAACTCATGTAAAACTCCGTGCGTAAAAGAAACCATACAGTGAGCGTAAAGTAGCTCGATTCCCATAAACGACAACAATGGTCTTTGTATAAGATAAATTCTATTGAATTCTGTGGTAAATGCCATCATTAATATCTTCATGTCAGAGTTTGCATTAAATGTGAGATTTAACAGCTTTGTCCAGCGTAAAAGAGGCTGCTCTGTCCTTGGCGTAAAATCATAGGTGTAGACCCAAGCGTAAAATGATCAGCCTGCTTAGGCGTAAAGTGATTAGCCTCTCCTTGGCATAAAGGGGATCAATTTGAGTAGACTGGACTATCACTTTGACCCTTCTTGTGAAGCACTTTTTACGCGCCTACAGTACCTCAGCAACAAGCTGATGATCAAGAACATGAGTTGTCATATGCATCAGTCAATATGGCATCTCATACCAATGGAGGACGACGTCCAAGACGCAACTCATCCCAGACTCCTGGTCAACAACAGTTCAACTGACTTCTTGATACCTTTGAAGGGGTATATCAGCATACCCGGTCAAGAAGTCAAAGACAGTTGCAATCTTCAGATTCAAAAGCTGGGGGTACCCAGTCTTTTGAGTCAGAAACTGATAGTGTTGATTCATACCTCTATACTAATCCCTCTGTATGTTCAAGGGAGGTTGAATCCTATGCTATCAGAGATGAACCGAAGACGTTAACTGCTAACACAGAATAACGTCTCTCTGCAGTTGAGCAGTCACTGAAGGACATGCTTTCCATGATGCAAAGTATGCATCAAATAATAATGATTCAGCAAACTGTTCAGCCGACAGTGGTAACTCCGGTGCAGGTAGTAGCACAAACTTAAGATAGTCAAGGGGTTGATATACCTTTGAATAATCTTAGTCAAGAGCCTGCTGTCAATCAAAATTCTGCATCTCCAGATCCTCTCATTCCAGAAGATGTACCACCTCCGGTGGGGGTTACGGTACATCCAGCAACTATTCAATCGAATGTGCTTCCTCAAACTAGTGAAGCTATTCAAGCAGTGCATGAGCTAAAAGCACAGTTTGAACTTCTGAAGCACAAGGATCAGCGCCAGAGGTTAGGTATTAAGCAACCTTATCCTCCTCATTGGAATGATGTACCCTTTCCTCCAAAATTCAAGCCATAATCGATGGTGTTATTCGATGGAAAGGCTTCTCCTAGTCAATATATCAATTATTTTGATATTATGACTGTGCATCTGCAAAAGAATGATGCTCTTCTTACCTCACTACAACAAAAATACCCTTTAATGACGGCTAGAAACTGTCATTAATTAAGAACCATGACGCTTTTTTTTCTTAATCCAAGCGTTATGAAAGCGGATGTTATAAATGTTTTTCAAAGCGTTATAGATAAATCTTCCGAAAACGTCATTAATAGACTTAATTTCTGCTACGTTTTATTTTCAAAGCGTTATGGATAGTTTTGTAAAACCGTTATGAATATGTAATATGGTTGGAAGTCAGGACATTTTGAAAGCGTTATGATGGTCATTTGTATCACATTTATAACGCTCTATACTGTATATTATACATTCCAAACACTGCTCAATTCAATTCGAAAACAACCAACAACCACTTTGAACCAAATGCACGATAAAACATTGAAATGTAACATTAATCTCCATTTCATTGTCTCAAAATAGGGTACATTCCATTGTCTCAAAATAGAGTACACTTTAGCTATCATTCTACATTTCTCAGGCCATATATATACATCTTCTCAAATATATAGAGTATCCAATATAGCTAGTACACTTTACATCAAAACTATCCACATGAAATATCCCACACTATAACATACAACTTAGTCACATGAAGACCTGTGTCCACAGCACATGTATCCTGCAAAAGATAAAACAAGGTTTAATAAATGTGATATAATGATGTATATATATGTTACACATTAAGATCACAATTCAACATATGTTGTGGAAAACTGTTGTGTGGAGTTTCTGTCATATTCATCTTGTGTATATATGTATAACTATCAGAAAGATGTTGGCTAAGGCCTGAGGCTATTGCCTGCAGGTAGGGCAAGTGGCAGTAGGCCAGGCCAAAGCAGTAGGCTAGATTAGCAGTAGCAGGGGACTCATTCCCCCCTTCCAGCTTGACCTGCTGTAGGCAAGTGGCAGCAAATGTTGGCTAAGGCCACTGATGCAGCAGATGTTATGAAAGCGGGTGTTATAAATTTTGGTGTTTTTTTCATAACGCTCATATCACCAAGTGACAATCAATAACGTTTATATAGAAAACCGTCATAGAATATAGTCTTGCTGAACTTTGATGACGCTTCTTTATCAACCGTCATGAAATCCACTTATCAAGCGTCATTAAAGGGTATTTTTGTTGTAGTGCCTGAGTTTTCATCGGGTGTTGACGGGTTCAGCATATGACTGGTATCGCAGTCTATCCGACAATTGCATATCGTCTTTTGACAAATTTAAAGCAATATTTCTTTCCCGTTTCTATGAGGGAGGCATGGACATGAATATATCCTCCTTAATAGAAATCAAACAAAAGGAGAAGAGATACTCGGACGTTCATCGAACGTTTCCGACAGGCAACTTTGAAAATGTCTCCTGGTATGCCAGATTCAGCATTGATCGATACATGTAAGATGAATCTGCGACCAACTATTGTTGTCTTTACGGGCTCTCAATTCACAGATTGGGCCTCATTCATTATAGCAACAGTTTCAGCCGAGACCAATGGTAGGTTGGCTCGTGAACACGGGATGATCTTTGCTTCAGAAGGCAAGGCTCTTCTGTTAATAATTTCGGTAATCGCAATGGGAAGGGGAAGGAAACCCTAGTGGTTAATCTTTCAAAACCCAAAATGACGCCAAATAATTTGGAGTCTTCCAAACCAAAAGAAGAGTACTCTTTTGATGACAGTGATAATCCAGAGATATTCCAATGACTTGTGAAGAGTGGCAAACTCCAGATTCCAGAGCCAAAACAGCCTAATGAGGTAAATCTGACTGACAATCCCAAATATTGTATCTATCATAGATATATCAATCATCCTACCAAGGCTTGCTATGTCTTAAAGAAGAAAATCCAAGAGTTGATAAATGCCAATGCCATCGCTTTAACCAATGATGAGCATA
>JANAVB010034259.1:0-30441 GCA_029216955.1 Iris pallida
TCTGGCAGTCCAGTCTGTATGTTGGACTGCCAGAAGAATGGGCAGTCCAACTCACAATATGTAACTTTGGACTGCCCAACTATCTAGCAGTCCAGTCTGTATGTTGGACTGCCAGAAGAATGGGCAGTCCAAAGTTACACATGCTGTGAGTTGGACTGCCCATTCTTCTGGCAGTCCATTCAGTTTGTAGGACTGCCAGAAAATTGGGCAGTCCTTATCGACGCGGAGTTTTCTCGTTCGTTCACACTTGGATTTAATTTAAATGGGTAATTTCCTACTCCGTATGTAGTTTAATTCATTCAATGGGCGACAAAGAATTGAAATAAACAATGTAATTGATGCTTGAAATTTTCAAATTAATTTCTAGGGTTTTGGAAATAAATTGAGAAAGAATTTGTGTGCTTGAATTAATTTCTTCAAAAGAGGAGGATGGTGGAGAGAAGTTGAAGATGATGGAAATTTAGGAGTTGTGGATGAGAAGAGGAGATGTTGGGGATTGAGGAGAGTGGAGGAGAGAGGAAGAAGAAAGAAGAAGGGTGAGGATTTTGGAAGGGAGATAAGGGATTTTGCAAATGAAGGGGAAAAAATGGGTTTGGGGGGGAGAAAGAAATTTGGGATAGCCATGATCAAAATTTGGGCTAGCCTTGTGAAAAACAAAAAAATTTGGGCTAGCCACAATCCGGGCTAGCCATGATCATATTTGGTTGTGCCCATATAAAAAGCCTTTTTTATCTTTACATCGAAATATCATTCATGTGTGTTGAAGTCTATGCTATTGTTATCAATAATAATACTAAATTTTTTGAGTAATACTGACAACTTTCAACAGTTAATTCATTTAGACCACGTTTGGTTCTGGAATGATGGCTTTGAAGAAGGAAATTATTCTTCTTTTGTCTGGATGTCAAAGAAATGGAAAAAAAATTCTCAAAGGAAAATATAGAAAAAATGGCTCTCTTTATCCTTTAAGGATTCACTTATCTACCCTAAAAATTCATTTTTTTGCAATTTATTTTTTTACTTTTTCAAATATTGAAAATAAAAATTGATGAAAATTATAGTTTCAAAGAATTAATTTCCTTTCCTTTCTGCGAGCCAACTAAACGAGGTCTTAGAATAATACAAGATTTCTATTGTAAGTAGTAGCATTTCTTAAGCTGCTAGATCAACGGTTGGGTCAATAGCTTAAACAACTATTTTTTTCAAAGCAATATGTAACGTCCCAAATGTTGCACCCTGCCCAAGGCCCAGTTGCATAACCTTTTCACGGACCAAGGTTATGCGGGAAGCTTCCAGAACATTCTAGAAGATGGCGGAAGGCTCCAGAAGATAGTGGATCTCTCCGGAAGGCCCAAGATCATTCTAGGAGACCCAAGAAGCTTCTGGATGGCCCGTGAAGTTTCTTTTTCTGTTGCTAGGGAATAAACCTGGAATATGTTGTTCCAGTTATAGTAGAAAAGAATAATCCTTGTAATATTTCTTCCAGGACTTTCCATGTAAAGCTCTCTGAGCACTTATAAAAGGGGGAGGCTTTCATTTGTTCCTCACCACCTTCATTGTAAGCATTCTCCAAGTTAATAAAGAGATCCTTACGATTCCATCTTTGCTCCACTATTCTAATTTCCTTAGCGATCTAGCTAAGTCGGGTTGGAAAGGCTTGCACGGGTCTTTGAAAGAAAAGACAGTGCACCGTACGGGATGAAGTGCTAGCAAAATATACTAAGTCCGTGACGAGTGGTATCAAAGCAAAGGTTCGATCGCCGTCATGTCTTCGACCGAAGCCATCATCAACGAGCAACCCGCATCGCCTAAGAAGAAGGCGAAGACCTCGAGGAAGGGCAAGAGCAAAGAACCGTCGATGGAATGGGCTCTTGGCGAGTTGGCTAAACAGGTTGAGATGCTGGAGAAAGGCGTGACGGGCATCGAATTTCAAGTGGAGCAGAACCAAGCGGCTCACGAGGAATTCGCCCAGGGTTTGGAGGCGGACGTCGCCACGGCTATGTCGGAGTTCCGAGAGCATCTCCACAAGATGCAGGCCGAGTTCGAGGAGGAACGAAAGGCCACGAAGGCGAAGATTGCCGACGCAAAGAGCTACAAACCAAGGCGGAGGTCCCCGAGAGGGCCATTACTGGTGGTCCGACTCCGAGGAGGGAGTCGACGCAGAGGATGAAGTATCCAAACCCAAATCATCCACTGGCATATGAGGCGCGAAGGAGGTGGATAACTTCATCTGGAATATCGAGCGCTATCTGAAGGCGATTCGCATCGAAGATGAGACCGACAAGGTAACACATCGTCCCTATACTTCTCTGATGATGCTATGCTGTGGTGGTGTCACGATTCGCACATGCTTTTTGGACGCGAGCTCGTGAGCAAGCCAGCTACGTATCAAGCGGACTCCAGCCCGACTCGAGTACGTATAAGCTGTCAAGATCATGGTATCATGGCTAATATGGTAATCTACAGTGTATCTTAATCCACAAGAATATATAAGACAAGAATGAACAAGTATGGGTCGTGGTCTGCAGTCCACTAGCATATATGTCCGATTAGACTCCAAGAATAATATGAGTCTATAAAGCTACGCTGATAAGCAGGATAAATCATGAAAGCATGAGAAAGATAGTAAATCGATAATACTAACAAAATACCTGAATCATGCAGATGAAGTCAACTACCACATGTTCAGCTAACTAACTCCGTGCAATCAGCTACCTGAAGAGATCCTCAGATCCTCAGAGGACTAACAAGATACATAATATACAAGCCAACATGTAACAGTACAAATATACAAAAAAGTAAGAAACAATCAAGGATATCCAACGAGACAAAATGAACTAAGACAAAAGATCTAAACACAAGGATCCTAAGACACTGGCATGCCATACTAGAAATGGCTAATAGGTCAAAGCTATAGACTGAAGTCAAGACAAGCACTCACAATCTATAGTATCTCAATCGCAGTCAAGGCAAGCACTCACAACCAAGACGGTAGCCAATCCTAGTATAAAAATCCTATAGACCGTAGTCAAGGTAAGTACTCACAATCTATAGAATGTCAAAGTCAAGTCCTACTCAAGTCATGTCAAGTCAAGTCAAGTTATAATCAAGTCGAGGGAATCATGGTGTAGGACTAGACGACTCTATCAAGGAGTATATGAAACTAACACAGTGTAACAGATAGAAATATCATAACAGAAAGGAACAAGAATGTGCAGACAACTAGAAACATGTAAAGTAAAATTATAACATGATGAGTGTATTAGACATGGAATAAAGCAATCACGAATGTAAAGAAAAGAATATCAGTGAGATAATGAACATGCATATAATTATATTGTAGAATCTGGCAAGGTATACTTGCCTGGAGGTTGCACGAAAAGCCAACAATAAACCGCCAACCGTAAGCCAAATAAGTCCAAAAATCCACAAATGTCTCCGAAAGCTGAAACAGACATTGCCAACATTCTCAGAATAGTCAAATGAGCTAGGATTTCCTGTCTTTAAGTCCAATTCTGGATACAGGGGTAAAACAGTAATTTCAGGCAAAAATAATTTTTGCCGTTGGACCCGCTTTGCACCGAAAATCGTACCAGAGTCAATGGTCTCTAAAATTGTCAAACTATATGTCAACATGTCCGGTTTTCTGATATGAACCCAACCGTATGTCCAAAGTTGGATTCCGACAGGCCGTGCACAAAATCACCCATTGAGTCGGACCGTAGGGCCCGCAAAACGGTGGTCCAATCAACTGTCTCAGAATCGGACCAAACTTGGCATACAGGACCAAAAAAATGATACGGTCCTGTTGGCGTAAGTTTTGTCTCAATCTGACGAACGTGCACAAAGTAATTGAAAAATTTGCAAAGGGGCCAATACGATGAATTTTGACGATACGTATCAAATTCGTCGCACACACGCGACCAATTTGAATTCCGTCAAAGCCCTCACGACCACGAAGCCGTTACGCTCCTTTTGATGCTTTCGGTTTGCGACCACGTCGCCCGAATTGGCGGGACGCACGTTGTATCGAAGGTTTTTCTAAGTTTTGGACAGTTTTAAAAATAGGTTTTTCTCGAACTTTGAAGATAGTTTAACAGCAATTTATTTGATGAAAATAAATCTATAAATGGGATTGTCATCTCGTATATGTTGTCAACAGTCGTGTTCAATTAGATTTCCTATACTGTCGAGGAATCGACGATTATACGCCTTCTAAAACAGCCTCATGACAGTTCGTTCGGGTTCTATTTTTACAGGTTTTTCCTGAACTTTCAAAAATTATTACGATTTATCTAGGGAAAACCAAACAATTGTAATTGAAGGGGTTGATAGAGGGTTATCTAGTCAGTACGTAGAAATTTACAGAAGAGAATTTTGTTGAAGGAACAGGGAGAAAATATACCGCGAAGTGCTGTTGCTTGCTGCCCTTTGCTGTGGCTTTTCGCGCCTGTGCGCGCGTGCCGCTGCCGGGGCCGGCCTGCGTCCGCATGCGGTGGCGCCAGGGCTGAAAAGACTTCCCTAGGGGCTGGGTGACAAGGTGGAGGTGCGAGGGATAGGGTGTTGGTTTAGGGTTTTTTCTTTCGTACGCGTGTGTGTATATATATGCAGAGAGAAGGCTCGGGTAGTCAGGTTTCAGCTGGGGAAAAACGGTATGGGCTGGGTTTTGCTGTAGCCTGGCTCGGCTTGTGGGGGGAAACATTAGTTTAGTTGGTTTCATTGTAGTTGTGGGCTTGGTTTGGGCTGGAATTCCTAGGGGTTGGGCCTGGTTAGTTGGCTTTTGTTTTTCTTCTTTTTATTAGCATACTATATATATATATATATATATATATATATATATATATATATATATATATAAAGGCAATTTAAAGTAAAGAGTAGAAAGATCAAACGCAAACGCAAGGATGTATCCTGGTATCCTCTTTTGAGGCAATCCAGTCCCGGAACTCTCTCCGGCTTTAATCCACTATTATCCAAATAGTACACACGAGTTTGGATCCGAAGAACTCGCCAACTTCAACACGAGTTTGGATCCGAAGACTCGCCAACTTCTACACACAAGTTTTCTTACGAAGGCTCGCCAACTTCAAACAAAAGAGAATGAGAACTTGTTGATCTTCTAACACGTGAAGATCGAAATGTACAACTCTTTAATACTCTAGCACTTTGGGAGAGGATGACAATGAAAAGCTTTGGAGAGTATTAATGGTGGAGCTCTTGGTTGTTGGAAAATTTATGGAAGAGTTGGTGAGAAGCTCAAGAGAGAGAGAGCTTCCTTTTAAGAAAACCAAGAGTAGGTGGCATTTAATGCTCTGAAATGCAGGCAGACCGGCATGCCGTCGGTATGCCGCGACATACCGCCGGTATGCCGGCCAAAGTAACGGTCATAATTATGACCGTTCAAGAGCATTAAATGCGGCCATTAATGCGTGTCAGACCAAATCGAAAACTAAGTATTCGAAATTCGGTATACCGTCGGTATGCCGGAGCATACCGCCGGTATGCCGATAGAATGTCACAGAAAGTTTCGAGCTGCTAGAAACGGCATGCCGCCGGTATGCCGTAGCATACCGTCGGTATGCCGACAGTTGATCACAGCAACTTTTGTGTTGCTAAAAACGGCATGCCGCCGGTATGCCGCAGCATGCCGTCGGTATGCCGACATTTCGAGACATCAACTTTCTAAGTCCAAAAATGGTATACCGCCGGTATGCCGAAGCATACCGTCGGTATGCCGCTTTTTGTCACAGAAACTTTTCTGGACACGAAACGGTATACCGCCGGTATGCCGAAGCATACCGTCGGTATGCCGCTCTGAATGACATGTTTTTCGATTTGTGCTTTTAGTTATCATCCATCCTTTAGTGTTTACAGATATACCTAGACCAGTACAGACACGAGGACTCAAAGCAGGAAACGCCGGTAACTGCTACAGTCTTCAAGGAAGAAGGAGGAAGCTCTGGAAGTGAAGAACTCCAAGTAGTACATCTTCTGGGAATATTTGAATCTGAAGAACAGAAGACTAAACTACGAAGATGCTGTTAATTACTCAAAATAAAATGTGCCAACAAACTCCCCCATTTTGATAATTGACAAAATAGAAAGAGATAGCATCTTCAGGGAGTAGCTCCCCCGTAGGTAGACAGCTCCCCCTCAATACGATTTCTCCCCCTTTGTCACTTAGTTAAAGATGGGGATAATAGAGAAACATTGTATAAGAGAAAAGACATGAGTATATAAAGAAAAGAGCATACATGAATATATATGAGAGAAAGTGAATACATGCTGGACCCATACATTTCATAGTAAGATAAACGACTCTCCATAACGAGCCAGACACAACAGACAACCATAGATAATGTCCCCGAAGGACAGCAAAGAGCTAAAACAACCATAAACCGGTCCCCGAAGGACCACTAAAGATAACAAACTGAAAAAAAAAACACACATAAAAACTAGGAGCACTCAAGAACCGAAACCACCATCAAAAGGCAGACCATCCCTAATCCTCAGCCGGATCATCATCATCATCACCCTGAGCCTGCTGGAAGGCGCCAAAAGGATCAATGCCGTCAGGGTACATAAACCCATAGGCATTGGGTCAGAGAAGCGCGGGCCCGTGTACATGGGATCCTGAAGATTAAGATCCAGAAAAGCATCACGGTCTTGAAGAGTGCGCTGAATGAAGTACCCCTGATCGTGGAACCGAGTTCGGATCAGGGCGCCAAGTCCACGAGTGTGGGCCTGCATCTGCTCCTCCGCCTGGGCCATTCGTATATCAAAATGCTGCTGAGTGAGCGGCATATAACGGCCCGAAGGAGGAGGGGTAGATGTGGGAGCAGCAGGCTGGATGCCGGTTGCTCTTGGGAAGATGAGGTACGGGAAGTAGAGGCGCCAGCCATGGTACGGGAGATAGCAAGATATGAGGGGACGCCATCCGAGGTGCAGAGAGACAGGTCAACATGCTTGGCCTCCATGAGCAGAGTGATGAAAGAGCCATAGTAGAGATTTTGCTTCCCCGAAGGCATGGTACGTCGGAATTGCAGAAGAGTCTTTGGGAAGGAGAATCGCTTCCGGGCATAGAGATGGTACATGCAGACGAGGGCATCACCGGTGATAGCGTCATAGTTCCCGCCCTTCGGAAAGAGAGTGTGGCACACGATCCGATGGAGCTCGTAATAAAACGGCTCCAGCTGGACAGAGAGGGCCGGGATGGCCGGAGGGTTGGGACCCTTGCAGATGATTCGGCAGAATTCGTCGAAAGGGACACCGCCGAGGAGTTGAGAGCACCCAACATAGGTAACGCATCCCCTTTGTCTGGGATGCCTAAGATGGCCCCCACTTCCCGAGACGTAAGACGAAAGTGGCGGTCATTGACCATAGATTGGATGGCGGAAGGGTCGTCGTCATCCCCTCTCATGTTGCAATAGAAAAGGCGAACAACAGCAGGGTAGACAGGGATTTGGCGCCTGAGAAGAGAGGAGAGACCGGCATCGTCAAACAAAGGGACGTGACCGGGGAAGAGGTTCCAGTTGATCGCCGTCCTTTGAATACGTTGTGATTGGCAAAGTGCTGGAACCAAAGCTCGGCGGCCAGAGAGTTGGAGAAGACGCGCTGGTCATAGCCGGTAGGAAGCGCCACCGGGACGAAGGGGTTGAACCCGGAGGAAGAGGAGGATCGGGGGCGCTTAGGGTTGGCCATGGAGAGGGATTGGTGCTATGGTGTGGAGGAAGGAGTAGAGAGGAGAGGGAGGAAGGAGGGTTTTTAAAGAGAGGAGGGAGATGAAGAGATGATTTTGAAAATGGATAGGAACGGTTGTAGAGGAAGTTTGAAAGAGAAGGAGTTGAAAAGGTGGAGGGAAGTTATGATTGTGGAGTAAAAAGAGGAGAAAAGAGGGGGAGAAGTGATGGGTAGTTAATGTGAAGAGATGAAGGATAGTAAATGAGAAGGGAGGTGATGGGATGGGAGTTGAGGATTGATGGGATGGATAAGAGAGAAATAGAATAGGGTAGAAAGGAATAAATGAAGGAGTAAGATAATGTGGGCCCGAATCCAGAGTTTAAATCCTGTCCGCCGCTGCCCGGCATACCGACGGTATGCCGACGTGTACCGACGGTATGCCGTCGTTCGAAACAGAACAAATTCTGCCGTGAAAAACGGCATGCCGCCGGTATACCGTAGTATACCGTCGGTGTGCCGGTCGACTGGGACTAAGGATCAAAAGATAAAATGCCTAGTTCTCGGCAAAGGAAAGAGAAGCGATCTTCCGGGAGAGGCTTAGTGAAAAATTGGCTAATTGATGGGTAGTATCAATAAATTCAAGATGGATATCTCCTTTTTGCTGATGGTCACGAAGAAAATGGTGTCTAATTTCAATGTGCTTCGTGCGTGAGTGACAAATCGGGTTTTTCGTGAGATTGATAGAGCTAGTGTTATCACATTTAATAGGGGTGCAAGAATGAGAAATGTCATAATCTAAAAGTGTTTGTGACATCCAAAGAATTTGTGCACAACAACAACCAGCCGCAATATATTCTGCCTCAGTGGTGGAAAGAGCAACAGAGTTTTGCTTCTTACTAAACCACGATACCAATGACTTCCCGAGGAATTGACATGTGCCACTAGTGCTTTTTCGGTCAATCTTGCATCCGGCAAAATCCGCATCCGAAAAGCCGTGAAGCTCAAAGGATGAGGATTTCCGATACCAAAGACCCATGTTAATGGTACCTTTGAGATAACGAAAAATGCGCTTAACGGCACTCAAATGTGATTCCTTGGATTGGCTTGATATCGTGCACACAAGCAAACACTAAACGATATCCGGACGGCTAGCCGTTAAATAAAGTAAGCTACCGATCATACCTCTATACTTACGAATGTCGACCGATGTGCCATCTTCATCATTGTCAAGCTTGGTCGTTGTAGCCATAGGGGTCCTCATTGATTTGGATGAGTCAAGGTCGAAACGCTTGAGGAGGTCCTTTGTATATTTTGCTTGATTGATGAAGGTTCCTTTAGGCCCTTGTTTGATTTGTAACCCCAAGAAGAAGGAGAGTTCATCCATCCTTATTTCAAACTCTTCCTGCATAACTTTGGCAAATTCTACACAAAGTGTGTTGTTAGTAGAACCAAAAATAATATCATCAACATAAATTTGAACCAATAAGAGTCCCATCATGTGATTTAATAAAAAGTGTAGTGTCAACTTTTCCCTTTGAAAAATTGTGAGAGACAAGAAAAGAGCTAAGACGCTCATACCAAGCACGTGGAGCTTGTTTGAGGCCATAAAGGGCTTTATGGAGTTTGAAAACGTGGTTAGGAAATTGAAAATCTTCAAAACCGGGAGGTTGTTTAACATAAACTTCCTCCTTAATAATACCATTAAGAAAAGCACTCTTGACATCCATTTGAAATAGCTTAAAGTCATTAAAACAAGCAAAGGCACAAAGCATACGAATGGATTCAAGACGTGCAACCGGAGCATAGGTTTCGTCGTAGTCAATGCCTTCCTCTTGGTTATAGCCTTGAGCAACCAATCGGGCTTTGTTACGAGTCACTAACCCATCTTCATTTAGCTTGTTGCGAAACACCCATTTAGTTCCATAATGGGATGATTGCTAGGTTTTGGGACAAGTTCCCAAACCTTGCTTCGCTCAAATTGATTGAGCTCCTCTTGCATAGCTATCATCCAAAATTCATCAAGAAAAGCATCATGAACATTTTTAGGCTCTATTTGAGAGATAAAAGCCACATTGGCACAAAGATCACGAGTGGCGGATCTTGTACTAACACTTGAGGAAGGATCCCCAATGATAAGCTCCTTAGGATGATTGGTGACAAATCTCCATTCTCTTGGGAGATCCTTTGGAGGAGGCTCGAGAGGAGGAGACTCTTTTGATGGGGTCACAACTTCATTGTTAGATGAAGAAGGACGATCCTCAATAGAGGAGTTCTCCAACCCAAATGAGATGTCATCAATATCCTCGGAGGAGGAGAATGTAGAAGAGTTGAGTTCGTTAAAAGAGACATTTATTGACTCTTCGACAACAAGACTTCTTTTATTAAAAACACGAAAACCTTTGCTATGAGTAGAGTATCCAAGGAATATCCCTTCATAGGCTTTCTCTTCAAACTTGCCTAGGTTATCCTTGGTATTCAAAATAAAACAATTGCAACCAAAAACCTTGAAATATTCAATAGAAGGAGTTTTGTTAAACCAAAGCTCATAAGGAGTCTTCTTAGTAATAGGTCTAATTAAGACTCTATTAATACATGACACGTCGTATTAACGGCTTCCGCCCAAAAATATTGGGGAGCTTATTTTAGTTTAACATGACCCGGGCCATATCGCCAAGGGTTCTATTCTTTCTCTCCACAACACCATTTTGTTGAGGAGTACGGGAACAAGCAAAATCATGTCCAAAACCATTCTTTTCACAAAATTTTTTGAAATCAACATTATCAAATTCACCTCCATGATCACTCATAATTTTGTTAATAGAAAAACCTTTCTCATTTTGAACACGTTTACAAAAAGCAACAAATTCACGAAAGGTATCACTTTTGCAAGCAAGAAAAATAACCCAAGTAAATCTCGAAAAATCATCAACTAAAACAAAAGCATAAAGTTTGCCACCAAGGCTAGCTACTCTACTAGGCCCAAAGAGATCCATATGAATAAGTTGGAGGGGTCTAGAGGTACTCACAGAGTTGATGGATTTGAAGGATGACTTGGTCAACTTACTTTTCTCGCATTCTTCACATACCATATCCTTTTTGAAAGGGATGCTGGGAAGTCCTCGTACAAGCTTCTTGGAGGCGAGGCGAGAGATGGTATCCATGTTGGCGTGTCCAAGCCTCATGTGCCAAAGCCAACTCTCATCGTTCTTTGCAACTAGGCACCTGTCATTGTTAGTACCTTCAACAAGATAAAGAACATAAATATTGTTTTCTCTAATGCCTTCATACACAATAGTTCCATTGGAGCTGTCGGTAATGTAGCATTGAGTTTAACAAACTTGATATCATAACCATTATCGGTAAGATGGCTAATACTTAAAAGATTGTGCTTGAGATTAGTAACAAGACAAACATTATTAATACAAGGATAAGGAGGAGAACCGATATTACCATTTCCAATAATAAACCTTTAAGATTGTTACCGAAGGAGACGTGTCCTTCTTTCTTCATCGATAGCATTGTAAAAAGTGAAGCATCACCGGTCATGTGCCGTGAACAACCGCTATCGAGAATCCATTTGCTTCTAGCATGAGAAGGATTCGTCACCTACAACATAAGTTGAAGATGAACATTTTGGTACCCATGATCTTATGGGTCCATGAGTGTTAGTCTTAGGAACCCACTTAAGAACTCTCATGTCAACTTGTTTTCTTGTATAACAAAAGTTAGAAGTGTGACCTACCAAACCACAATAATTGCACATCAAGGAAGATTTAGAAGAAGAAGTGTGAGTGTTGTGCATGTGTGAGTTACTAGTGTGAGAAGTTCTACCATGAGTGTTATGATGATAGTAAAAGCATGATAAGAGGTGTTCTTCTTGACAAAGGGTCCTTTTCTTGTGTTAGAAAAGGAGTTGTGTGTAGTGTTCATGTAATGATTGTGCCTAGCATTGTGATGAGTGTGAGGGTGTCTTGGAGCATGCATGTGAGTGGTATTCTTATTACCTAAATTCTTACTTCGTGTAAGAAGATCATTATACTTAATAGAGGTGGAATATTCTCTTCTATTAGCATCTTGACATTTGCGCATGGCAAATTCATAGGAGCTTCTCATGGATTGAATCTTATCATCCTTTTTTTTGATGGTGTCAAGAGATTCTTGAAATTTGAGTCGCAAAGACTCTATTTCATCCGTGTCGGAAATAGGAGATTTCCCTTCACATCAATGATGATGTTTGAGAGCCTCTCTGCTTCAAGTTGAAGAGCCTCAACCTCCTTGAGAGATTTCTTGTATTTATTCCGAACACCTTTGTGTTCATCATGTAATTCAAGAATGGCTTTCTCCAAATCATCATAGGTAAGAGTGTTTAAAGAAAAATCATCAAGTACCTCATCGGTTGCCATGAGACAGACGTTGGCATTGTGTTTGCACTCCTTGTCGTTGTCGGAGTCGCTTGCATCGCTTTCACACCAAATGCTAGTGTTGGCGAACTTTCTAGAGGATGAGCTTTCCTTGCTAGGTTTCTCGTACTTGCTTGAGTCTTTTCGTATCATCGGACAATCCCTCTTGATGTGTCCGGGTCTTCTGTATTGATAGCACGACGGGTCTTCTTCATTGTCCCGTCTAGAGCGGTTGGCCTTGTTGAACTTTAAGAACTTCCGGAAGTGTTTAGCTGTGAGAGCTATTTCTTCATCGTCATCCGACTCATTGTCGTCGGAGCTATCCTTGGAGTAGGACCTTGAAGCTTTGAGAGTGAGAGTCTTCTTTTTTTCTTTGGTCTTCTCCTTCTCCTTCTCTTGAATGGAGGATTCCTCTTGATCCTTCATGTCGAGCTCGTGAGTCATTAGCTTACCCATGAGGGTCTCTAGGTTCATGACGGTTAGATCATTCCCCTCAATGATTGCGGTAGCTTTAGGACTCCAAGCTTTCGTCAATCCTCTAAGAATTTTCCTTATCTTTTCATGAGCGGGATATTCCTTTCCAAGAGAAGAGAGAGGGTTAATAATGTCACCAAAATGAGTAAACATGCTAGCAATAGATTCATCATGCTTCATTTTAAAAGACTCATATTCTTGCGTGAGTCTACTAATCTTGGATTCCTTCACTTGTGAAGTTCCCTCGTGTGTGACTTCAAGTAACTTCCAAATCTCATTGGAATTCTTGCAAGTAGAGATCCGGTTGAATTCACTACTGTCAAGGGCACAGTAAAGAGCATTCATTGCCTTGGCATCTCGACAAGCAAGCTTCTTAATGTTTTCGGCAAGTGTTTTCCGAAGGGTGTCAGAAGCAATATCCTCAATAGCTCTGGAAGGAGTAGGAAGGCCATTTATCACGCAATCCCATAAGTCGAAATCTATGGACTTGAGATAAATGCCCATCCTAATCTTCCAGTAGTTATAGTTGGTACCATCAAATAGGGGAGGCCTATTTGTGGAGTGTCCCTCATTGTGAAACGTGTTGATGCTAGGGTTAGAGGCCATGGATCACTCAAGGGTGTAAATCCAAATCAAGAGAACGAGGCTCTGATACCAATTGTAGAACCCTAGAGGGGGGGTGAATAGGGTAATAAAATATAAACTACAACAATTGATACAATAAAGGCAATTTAAAGTAAAGAGTAGAAAGATCAAACGCAAACGCAAGGATGTATCCTGGTATCCTCTTTTGAGGCAATCCAGTCCCGAAACTCTCTCCGGCTTTAATCCACTATTATCCAAATAGTACACACGAGTTTGGATCCGAAGAACTTGCCAACTTCAACACGAGTTTGGATCCGAAGACTCGCCAACTTCTACACACGAGTTTTCTTACGAAGGCTCGCCAACTTCAAACGAAAGAGAATGAGAACTTGTTGATCTTCTAACACGTGAAGATCGAAATGTACAACTCTTTAATACTCTAGCACCTTGGGAGAGGATGACAATGAAAAGCTTTGGAGAGTATTAATGGTGGAGCTCTTGGTTGTTGAAAAATTTATGGAAGAGTTGGTGAGAAAGCTCAAGAGAGAGAGAGCTTCCTTTTATAAGAAAACCAAGAGTAGGTGGCATTTAATGCTCTGAAATACAGGCAGACCGGCATGCCGTCGGTATGCCGGCTAAATAGTAACGGTCATAATTATGACCGTTCAAGAGCATTAAATGCGGCCATTAATGCGTGTCAGACCAAATCGAAAACTAAGTATTCGAAATTCGGTATACCGCCGGTATGCCGGAGCATACCGCCGGTATGCCGATAGAATGTCACAGAAAGTTTCGAGCTGCTAGAAACGACATGCCGCCGGTATGCCGTAGCATACCGTCGGTATGCCGACAGTTGATCACAGCAACTTTTGTGTTGCTAAAAACGGCATGCCGCCGGTATGCCGCAGCATGCCGTCGGTATGCCGACATTTCGAACAGCAACTTTCTAAGTCCAAAAACGGTATACCGCCGGTATGCCGAAGCATACCGTCGGTATGCCGCTTTTTGTCACAGAAACTTTTCTGGACACGAAACGGTATACCGTCGGTATGCCGAAGCATACCGTCGGTATGCCGCTCTGAATGACATATTTTTCGATTTGTGCTTTTAGTTATCATCCATCCTTTAGTGTTTACAGATATACCTAGACCAGTACAGACACGAGGACTCAAAGCAGGAAACGCCGGTAACTGCTACAGTCTTCAAGGAAGAAGGAGGAAGCTCTGGAAGTGAAGAACTCCAAGTAGTACATCTTCTGGGAATATTTGAATCTGAAGAACAGAAGACTAAACTACGAAGATGCTGTTAATTACTCAAAATAAAATGTGCCAACATACCTGGGCTTGGATTTGACTTGGACCCAATCTGGGCAGGTTCGCTACAACCGGGTTCCTTAAAACTCAATAATATAAATAAATAAAGAAATCTTCGGTAAGGGTTAAGTCGCAACTTGGCCTGGTTTTCCTAGTTAGGACATCCCTATGGCTCGGTCTTCCTTGGCATGGCTAATACACTAGTCAAGGCACGCTACTGCACTATCCATGCCATAATTCCCAGTCGTCTGGTACCTCAAAACTCAACCATGGCTAAAGTCATCTACCGTAATAATTAACTAAATAATTATTTATAAAAAATCTAAAAATCACTATTTAAATCAAATAAATAAATAAATAAAAAAATATTTCAAAAAATTTTTCGGGAAGGGGAGCTACAGGTGGCGACGCAGGTGCATCGATATAGAAAAGGGGCTCTGCTAGATCGAGACTTGAGAGGATCTCAAGAAGGAGATCAAGTCTCAATTATATCCGAAGAACGTGGAGTACGTCGCGAGACGGAGTTTGCGACAACTCAAACACACCGGGTCCGTCAAGGAGTATGTGGCGGAGTTTACCGGCCTGATGCTTTCTATTTCCACTATGGGCGAAGAGGATCACCTGTTCCATTTCCTGGAGGGTCTACAACCATGGACGGCACAAGAATTGCAGAGGCAAGATGTGTCAGACGTGAATGCGGCTGTTGCGACAGCCGAAAAGCTGATAGAGTATCGACGGAGTGATGTCCCAAAGCCCAAGAAAAAGACCACCACCAAGTTCAATGGTGCGGGAGCAAAGAAGAACAATGGAAAGGGAGGCCTGCCGAAGGACAAGCCGTACGCAAAGCCTTCGATGGAGCGGAAGATTGAATGCTTCCTGTGCGGAGGAAATCACTTCGCATGAAACTGCCAGAACAAAGGTAAGAGGGTGAATGCGGTCCAAGGCGAGGAGGCCGAGAACGAGGAGCCTAAGAAGGGGGCTCACATGGGTGCCATACGCCTATTGAATGCTTTGAAGAGCAAGGCGGTAGTGTCCAAGACCCCGAATCGAGAGCTGATGTACGTGGACGTGAAGATCAACGGCCACAACACCAGGGAGATGGTCGACACAGAGGCAACCCACGATTTTATCTCGGATGCGGAGGTCCGACGCTTGGGTTTAGTGCTGGAAAAAGACTCAAGCATGATAAAGGCAGTCAACTCTGAGGCACGCCCCGTGCAGTGGGTGGCCAAAGGAGTGAAGATCCAAGTGGGAGAATGTCCCGACCCGCACCCTAGAGTAAGGGCACGAGACGTGAGTACGTCCAGCCTACGCCGCAGTGTCGGCGGTAGAACGCTGTCCTAGGTCAATATATATCTAACAACATATCTCTAAACAGTTTATACTCCCCGAATGGGGGTGACATAGCAGTAAATAAACTCAATCACAACTAAGGAAGAGATAGCATGATATGAAATAGAACTCAAGGAAAAATAGATGATAAAGTAGTCTAAGATAATCCCAGCAAATATCCAGAGGTACATGGTCTCAGATACTGAATGAAAGAATATATACAACTCAGAACAGAATAAGTCTAGCTAAACATGTCTCAAGACTACATAAAATAAGATAAGCCTAACTAAACTAGTCTAGGCAATAGGGGTGATGTCCTCAGCTAGAGCTGGGTCCTCCTGAGGGTCCAGCTCGCAAGTGTCATCTAAGGCTGCCCCGTAGAAAGTATCCAGACAGGCCTCCTCCTCGTCCTCTGTAATATTTTCAACAGGTCCAGTCAGGACAGGAGCGAGTACAGTACATCTCAACAGTTCATAGCAGGTTAGAAAATATAATTATGCAGTAAAGTAAGATACAGGTGCTAAAGAATACAGTATGTAACAGAGAGAGAGAGAACTGTAATAGAAATATCTACTATAAGTAAGGAACTAACAGTGGCTAGTGAGTCAGAGTACAGGATAGCACATATGAACAAAACAGATTTGTACATGATCTATACTACTATGGAATTATTCACATGACTACTAGCACTCCCCCGTTTCCCCAATCAATATACAAGGATCTAAGCAGGTTATGTTATTATACATGATATCACATGGGGCCCATGAAAGGGTGCACATGATATTATACATGAGGGCTCCGTGAACATGAGAGTACATGATTCACAGGAGTATACATGTATGGTGAAAGCACATGAGTACATGATGAAAGTAAAACACACATGACACAATATACCCGATGCTCCCGAGGGGGATAATATCGCATGAAGAGATCCATATAGTACCAATCCGTGATAATGTCGTGACAGCACAACTAAAGTAATTTAATGCAGGAAATAATTCTAAGCAGGATATGAAATGATCATAGAATGTACTCGCCTGGTATCAGAGTGTCCAATATGAAAGTACTATTCGAGGAGTGGTGTCTGGCTCCTAATCAGAACAGCACAAGTCACAACAAGTCCAAAATGGTATAATGAAGTCCTACTATACATTCTATATGTTTCTAGGTCAATCTAGGCCAAAGTTAACTCTTGGTCAACTCTGGTCAACCCTAGAAGTCAAACTAGGTCAACTAAGTTAAACAAGTCTAAACTAGGTCACTATGGTCTAAACAAGGCTACACTAGCTAACTAGACCAAAATTAAGTACACAAACTATACCAAGCCAACATCCACTATCACACTCAATTTACCATAGGCTACATTGCCACAAACTCGTAATGCATTTAGGCTCTAAACCAACCTACCTTAATACATATACAATATATATATTCATTACACTATACATATACATTATAGATACAAGGTACATACATATAGTTATATAGCACATTACTATATATATACATGATATATAGGGAGAGAGCAAGTGTGTGTGTGTGAAGAGAGTGTGGTGATAATGTGTATGTGTGTGTTAACAATGTGTGTAGAGAGTAGTAGTGTGTGTGTGGGTGTAACTGTTAGTGAGGAAATTATGTGAGTGTGTGACTGAACATAGGGGTGTGAAGAGAGTAAAACAGTGTATGTCTGTGTGTGTGTGTGTGGGAAGAAGAGTGGACTGTACAGGAATGTAAATGTGCAGAGGGAAATAACAGTTCAGTTTTTACAACATTAGAAGAACCCAAGGATGCATAGCTCACAACTGTTTTAACAGTTAACAAAATCTCAGTTTAACAGCCCTATATTAATTCCCAGATTTCAACTTCAGTCCTAACCATTCCCAGGTTTTATACGACATAGAAAACATTCCATAGTTCATAATAGAACTCAAAATCAGTCTAAAACAGTTCACAACAGTTCATGAGTTTCCAGTTTCCAGTCCTAACCTTCAATCCCAGTTTTCGAACTCAAAACAGTCCCAAATAAATCAAAAATTAACATATAACTAGATTACATATAGGAGTACAAGTTAGAGGTTTAAAATCATGTAAATAACAGTGTAGAATAGGTTAATTTGATGTTCAAAGTTCAATATCAAAATCTGAGAAAAATAGGAAATCAATACACAGTTCAAAATTTGGTAAATTAACAATTACCTATTGAAAAATCATTTAAACACAAAATAAAGAGTTGATAAATGAAATATACAATGCATTTGTGTCCCAGGGTCCATCACGTGTCCACCAATACGACACAATCGTGTCTAAAACAAATAAACCCAGATCGGGCATAACAGTGCACTGTCCAGTGCACTGTGTCGTGCATACGTGCACTTATGTCGTGCACTCGACACAGGACACAATCGTGTCTCGTGGTCATCCACCTAGATAGACCATCTATAGGACTACCCCATAGGCCAACTAGCCAGTATCCATGTCGTGTCTGTGTCGGATACGAGAGCCGTATCAGTGCTCGATTTTACGTGTGCACTGCACGGTGTAAAATCAGTGTGACACTAATATCCCTCTCGACACGCCATGTGAGCACGTGAGACTTGACACATGGCGTGTCAGTCATAGCCCCATGGCATGTGTCAAGTCTTGCATGTCCTGGTTGCGTGTCGTGTCCTCTACAGCCCCCGAGTGGCAGGGGATCAAACCCGAGCGCGCGCGCGCGTGTGCAGCGCATGTCCACTCATCAAATTCGACGCAACCCGACACAATAACCACCTCAGAGGAACAGAAATCCATAAGCAATATCAAGATCTAGATTCCTATTCAAAAACATTACACAAAAAGAATCGGAATGCCCTTTGAGGCATTTCGACAAACACTTAAGGACAATTCCTGATACGTGTCCAAAACGGACACGAAACCTATGAGACTCGACACGAAACCAATACAAACACTTAAGGGACTCCTAGGGCTTCCTGAATATGTAAAGAAATCAAAATTTCATTGAGAAATGAGGAAGTTACCTATAGTTGAACTTCTAGGAAAAACCCCATTTGTAGAGCTCTTCTCCTTGATGTCCCAATCCAACAAATCAACAACAAACTGAAATAAAACTCCAATAACAGCAAGTATAGGTATATTAAAACCTAATGGAAGAGATTTGAATGAAAAAGGAAATGGAATGGAATTCTAGGGATTAAATGAAGTAGGAACAAACCTTTTTTTTCTAAACTTGAGCTTTCCTAAAAAGAGGCAACCCTAAAATTAAGAGAGCATTTATAGGGTGGTGATCCCAAGGATGATATGGTGGCCGGCCACTTAGTCTAGGCTAGGGTTTTGGTAATGTCTTGGGCTTTGGGCTAATCTACAAGGCTATGAGTTAAATTGATTTATTAAAGGTTCTAAATCATAAGCCATGACTTATGACTTTCTAATTCCTATTGCTAACTAGAGTCTATTGACCAAACCAAGGGTTAGCTTAGGTTAGACGAGAGTCATATAACCTAACCAAGTCCATACTAACTAGGGTTAGATTCTAGGTTGGTCTACAAGGGTCAAAACTAGTCAAAATCAATCTAGTCCAAACAATTCCAAAATAATTCCTAAAAATTCCCATAAATTCAAATAAATTCTAATAAATTTAAATTACCCCAAAAATGACAAAAATACCCTCATACTAGAAATGTGGTAGTGACAAATCTCCCTCCTTAAAAGAATTTCGTCCTCGAAATTGAAAGGTAAAATACAACTGATGAGAAGGATAGAAAGTATACCTCACGGTCCAAAAAGATAAGGGTAGCGCTCGCGCATCTCATCCTCCCACTACCAGGTAGACTCTTCTGGAGAATGATGCCTCCATGCGACGCGTACCAAAGGTATCACCTTGTTCCTCAGAACCTTCTTCCGTCGATCCAGAATCTCCACTGGCTGCTCTGGATAGCTGAGAGAAGGCCCAACCTCAATCCCTGAATGATCGAGCACATGGCTAGGGTCAGCCATGTACCGTCTCAACTGTGATACATGGAATACGTTGGGTGTCACCAGTCTCACGGCAGCACCACTGGATGACTTCAACATGATCCTCGGGATGGACTTCCTTACTTCGGCAAAGGCGGTTCCAATGCCGCATCTGGGAGTCGTCGGGATCATGGAGGAGAGATCTCCGTGCATGGTGACAGATGCATGAGGTGAGCTTGCAAAAGGGAACGCTCTCTCCGCATTACAACTCAAAAAGGGGATGCGACACGGAGAGACGACCTACCTTGTGGTGCTTAAGACGGAGGAGGCACCCGGGCAGGGGAATCTTCCACCTGAGATCGAGGACGTCCTTGTGGAGTTCAGGGACGTCATGCCAAAGGAGTTGCCAAAGCGGCTACCTCCGCGGAGGGAGGTAGACCACGCCATCGAGTTAGAGTCGGGCACGAAGCTGTGAGATTCGTCTCACTGTATCGATATTTATATACGGATATGTATTTTTGTACTGTGTTTTGTATTTTCTTGATTTTCGGAACGCTTTAAAATTTTCCCAACTTATAGATTTTCTCCTTGACCGACATACCGCTAGTATACCCGTGTATACCGATGGCATACCTGTCACTCCCGTTTTCCGTTATACGTATTTTCAGTATACGTATATAAATTTCTGATATTTGTCAGGTGACCCGTATTTTGACTTATCTTTCTTAGCCTTGTCTTGGTTTAATCTTGTGCTTGGTTTATTTTGGGTTGGTTCAACTTGGCATGAGTTGGTTTGGGTTGGGTTGTGATGAGAAGGGTTTTGTATAAAAACCAACTTCTCTCTCTTACTCTCCTCCATTCATTTTATTTACTCATTCTTCTCCATTTGCTCCTCCTCCAAAACCTAGGCAAGTACATCTTGCCAAATCTTGAACAATGTTATTTTTGTTTGTTCTATTATCTTTCTTTCATGATTCTAAGCCTCTTTAGAACTTGAAGTTTTTGGTTTTAATGGTTACATTTTTGTAGATCTAAGTTTTAAGATTTTCTTATTTTTTTTTGTTTTGATCTCTTAATGTTTGGTATTTTTAAAATCTAATGGTTCCATGTTATAGAAAATTTTATTCTACCTAATTTTGGCTTTTGAACCACTTGATTTCGATTTATTTTGACTTAGTTATGCCATTTTCTTGTTCATGGGTTCCCCACACCTTTTGGTGCTGTCGGGACGATGAACAGTGCCGTGCGTAGTGTTTTCGATGCCACGCTCCCGCGCGTCGTGCTTGCGCACAACGTGCACCGTAGGCGATTCTGCCCGCGCGCAATGCGCAACATGCGCGGCCGCACGCCCGCACGATTTTGCCCGCCCGCAATGCGCAACGAGCGCCGTGCTTGTGCATAATATGCGCCGTGGACAGTTTTGCTCGCGTAACTTGTGCGCAGGTCACTCCAAATGACTGTTTTTGCCTCTTTGAGCTGATTTGTAGCTGAAATCTTGATAGCTCAAAACATGAAAGTTGTAGATCTTTGTCTTGCCTTCAAGACTATTCTTGTTTCACTTTAATCAGAGTTTATATGCTACAATTTCAATCATAGTTTTGATTTTTTTTGGCATATTTTCTGTACTTGACGTTTTTGAGGTTTCCTTCGACTGTAATAAATTTTTATCATGATTAGATGACTTCGTACAGTTAGAAAATAATTGTACACCCTTTGTACACCTAACACTATCACAGATTCAATTATTATTTTATGCTAATTAATTACTTTTACTTATCCCTTCTCACATGTCAGGGTATGTCTTTTCCTTCGAATATTTCTTATGTGATATGATATGTGTTTTCATACTTTCCGGGTTTATTGTACTTTACAATCTATGCCATGTTTAGAATTTTTATATAGTGACCCGTTGTGGTGAACTCATAATTTATGTCTTTTCTTTGCTTTACATGATAGTGACCCGTTGTGGTGCACTCTTGAACTTCTCTTTCTTTGCTTTATATGATAGTGACTCGTTGTGGTGTACTCTTGAACATGTCTTTCTTTGCTTTATATGATAGTGACCCTCCGTGGTGAACTCTAGAACACGTCCCTTTTTTGCTTACATGATAGTGGCCCGTCGAGGTGCACTACAGACAAGTACTCTTTACATGACAAGTAAACCTAATATGACATGCTTAATCAAGATGCTGTTGCGACAGCTATTTCCCTTTCTAATGTAACTCTTTTGAATATCGTGGTTGAATGTATTGTGTATGCGTGCACAAACTATATGTCTCGTCTGGCATCATGTCTAGGACATGGATTCCTGATTACCACGGTCAGGGATTCATACTGAATCTGACTAGGTTAATGACTAGATTGATCAAGTAGTTCATATAAAGAGATTTTCCAGTCACAGGCGATCCCGTTATCTGGGTGCTTTAATTGGACTTGTAGCCTGCCGTCGAGTAGGGCGCATTTCCAGCACACTGTCATGTGTTGCACTCCTAAGTCACCATGGGATACATTTGTCCCCTGGGCGATGTATCCACCTAATACAACTCTCAACCTGCAGAAGGATAACTGGATAGCTGCAGGGCTTATGACTATGGGAATATCTCGTTGCATCTTGTTAGTAACTAGGCTTGTGATAACCCTTGTTAGTTAAAGTATCAAGTTGTACTCATTGCTTGGCCGTAATTTATGGATGTAGTCCAGTCCAGTTTAGTTTTGTCTAGGCAGTGTCCGTATGTTTATTTCAGTACATCATTATTTATGCTTTACTTTTGTCGATATATGATTAGAGACGAAGTTCTGTTCAGGAGAAGGGTTACAACCCCGGTCCTTGTTTGGTTTATGGGTTGTAACTTGGATTCCGGAATAGTTCCTAAGTTATCTTGTCATTTGTCGTCCTATTCAGTACCCACACGCTATATATTCTTCTTATGCTAAACATTGATTAGAGACTAAGTTCTGTTCAGGAGAAGGGTTACAACCCCGTCCTTGTTTGATTTACGAGTTGTAATTTGACTTCCGGATAGTTCCTAAGTCATCCTATTATTGTCGTTGCTATATAGTTTCACATGCTCACATGTTCAATTATCTCACAAGCTTACATGATCCCTATGCTGGGTCACCATGTTCTCATAACCCAGCTATCTCACATGCTTACATGACCAGTTGATTTTTACATATTCTCAAGCTTTCATTGCTTAGCATGTCTACACTTTATATTTGTCACATATTAATTACTTTACGTCACATGATGATTGTTTCTTATTATCTTTTCTATTCTCGAGATAAGTGCATTGGTAGTGCACGAGTCTCGATCCACATCTACTTATTGCTTTCCCTAACCGTTGATATGTTAGTTATTGCTGGATTTAGTTCATAATTTTGGCTTCCTTTGTGGTACTTGCTATTTGGGGTCTGACCCCACTGGTTTTGTTTGACCAGATCTGATAGAAGAGTCCAGAGGATCTTCCGTACCATGTACTCGACGGTGACTATCCGGAGCACCAGAGTACCCGAGTGAGTTTCTTGTTTCATTCCCCCACTTGATATGTACATTATTCTTTTGTGGCGTTTAGCTTCCGAGCACGTGTTTGGCTCGTAATTTTGGATCTTGATATTTAGCCTACGGGCCTAAACATGATGTGTGTATTCTAGACTATAGCTAGAGCTCATCATGTATGATTACTCTTGCTAGAACTCTATTTTGTATTACTAGCTTCATGATCATCTATGTATAAATGGTTTGGGACGCTTTACTATTGTATGTCTGATGATCATACTTCTTATATTTTGTATAATTGTCTATGATTGAGATACCCAGGATTGCTTGACCTAGGATCGACTGTTGGCTTGTAGAAGAAACCTCCATGTCTTGACAGCTTATACGTGATTTCAGAGTACTGACATACTTTGGTATTACGTAGCTGGCCTTGTCTGTCCCCACTTGCCAGTATTCTGGTTCTGGGGCGTGACAGAAGCCATCCGCCATGGCTCCATATTGCATGGCCCCGTCTGAGCTAGACGAGTTGAAGAAGCAACTCAAGGAGATGCTGGATGCGAGATTCATCAGACCGTCGAAGGTCCCGTATGGTGCACCGGTGCTGTTTCAGAAGAAGAAGGACGAAAGCCTTCGTTTGTGCATCGACTATCGTGCACTAAACAAGGTAACCGTCTGTCACGACCCGCTCCCGAATAATCGGACACGAGTCGGACACGCCCAGCCTTCGTCGTTAGACACGACGAAGTAAGCTGTACCAAACTAGGAAAATCTAACCAGATAATCATAATGTATATAATCACAGCATCTAAAAACGTATCCCAGAATGATCACCATAATCCACAATTCTATGTATATAAATGTACGAGTCATCAAGAGTGAAATGTACTATGAATTCTAAATCAATATCTAAAAGTAAGGCTAGCAGTCTAAACCTGAAACCTCAAGCTAAGTCATGACCATCCTGCTCAGCTAAGATCCCGGGCTCTGGCCCATAGGGTAGAATGATATCCTGCAAGCATACCTGCAACTTATCTAGTCAGGAGCGGAGCAAAGTACAATTCTAGGTAATGAACAAGACATCATGATATAAAAGTACAACGAAACATGAAAAGTACAGGAAAGAATATGGTGAATAAGTACATAAAAGAACAGGGTGTGTAAAGTATATGGTATGTAAGAACATGAAAGAACATGATATATAAGCACAGGAAAGAACATGGTATCTCAGGAATCACAGAAAATAAGTACAAGGTATATCTCCTGAACATATGTGTACAATGTTTGAAATATAACTAAGTATGTGACCGGCTAGGGGTAAGCACATGAATGGTACGGCTTAGGACCCGCGTGCACGATGCGGGGTCTAAACTAAACACACCTGAGTTGTTTCTTAGGTTTGGTCACATAAATAGTATATTTCCCCACCCCAGGTACAAGTAATAATAACAAGGAACATGAGCACCAGAAATACATATCGTGTTGCAGCGTGTCAATCAAGAAAGCACATGATACAATAAAATGCACAAGACCATAGAATGTACTTGCCTTGCTCCAGAAAAGTACAGGTGAAGATCGGAGCTAGATGTCCTCATGTTAATTTGGTACAAGTTGGTTAATATCTAAATAAGTTGAACTAGTTACCATGTTAATTCTAATCATGCCTATTTACACTTGTTTGTTTAGTTTCTCTAATCAATAACTTTATAACAATTTAGACTCTTCAAAGGTTCACTTATAACCATAAACTATAACGATTATATACTGCTCACTAATACTTAATACAACTATTTGCAAGCTATAAGTAAGAATGTTATATCAAGAGTACAAAGACATACTCAAAATCCCTTAAAGAAAAATAGTAACTAGTCAACAGTTACATATCCAAATTGACCAGGTTACTGGAATTAGAATAGTACCAAGCTAAAATCCCTAACTCTACTGGGCTCCTTGCATCAAGGTTCATGCACACAAGGATCGGTGCAAAGCATCAACTAGAAGAAATTTGGCCAACACCAGCCAACCTACCAAGAACAATCCCATATGACAGTTTATAACTCTACCATTCAGAGTGAAAGTCCGCATAGAGTTTAGGCTTTGCCTCTCATAACTAGTCGACCCCCAATTGAATTTATATGATACTAAAGCCCAACCATTCAACAGGGAAAGAGACTTAGATGGACATATCATAACCAACCTGTATAGCACATACACCATTCAGACTTGTCATGCCAACACAGCCTACATATGAGTTGCCCCAACTCAAGCATCACTCAAATAACTCAAGCTTGATATACAGAACTTACAAAATACTAACTATACTATAATACAACTATATTGCAAGATTTGCTACATACAAAATTCCCAGTAGGTCTGCATAGTCAAAAGAATAGACACCCCCATAGCCAAGACATAAGCCAATTGATAAAAGAATATACAACCCAATTGAAACATTAAAAAATATATAAACAAACTTAAACAAAACTAAACACAAGCTCAGTAAAAACCTAAATCCTCCTGCATCAATTTGAAGTTCTAATCCCCTGCCACTCCAATCCGGACACGACCCAGACCTGGACACGAAGGTATGTCTGGACACGACTAAAGCTTAACACGAACATAAATGACATAACAACACAAAATCAAATCTGGCACACTATTGGTTCTTCAAGAACAAGAAAAGTAGAAAGATTACCTGAGAAAAGGGTTTCACTCTACAACGAAGACATGCTTCCAGTGATCGAACTCATCCAACTCGTGTCCGACTGCAGTCTAGAGTCCTCTGTGATAATACAACAAACACCACCAGTACAAGAATAGTGGAGCCTAACCTCTGATCAAATTGCAATACGAATACAACAAATTCAAATCCAATTGGTTACTGCACAACTCAAAAGAGTAAACAATCAATCTTAACTGGCTTACCCATCCAGGAGTCTGAACTTCGATCGAAAATCATGAACAACGTTTGAGAATGTCGATTTCTCGTTGAGGAAGACGTTGATCAGTCAGTCCCCAACACTGGATCCATGCCGATGTCAAGGCAGGAGGAATCTCGATCCAATCGATCAATTCGACAGAAATTCCTACAAAGAAACTCATCCAACAAGAAGGGAAGGAAATGAGAGCAGATCGATCAATCGAGATCCATAGTTAGCTCAGGTGTCGATCAAGACTCACCGAGCGACTTGTCGAACGATCCGAGCAACTAGAGGAATCGTTGTCCTATCACCAAAGAACCGCAGAAGAGTCGTTCGTCACTGACGTCGTCAACGCAACGCACATTAGCCGAGAACTCGTCGACGTAGAGAATCGATCGCAGCCGTCCTCTATGGAGTCGTCGAGAAAGAGAACAGGGAACAACCGCTACTGCTGGCCGGAGAATCATCGATGAGAAAATGTCCTCACCATCGTCGAACTGGGAGGAGTGTTGTCGCCGCTGTCTCTCGCCACCGCCGTCGCCATCATCGTTCATCGGAGTTAGGGTTAGGGTTCGGTGGTCGCCCCTCGCCGTCGTGGAAACTTGACGTCGGAGAAAGATCATCCTGCCGCCGCTACTGAGGAAGCTCGTGGCCGAGGCGGTTGTCGTCGGGAAAGCCACGCACAGCCTAGCTCGCTGAGATCCTGCCGTCAGAGAGAGCACTCTGATCACCCTCCGCGTGTGGTCGATCACCGCCGAGAGACGGACACGATCCGTCGATCATCCTCCGCCGAGAGGAATATAAAACCTAGCCACCGCCTCTCGAGTTGGCCGCCGGGTCGCTGACCACCATCGCCATCTCCGGTCCTGATCTTAGGATTAGGGTTAGGCTCTGGAGGAGAGCAGAAAAAAAGATTTGGGGAAAAATAAAACAGAGAAATGATTCTCTCTTCCCCATATCGGTTTAGATGATGATGTGCACTTTGCACAACCCCCCCCCCCCCCCCCCCGTTCAGAAATTTTATTTAAGTCCTTTTTGTTAAGGAAAGATTTCAGAAAAGCCCTTCTCCTTTTCATAATTCAGAAATTAGTTTTAAAAATCAGTTAGAGAGTCACATGGTAGCCCCAAAGTTTGTTATTACAACTTTCAAAATTTAAAAATTTCCTGCTCTAACAAATTTTCCTCCAATAATATAAATTAAAATATTTATCATTTAAACTAACATATTATAATAAAAATATGTTTAATTCTAAAAATAGGAAAGTGGAGTTACACCGTCAAGAACAAATATCCCATCCCGTTGGTGGCGGACTTGTTCGACCAACTGGGAGGCACGAGATACTTCTCCAAACTTGATCTGCGTTCGGGGTATTATCAAGTCCGGATTATGGAGGGCGACGAGACTAAGACGACATACGTTACGAGGTATGGCGCATATGAGTTTATGGTTATGCCTTTTGGTCTAACAAATGCTCCTGCGACTTTTCGTACTTTGATGAACAAGCTCTTCCACCCCTACCTGGATCGGTTCGTCGTAGTCTACCTCGACGACATCGTCATGTACTCAAACACGATGGAGGAGCACATCGAGCATTTGAAGACTGTCTTCCAAGTGCTGAGGGAGAACGAACTCTTCGTCAAATGGGAGAAGTGCCTATTTGCACAAGAAGAGGTGTCATTCTTGGGGCACTGGATCGGGCAAGGCAAGATATGGATGGACGGCACAAAGGTCTAGTCCATACGGGAGTGGGAGGCTCCCACTAGGCCGACGGAGCTGCGATCATTCCTTGGCCTAGCGAACTACTACTCGCGGTTCATCCGAGGATATTCTGCTATCGCAGTGCCTCTGACCGATCTGTCGCGGAAGGATCGAGCGTGGAGCTGGATGCCCCGATGCAAGGAGGCATTCGAGGCACTGAAGCAGGCTGTGACGGAGGAGCCGGTCTTATCTCTATCGGACTACTCCAAGGCGTTCGAAGTGCACACGGACGCGTCCGACTTTGCCATCGGTGGGGTGTTGGTACAGGAAGGGCACCCCATCGCGTTCGAGAGCCGCAAGTTGAATGATACTGTCACTCTTCGATCCCGATATACGTATTCTTTCATGAATTCTGTACATGATATCCTGTATTTAGCATATGCATAATTCTATTTATTTATTAATGGTTGCATGTAGCCTTTAAGCATGTTATTAGTGGAATGGTTAGAGCATATTTAGAGAATAGGGTTTTCTTAAGCCAACCCAACCCCTATTTATAATCTCTTCTACACTCTCTTTCCTCATTCACTCTCTCATTCATTTCCCTAAACCACTAACCCACTTAGGCAAGTACAACTTGCTCAAAAGTGGAGATTTATGCATTTCCATTCTTAATTTTTCCTTTGATATTATTTGTGTATTGTTTTCTCATCATCCTCTACAAGTTTAGTACTTGGTATTTTCGGTTTTGATGGATAAATTCTTGTAGATCTAAGTTTACTTTATTTTCAATTTTTTGGATTTTGATCTGTCAAACTTACTTGTTTTTGAATCTAGTTGTTCTATGTTGTAGAGAATTTCATTCTACCCCATTTTGACCTATGAAAGTCCAAATTTGGACTTACAGTGAAGGTTTTATGGAGCTTGGAAGCTGTGGGTTCTATGGCCATCTTTCTCGAATTTTTGAAAAGATGGGCACCCATCGACTCTGGCCGCATGGGAACCCATCGACTCTTGCCGCATGGCATCCCATCGACTCTTACCGTATGGGCACCATCGGCACTGGCCGCATGGGCACCCATCGACTCTTGCCGTATGGCACCCCATCAACTCTTGCCGCATGGCACCCCATCGACTCTTGCCGCATGGGCAACAATCGACTCTTGTCGCATGGCACCCCATCGACTCTTGCCGCATGGCACTCCATCGACTCTTGTCGCATAGGCACCCATCGACTCTTGCCGTATGGCACCCCATCGACTCTGGCCGCATGGGCACCCATCGACTCTTGCCGCATGGCACCCCATCGACTCTTGCCGCATGGGCACCCATCGACTCTTGTTGCATGGCACCCCATCGACTCTTACCGTATGGTACCCCGTCGACTCTGGCCGCATGTGCACCCATCGACTCTGGCCGTATGGGCACCCATCGACTCTTGCCGTATGGTACCCCATCGACTCTTGCCGCATGGCACCCCATCGACTCTTGCCGCATGGGCACCCATCGACTCTAGCCACATAGGACTCTGGCCGCATAGGAAGATGTTCACCCATCCACCCTTGGCCGCATAGTGCTTATTTTGGCTGAATTGTGGCCAAAATTTCTCCCAACTTCCAACATGAAAGTTGTAGATCTTTGTCTTGGCTTCAAGAATATTCATGTCTCACTTTAACCAGAAATTATATATGACTTATGGCACCTTGCACCTTGGGCACCTTTCACTTTGCACTTTTGCTCGTGCGCCGTTTGGGCCACTTCATAACTTGCGAGAACTTCATACCCTAAGTGCATAGTGCCTTCTTGTTCTCTTTCCTCTGGTGTCTTGGTCCTCATTTATGATCTGACTACCTATGCGTCTGCTGGATAACCCTATGTGTGTACTAAGGTACAATCTATGTGAGCACCGAGGTGCTATCCTATGTGCGAAGTGTTCCTACGAGATACCTGCAAGTCCCTCCAAGAGTCCAGCATTTACATAGCGAATGGTCGGTAGCAATGTCATGGAATATGTTATGTTGTATTACACCAAGAAGGGGGTACATACGTATGACTCCATGAGCCAGTACGAATCCCTTCTTGGGGTACTCGTATAATGTACGACATCTAGGGGAGTGAGCATATGACCACGACATGTGAACTCCGAGGATAACCTAGGGATTAACTAGGCAACTAACTTGGTAGATGCATTGGGTGAAAAGAATCCCGAGAACGTGCCATACTAGCCACCCCAGGTCCAGTCCTGACGTGTCGGGTTGGCCGCACGGATATGGTTTCATTCGCCTATAGCGGATGGCTATGTCCGACTTTTACGAGTTATGTGTTATATGTTTTAGCGCAACAGCTCTCTGGGGAACCGGTACATAATCAATGTGCTATGTGTTTAATGGTTTGGCTAGCCCTGCTGGGTTGATATGATCTGAGGATCCTTTTACTCAGTATCGCGGGAATAACTCTGCCAAATATAGAAAGCCGCAGGAATGAATGGCCGCTTGAAAAATGACTTGACTGTGCCTTGTGCCTTCCATTAGTAGCCGAGGGACATGGACTGTCATGGTGCATGGTCCAACCCATGTCCTTGTTTGGTTGTTGG
>JANAVB010034260.1:0-22856 GCA_029216955.1 Iris pallida
TTTGATTATAGTCTTTGATTATAGTCTTACCATGGAGATAGTGCTTCTGCAACTTCAATCCAAGAAAACTAATTTTCCATACTATACGGCAAGATGGGTCTATCCTACTTGGATCATTCAGACCAAGATTGAGAGAGGTGGACACAAATTCATTAAGACCATGATGGTGTGGTCCATCACAAACACTAGTCATGAGGAGGGCATGAAAGCCAATGGAGAACTAATGTGTGGGGTTACTTGTAGGAGGAGTTCATGAAGGCATACCTGGTTTTGCCCACTGATCTTGTTTGTCATCTATCAAAAAAAAAAAAAAAAACAGCCATGGAACTTATGTTTAGTTAGATGTCCATGTTCATGTTCATTATGTACTTGAAGGAAAAGTAGATGTGGGAGCAGATCTGTTGTTTTCAAAATTTGTATACCAAATATCTCTCTCTTGTATAAAAATACGGTTCACACTACCGTAATCAGTGGATCCATAATTTTATAGGAAAAAAAATTTGGTACACAAATTTTAGAAACAACAATATATAATTATATATATCTAAGATGGAATATAATGGTGAGTAAATGTGGAGGAATCACATGCATTGATTAAAGGGTCCCCATATTAAAACTTTCTTCATTGGAGGTGTTTGTAGTCAAATATCGGGAGGACGAACACATTGGTCCTCCATTTTGAAAGCCAACTTAACTTTAGCCATTTAGCCCAACCCTCTATTGAGATTACCATTGTCTAAAAGTAAAGCTGTGTAGAAGCATTGAATAATAAAATAGGTAGAAGGAATTAACAAATAGAGGAAAAAAATAAAGTTTCTTTATCAAGAGGAAGCCAATCCAAGACCCCTTTTGTGTAATTTGATCCTCCCATCCATCAAGAATTAGTTTAGTCGCTTACCTTTTGCAATATGAAATCAAGACAGGTAAGGAGAGACTGCAAAGAAAAAATAACAGATGAAAAATACCATAAACATCAAATAAAGGATACAACCATATTAAACAAGCAAAAAAAAAAAAAATCTAAAATCAAAACCCACATAAACCATACAATACAGAAGAAACTTTTACCTTCATGATTAAGGTAGAGGTAACCACCCTTGATTGTATAGAAGGGGAACTTGGTAAGGGAAGTTAACTAAAATTTGTAGTGAATTTCACTATTTTTTAGAAACATTGTTGGAATTGGAGTCTCGATTTGGAGGAACAGAGTTCACATTTAAGGTATGATGTAACTCATGTTGGCTAGTATGTCATAACTCGTGTAGCTTTGTCATTATTTACAATTTGGATCTATCTGATTTTGTAACCGCAACTCATGATGCCAAATTGTTCCAGCTGTCGATTGTACCAGATTGACGACAGGTGTAACACAAAATGAGTGACTTTTGAAAACATGGATGTAGTGAGATGCATGCACCCTCCAAACTAATAATAATAATAATAATAATAAAATATATATATAATATATAATATAATAATAAACTTGATTCTCATTGATTCAAGAGTCAACAACCATTTTCACCACCATGGTCAGTATTAATTAGGTTAGAAGCATCACATATCTACAATGTATCTAGCGTGCTGGTTTCTTTAGTAATAGTATCTTATTGTTTGAAATAGTAACTCAGAACTAAGAAATTCTCTATGGTTTATATCTCTTAGTAAATTTTTAGAGACATTGTTGGAATTAGAGTATTAGTTTGCAGGAACAAAGTTGGAATTAAGTTATGGTGTTTCATGTTTTCTTGATAGGTCATAACTTGTGCAGCTTCATCATTATTTGGATCTATCTAGTTCGTAACGACAATTCATGATGCAAATTGTTCCACTTGTCATCAAAACTAGTACCAAATTGACAAATGCAAACATATAATTAATGTACTAAGAGGACCCTTGAAAAGAGGATGTCACGAGATGCAGTAACCCTTCCAACCCAATTGGCTCGATTGTCATTAATCCAAGAGCCAAACCATTTACACCCTATTGGTAAGTATTAATTAGGTTGAAAAAAATCACTATTATTATCTAGTTATTTCCTTATTAGATTTTTGTAGCAATTGGTATCTTTATGACTTGTAATAGAAACTTATAAGTTTACGAAAAACTACTCTCTCTATTTGTATCCATAATATTTTTTTTAGAGATGTTGGAAGTGGAGTACTCACATTAAGATTTTAGTGCTTTATGTTTGATTGGTATGGTGTAACTCCTGTAGCTTCATCATTTTTGCAATTTGAATTTATTAGGATCGTAACAACAATTCCTAATGCAATATTGTTTCAGCTGTCATAGGTACCAGATTGATGGATGAAAACACAAAAGAGTGCGCTAAATAAAGTGGACTCACTGTACATTCACCCTCCCAACACAAAAAGGGCTTGATTCTCCTTAGTCTAAGAGTCGACAAGCATTTGCATCTCATCGATAAGAATTAATTAGGTTGGAAGAGAATAACCAATGTACAAGTATATGATGTTTTTCTTAATTTGGCATGTAATGGAAATCTATGGAGAGAAATTCCTTATGGCTTGTACCTATACTATTTTTTTTAGTGATATTGTTGGAATTGGATTATTAGTTTGCATGAACAAAGTTCACATGTAGTTATGATGATAGCTCATGTTTGTTAATACGTCACAACTCGTGTAGCTTTGTCATTGTTTTCAATATGGATCAATCTAGTTCATAAAGACAACCCACGAGGCAAAAATATTACTAATGTAAAAACTGTGAAAACTATGTAGTATCAGGCAAATGCTGACACTAGATGAGTATACTATATAAATAAAGTGGACTCTTTAAGGCAAGATGTCACGAGATGCACCTCCAACAGAAAATAAAACAACTTGATTCTAGTTAACCCCAAAGTCAACCACCATTTGAACCCCAATAGTACTTATTAACTAGGTAAGAAGATAATCACTTAATTTACAATGTATCTTGTTTGTGTATTTACTTATTTGATTTGTATATCAATTTATTTGTGTGGTTTGTAATGGAAACTCGTGACAATTTACTTGGCATAAGTCTACCAAACAATTAACCCTCCTTACAATATATCATATAGGTATCAACCCCCCCCCCCCCCCCCCCCAAAAAAAAAAAAAAGAAAAAGAAAAAAAAAAGACCTGAAATGACTACTAAAGAGCAAAAGAAACATTTGAACCCTCATTAGTAACTATAATTAGGTTTGAAGAGAATTATATACTACAATGTATAGAGTCTTTCCGAAGTTGAATGTGTTGTATGAAGACTTGCAACTTGGATCTATTTGGTTCTCAACTTAAGTCATGTCTCCATTTGTAGTATTATAATAAAATCAGTCGATGTGCACATGGCACAATTATACTAAATAAAGTGAACTCCTATCATGATATGCACAACCCCAAACATGACTCAAGCCAAGAGCGAACAACTATTTTAACTCCATTAGTAAATATTGATTAGGTTTGAAGTGAACCACTAATATACAATACTTCATGTCTTTTCTTGTTTAGTTTGCTTGCTCCACCATAGAAAGCATTTAAAAGTGTATCTATTTACGACGACATAGAAATTATTTGTAGCTCTATGACAGAATCCATAATTAAAGAAAGAAATTGAGGGCGACAAAATCCGATATAGAAATTATTTGTAGCTCTATGAAAGAATCCATAATTAAAGAAAGAAATTGATGGCGAGAAAAATCCGGTTTACTAATGAGCCTAATGCTCTTTCATAAGAAAGCCTTCATAAAGCCTATGACAAGACAATTCTACTTCTCGAAGTTCACGTAATGTCTTTGTGGCTCATGGTTTCAGCAGACAAATTATAAAAGTACTACAAAAGTTATTCATGGTTGTTCAGATATTTACAAATTTGTCATTCAAAAACATTTACTAAAGAACTTCAACTACAGATACATGTTTTGACAGTCGTACCAATATTCTGGACTGTCAAAATATTTGACAGTCATACTAATATAATTTTGACAACCAACATAATCATGGATCCAGTCAGGATTGTAGAAATTTTCTACAGTGTTGTGTAGAATTTTCCTACAGTCATGTATCCATTATGTAGTGGGATCTGTCAAATTTTTGACAATCCATTATATTGGTAGGACTGTTAAAACTTTGACAGTCCAGTATCCGTAGTGGACATCCTCTTAGTAAAAAAAATTGAGTGGCAAACTTGTAAATACTTGGACAACCCCGAGTAACTTTTGCAGTACCTTTGTCTTTCAGCGAAGGGGGCCTTTTTCGGTAAATGATTAAGTATAAGCCTAGCAATACTATATGGGTGTTCTTTTTCTTTTCTTTTCCTTTCACTTATAGTGAATTCACTTATTCAGTGTGGAGCCTCACTTATAAATCCATTCGGTTCCAATAAGTTCGTTCATTTTTTGCACTTATAACTAATTTTTACTTATTAGTGGCTACAAATTCATAAGTAATTTTTTTTTTCCACTTAGTGGATTGCTTAAATACTTATTACATCTGAAAAGTCTATTATGTCTCTGTACAAATTTAATTTTTTTTCATTTGTCCAATTCTAATATAAACTGGTTTTCCTACATATAAACCTAATGACCCCTTCCTTTTCTCTTTTTCTTCTTAACAATCAATAATTCTCCTCGCTTTTTCGTCCAAAACAACTCCAAAAATTGTCCCAAAAACAACCTCGTTTTTCAGCATTTTTTTTTGAACACATTATATGTGTATTGTGTTGAACTAAATATTTTGATATTTGTAATACAATATTTTGACATGCATATTTTTGGATTGTCATCTATAATTTATATTTTATATGAGAGGGCAAAATGGTAAAATAGCACTTATATATATATATATATATATATATATATATATATATATATATATATATATATATATTGTTGGTGTTTTTGCCTTTGGACTAGGAAAGATAGTCCCACATCGGCTACACCAAATGGTGAGTATCTTAATATAATACATTGTTGTGTTGAGGTGTGCACATGAGGTGTGGTGGGGCATAAGTGTGTGTCATGTGGAAGTATTTTCCTAGAAGGAAAAAGGATTAATTCCAACAAAGATGTAAGTTGATTTTTGTTGTGCGGACTCGGACACGGACTCCAGGATGTCTCGTGCAAGCACGGGAGTGTTCGGGGGATAGGCGTGGACTGGCACACTTCTATGCAGATTGTGGGATAATCTAAAATATCAAACTCTATTTTTGAGTATTGGTATTTTTGTCCCACATCGGATAGGAGAAGAGGTGAAGTCTCACTCCACTCTATAAATAGAGCCCCTTGGCCTCCTTTGGAAGATGCACCAAGAAGAGAGTTAAAGGAGTCCGTAAAGTGTTCAAGTCTCAAATATTGACTGATGAGCGTTCCATAAGTTCTCTAGAACTTGCTGGTTCCTGGAAGCAGATCGTATATAGGCGAATCTTGCTTTGAGCAACGGTGATCTTATCACCCCAACAAAGCTGCCTTTCTCTTTCTTCTTTTCTTCTCTTCTTCTCTGATCTAATCAGATACTTCTTGTGGGCTTTTATCGCTGCTGCTAGCAACTCGATTTGTACCTTCCTAAAAGAAGCTCTACTTTCGTTTGCTGTTGTAAAGAAATCTCTTTAGATTAGTGTTGCTACAAAACGTTGTTGCTATTGAGACAACTGTTTCGTTTCTCTGTTTTCCATCGAAAATTACGCCTCGGGACTAACATATATATATATATATATATATATATATATATATATATATATATATATATATATTATATATATATATATATATATATATTATAAGTACACTTATAAGTAAAATGGTGTAAGTGACACTTACAAGTGACCCTCACTTATAAGTGAAAAAAATAGAACAACCCTTAAGAACCATCAACTATTTGAAAACCCATTAATAACTCTTTAATTAGGTTTGAACACTAATTTCTAGTCTGCAATGTAATGGGTGTCCTTTTTTGTTTTGTTTGTTTGATGTTAAGTACAAAGAGTTGAAACTTGGTCCATTTGTGCATCTCATGATGTGAAAACTCATGTTCTAATCAAATTGATTGATGCACATATGACATGAATCTACCAAATCCTTTGATGCATATATATTAAGAGATGTATACCATCTACAGGGCTCAATCCTAGTTAGTCAGTCCAAGAGCCGATAACTGTTTAAACTTGATTGGTAAGCTACAATTAAATTTGAAGAGAATCATTAAGGTATGACATATTTGGGATTTATCTTATTTTGTCGGGATATTTTAACAAATATTCACATTCAAACTATAGAAGTTAACATCTGCTATTTTAAAAAAAAAAACTAACAAATGTCCTCATTCCTTTGTAAACCAGCCAAAATTTTGATTAAATATTGGTGGTATATGTTAAAATGTTATTTGTTCTATATAAAGGATGTGGACATTTGCTAGTTTTTAAAAAAGTGGAGGTATATGCTAGTTTCAATAATTTGAATAGAGGCATTTGCTAAAATATTCCTATTTTGTCCACTCGATAAATACACTTAAGAATATTTTTATTCTGGGATCAAATTCCACCAATGTCTCCATACCTCTGTATCCAATGTATCCTAGTCTAAGATTCTTCTTTGAACAAAAATGATGGTAGTAGCTTACTCTTTGAACTATAGCAAAAATATTTTATGGTAGAGTTACATAGATATAAAAATTCTATCAAGTCCATTTTTTATTTGTCCTCGACAAGCTGACATTTGAGGCCCTTGGTGAATAGATCCGTCAAATTCTCTTGGCTTCAAATATCAGCCAAGGTAATGACGTCATCTGGATGCCAGACTCTGCTTCATGTAAGAAAATTTCTAATAATTTAATCTCATATACGAAATTTTGTTGTTTAATTTTTGACTATTCATTTATAAATTGTATAGGCATGGATGTACGAGCACTTTTCGATGCTCAAGCGGGGTGAGCTGAACCCAAATTATGGCGACCACCTTCTTACAGTGTGTCAATGGAGGCCAACTCAGCTAGAAACTAAAAATTATCAAACACTGGCTTCCATTCGTGATGTGCTAGATAATTTGGTGCCAGAAGAGGTACCAAATTTTGACTTATTTTTTCATATTAATTTGTTTTGCTGTCAATTTATTAACTATTTTTTCATGTTAACTTTTTTTTCCTACATATATTTTGGCATCCATACCTAGATTTACAGGAGAGTAATTGCCATGTGGAACCAGTAGCTTTGTTTCATGGCATGATCACATGCTATGAAATTACGGAGCCTACATGCCTGATCGAGTACTTCGTCAGTTTGGCTTCGTGCAAATTGTGCCGAAGGACACATTAAGGTTACTGGAGCCTCCGTACGGGACCCAACCTTTAAATTACAAACCAGCGAAATTCGACTGGGTTACCGACTTCTATTCCGAGTGGCAATGACATGTGCTTGGGGAAGATGAAAGACAACCGGTGAAGGAGATGGCCGACTACAACGATGACTACATGACGTACTACTTGGCAGTCGGACATTCAAAGTTGTCGAACCCTCGCAATCCAGGTCCCGTTGATATAGGAGCTCTGGGACCACTTCCTTCCAAAAATGTGTTGTATGCTTTATTAGTGAATATGGTGAGTTCGAATTTGTAGCCTTTACAGATTTATGAGTTTGTAGACTTAATGTATGTCGTGTCATTTACAGGCTACAAGGGTGAAACAATTGGCTAATCCCTTAAAAATCAATGTCAGAATGATGACTGTGTCGCAACCGCCAACGCGATGGAGCGCATCTAGTAGCCTTCTCAAAGGATGATGGATCTCTCTTAGTTGACTCTAGCCTTCTCTTCTGTGAACTACTCAATCTTGTTTGAGGCCTGCCTTTAGGATTGTAAACAACGGACTGCTCATGCATTCTACTAGTCACCAGACATACAATTTCTTGGATTTAAGCTCAATGCACTCCCGCTCCGCTCCTACTGAGGCACACCACCTTGCGTGGAAAAATTTTACTTGTGGCAAAGAGAAGAAAATCATCGTCCTTGTTCACCACGAGCATTGTAACTCCTCTTCCCGAAAATTTTGAAATTTTTTTTTATTATTTTTTTGATTTAAATGGTGATTTTTAGATTGTTATAAATAATTAATTAGTTAATTATTACAGTAGATGACTTTAGTCATGGTTAGAGATTGGAGTACAAGGTGACTAGAAATTGTGGCATGGATAGTGCAGTGGCGTGCCTTGACTAGTGTATTACCCATGCCAGGAAAGACTGAGCCATAGTGATGCCCTAACTAGAAAAACCAGGCTAAGTTGTGACATGACCCTATAAATAATCTAATTATTTAACTATTATTATATTATTGACTTGTAGGAGACCCGGCTGCACCAATTTAGTCCGAACTGGACCCAAACCAAACCAGAACCCGGGTAGGCATGTAGTGAGACCAAATATACCCATGTAGACATATTTTAAGTAGATGCAATGCCTATTATTGGTTATTATTTTTTGTTATTATTATTACTATTATTAGTATTGTTGATACTTTGAAGGAATTTATTGTTGATGCTATAATTAATATAAAATATCTTTATTATCTATTACTTGTGTTCTCAGAAAAATATATATTATCGTGAAGATAGATTTTATGTATAGACACTGTTCATGAAAAACGTATTATTAGGAGCCATTGGTGTTACTGAACATTTAATGCATATATAGGCATATATATATCTATTGGTGTTACTAAATTATAGGCATATATATATATATTTAATTATATAGGCATATAAATATATTTAGAATTTATTAATGTATATACATATATACATGTTATGTATATATATAGGTGCGTATATATATATATATATATATATATATATATATATATATATATATATATATATATATATATATATATATATATATATATATATAGTATTGTCAAAAAAAATAAAAAAAAAATAAAAAAAAACAAAATATATATATATATAGTATTGTCACCGCCCCAGAACCATAATACTGGAGAGCGGAGGCAGACATAGCCAGCTACGTATATGAAATGGGATCCATCTCGCTATACGGTCACGGCTGTCTAGATACATGAGGGTTTACTACAAGCCAACAGTCTCCTATGGTCATGAACAAGCCTAGTGTCTCAATCACAAGCAAGTAGGTAAATGTTACAAGATGTATGATCATTAAATATACAATAATAAGGCGTCCCAAATATTACATATTCAGCTGATCATGAAGCTAGTCGTTACAAAATGTTAGGACTAGCAAGAGTTTAGTCATACATGATCAACCCTAGGATATGTTAATCATGTTACAGCCCGTAGGCAGACAGTAAGTAAAGTGCAACCGAGCTAACAGGTGCTCGTCGGCTAAACGCCTCAAAAGAATATTTTTTACAATAGAGTGGGAGAGCCAAAAATAATCCACTCGTTGCCCGGGTTCCGTCTAGTCGCCACCATCGGGCTGGAAGGTCGGTAGATCCTCTGGAGCTGCTCCGAAATCTGCCATACAAAACCAGCTGGGTCAGACCCCAGAAAGAGCAAGTGCCACAAAGGAAGCTTCACTTAGGAACTAAAACCAGCAATCAGCACAAGAGTATAAATAAAGTAAGAACTGGAAATAAAGAAAATATATCAGGTTGATATACGACGAGATAACCATGGAACTATTCAGATAACCAGGTTACAACCCGTAAACCAAACAAGGACCGGGGTCGTAACCCTTCGTCTGAACAGAACTTGGAATTCTCACCATTTATCGGTAAAATAAATACAAGCATTCTGGTCATTCAATAATCTGGAACAGGATCAGGACAAGACTAGACTGGTTAGACTCCATCCAATCATTTCACGGCCAAGCAAGAATTACGGCTTGATACTTTAACTAACTAGGGTTGTCACAAGCCTAATTACTAACAAGATGCAGTGAGATTATTCCACAGCCACAATCCCTGTAGACCATCCAGGTTACCCGGGTTAAAAGATTTAGAGTTGAATTTAGGTGGGTACACCATCCAGGAAACGAATGTACCCTTAGGTAGCTTGAAGGGTGCAACACATGACAGTGTACTGGAAATGTGCCATACTCGACGGCAGGCTACAGATCCCAAGGCGTGCCCAGGTAACGGGATTGCCTGTAGCTGGGAAATCTCGTCATGACTAATGTATTAATCTAGTTATTAGCCTTAGTCCATTTCAGTAGGTACTCCTGACCGTGGTACTCAGGAGTCCCCCTCCTAGACATGATGCAAGACAGGACTAGATTATTTGTACAAACACAATCGCCCACGGTGTCCAGGATTAATTATACAGGTCATGTCATGTCAGGTAGCCGTCGTAACAGCTATTCGAGATAATCAGGTCAGGTGTACTTGTCATGAGTGCGCCACGACGGGCCACTATCAGGTCATGTCAGGTTATTATGTCAGGAGTGTACCACTACGGGTCACTATCACATCATGCTCAATTATCAATTCCAAACATATCAAATGAATTCATGATTTTCAAGTTCAGGACAAAAGGCGTAAGGATATAAAATGGACGTAAAATATCTAATAAAATATCAATATACAGGGTTATAGAAGAGCCATGCGGCTAAGACATGTAAGGCACATGCGGTCCAATTAGGAGAGAAGTCCATGCGGCCAGGATCGCTGAATCCCATGCGGCCAAGACAATGGGGTGCATGCGGCTGGAAGTGCAAGGGCGCATGCGGCTCCAGGACGTTGGGCCTCATGCGGCCAGCGGAAGTGTGGAGTTCATGCGGCTCGAGAAGAAGCGACCCATGCGGCTGCGGGGAAGGGAACCATATGCGGCTGGCGAGGAACAGGTGCGCATGCGGCTGAAGGGGGCAGGAACCTATGCGGCTGGGAGGGAGCAAGTTCATGCGGCTAGGAAATGACAGGCGCATATACGGCTAAGGATGTTCATGGCCTCATGCGGCTGAGATCAATCGAATCCATACAGCGCAGAGTTTAAAACCCATGCGGCTGGAATCAATTGGATCCATGCGGCCCGATTAATTGAGTCCATGCGGCTCAGGTCAATCGAGTCCATGCGGCTCAATCAAATCGAGTCCATGCGGCGCAGGTAGGAGCGGAGCTTATGCGGAAGCGGGGTCACGCGCCTATGCGGCTGCCACTCAAGTTGGGGGGCTCATGCGGCTAAGATGATTTATGCGGCTCGGAAGAGTTCAAGGGCGCATATGCGGCCAAGACAAGGGGGAAAAGTCCATGCGGCTCAGAGAACACTTGCCGCATGAAATGCTCATGCGGTCAAGTCAAGTACTGTTCTTCTTCTCCAATTTTTCGGGAAGAAGAACACCATGAGAGCCAAGTCCTCAAGCTCCATAGTTCCATCATCCGGAGCCCAAATCTGAACTTCTATAGGTCAAAACGGGGTAGAACGAAATTCTTTACAACATGGAACCATCAAAACTCAAAAATAACAAGATTAAGTAGATCAAAACCCAAGAATTCCGAAAATAAATAGACTTAGATCTACAAGAATCTAGCCATGGAAAGTGAAAATGCCAAGTACTAAAGTTAGTTAAAATGCTATAAGAAAGAGAATGAAGTAATAAAATTTAAGTTCCTCCATGAAGCAAGTTGTACTTGCCTAGACCTCTCTCTCCTCTCTCTGGTAGGTGAAGAAGTAAATGAGGAAGAAGAAGATGATAAATGAAGAGAAAGAATGAAGAGGGCTAATAAATACAAATGGTGGTGGTAGGTAGGGGGTTCACCTTGGGTTCATCATGAACCAATAGGAAATCCCAAACCGAACCAAGCCAACCCCGACCAAGAATAAACCGAGCCAAGAAGGAAAAGCTAAGCCAGGAATTAAGCAATACAAGAAAAAATACGTACACGTATTCTAAATACGTAATACGAACCACAGGCATTACAAGTATAAAGGAAAATAGAATAAAAGAAAACAAAAAGAAACAAAAATGAAAGGCAGCAACCGAGCCCAGCCCAACATGGGCCCAACTCACCTATACTACATAGAGCGCAGCCGAGTATGTGTGGATATCGCATATATATATATACGAGGGAAGGGATTAATCGACAAACCCTAACCCCACGCCCATCTTCCTAACCTTGGAGGCCATTCCGATGGTCGTGCATCACCGAAGGACGACCGTCGGTCGGCCACGAGGCTGCACGCACGCCACGCGCAACGACAGCAGCAGTAGCTTTCGGAGAGGACTTCGTAACGTGATATCTCAACGCGCGATCGATCATTTTTCGATCTACTTCTTCAGGTTAGAACCTAACCTATACACCTCTTAACCCATCAATTAGTTTTATTTAAAACGAATTAAAACCCTGTAAAAATTCGATGAGAAATCAACCAAAAACTTGTTCGAAACAGGACATAGAAGCAGTCCCAACGCCTCTGTTGGAAGACAAATATCAGACTAGTTATTAGGAGTTTCAAAAACCTAATTAAATAGATTCATAGATGATATAATAGGGATCAAAACCCTATTATTACATTTTATTCTTGTTTATTATACAGTGAAATAAATCACTAGGAAAATTAAGGAAAAACTGTTTTCAAAACCTTAGAAAATCTAGAAAACCATCTGATACGACGTGCGTCCCATCAAACCGGGCGACGTAGTCGCGAACCGAAAGTTTCAAAAGGTGTGTATCGACTTTGCGGACATGTGAACTTTGACGGAATTCAAATTGGTCACGTGTGCGCGACGAATTTGATGCGTATCTGTCGAAATTCACCGTATCGACCTCTTTGTAATTTTTCCAATTATTTTGTGCATGTTCGTCAAATCGAGACGAAACTTGCGCCAACAGGACCGTATCATTTTTCTGGTCCTGTATGCCAAGTTTGGTCCGATTCTGAGACAGTTGATCGGATTGCCGTTTTACGGGCCCCACGATCCGACTCAACGGACAATTTCGTGCACGACCCACCGAAATCCAAAATTGGATATACCGTTGGGTTTGTATCATCAAAACAAATCCGTAGACATATAGTTTGAGGACTTTAGAGACCATTGACTCTGACACAATTTTCGGTGCAAAGCGGGTCCAACGGCGGACACCGTTTTGATCCAAAATTATCGTTTTGCCCCTGTGTCCAGAATTGGACTTAAGGACAGGCAATCCTAGCTAATTTGACTATTTTGAGAATGTTAGCAATGTCTGTTTCAGCTTTCGGAGACAGTTGTGAGATTTGAACTTTATAGCTTACAAGTTGACGGTATATTGTTGGTTTCTTCGTGCTACCACCAGGCAAGTATACCTTGTGTCACGACCCGCTACCCAAATTGTTGGGCCAGGCCGAGTCATGCCCAGCCTACGTTGAGATAAAACATAGTAAGCTGTTCTAAAGACAACATGATAAGACTAAATGTGCTAACAGTTCTATAAGTGAAGAAGAATCATAAATGCTCCAAACACAAAAGTCGTCGTATATAGTGAAATGTCCAAGTACAAGTGAACTGTAAAGTAAAATTGGATACATGTCCAGTTACAAAAAGATATAATCTAATACATGTCTACTCTCAAAAGTCTAAGTAAACAAAAGACAACTAGGCGAGGTTTCCCGCAGGAACATCCTCATAAAGCAGAGCCGGATCCTCGGCAGTAACCTCATAATATGTGTCGCAGAGTAACTCCTCCTCAGTAAGGACACCTACAACGTTATCCTGTCAGGATGGGAGCAAGTACTAAATCTAGCAAACTAGCATATGAAACATGGAAATGAACATGAGAGGAATAACTGGAAAGCATGGCATCACACAATCTATCATGGCAAGGATATATATGTCATACAGACAGATGTACATGTAATATTTAAAACTGTAGCAAGTACGTGATCGGTCAATAGATGTACAATGTACTGTGGCACATAATGAAATGTACTTCCGTACAAGTGATAGGGCGATAGATGTACATACGCACAACTCCGCCTTGATATAAAGGCCTACGACGCAGTAATCATATAAAATGAAACTTTGTTCGGTACAGACGTACGGGAGAAGGGGGTATGATCACGTACACTACTAACAGTTTCCCCATAACCCATATTCTAATAATGTGAGAGATACATCAAGACTGTTCTAAGCATGGTAGTAACTGAAAGTACAACATGTAGAGATTTAACTTGCTACCCCAAGGATCAGCATTTAACATGGTGGGTTTTGTAGTTCATTTATGTGACAATATGTAAAGTTCGTTGAAAGTACTTACCTCTAGCAAAGTAAAGCAAAACAAGCTGCGATAAAAGTGCTATGGATGTCCGGTAACTCGTCACTGTAGAAGTAAATGCAATAACTTAGTTTTTACACTAAGCTAAAATACTAGGACACTAATTGGTGAAACACGACTTGTGATTGGCACCTAGCCAAAATAATGATTTTGGCATAGGAGACCAATGTGAGGTAACACACTACTTTAACTAACTTTCTAGGGTCTTTACACTAGTGAGGGGTTGAGGTTTAACACGGCTAAAACTCAAAATAACACAAAAAGCTACAAGTCAAAATTAATCAACAAATAAATCAAAAGACCATTGTGTTCTAACAATTTTAGAGATAGACAAAAAGTCTAGTTTTTCTTAAAGTAAAGTATCAAAGTGATCCTTGTTAATCATAGAAATTTATTATAATTTTTCTGGAATTTATTAACCAGTACAAATATTTTATAAAAATCAGTTTTCCTAAGTATACAGAAAATGAGTTTTGGTTTCATATGCCAAACTAGTGGCAAAACAGTGAATTAAATAGTACAAAAATTATACTAAATTAGCTAACTTAACATAGTATCTAAATACTATTTTTTCATAATTTTAGCAGTACTTTAAGTATTTTTAGAAAATCAAAAACAGCATTGCACACAATAATTAATTATCTGCGTATTTTGTCCATGTATATAATTTGAACCAAAGTTCAAATACATGATCCAAGGCCATGAATCAAGTCCAATATGACTTGTACAGGTCTTGAATGTGTGAAAACGTATTTGGGCCCAAATATCCATGTTAGGCTTGGACACCAAATGGTTGCAGTAATTTAAATACACAAAAAATATACACTACACCAAAATGGCCATTTTGGAACGGAGGAATTCCGTTCCAAAAAATTTTAGGAACGCATTTATTATGTGCCTATTTTGGGCTGCCAAAATCCTTGGAACGGAAAAAAAAACGTTCCAAGGGACGATTATTGGAAAGCTTTATATGCGTGCCAGTGTTGGAACACCATCGAAGTGTTCCTAATAAAGAGTTCCAAGGAATGATTATTGTAACACATTATATACGTGGCAATTTTTGAACACCAACAAAGTGTTCCTAATAAAGTGTTTTATATTAATTTTCACAGGCTTACTACAGCATTTCAAATTAATTTTCACGTAGTTATTGGAATGAATATCGATTGCCCGGATTCTCTGATATTCCAAACCTATAATTTGAATTAACATTATATATATATATATATTATATATATATATATATAATGCTCTTTAGATTTTATAAAACCAAGGCTGATTATAGTATAAATGAAAGTAAATGAACATCCATAGCACAATACATGCAGAATAAATAAAGGTAAATCTACATAGGCTAATAAAGTCAAAATATCTTACATAAATATTGTATATATATTTAATACAATTTTACTAAACCACCAGCTAAAAAAATATACTAGTGCTGTGAAAATAATTTGAGATCTTCTCATCATTCTCTTGCTGTCATCATTGGCTGTTGCATTGGTGGTGGCTGTGCGTGCTGAGGGTGGAGGCACTGCGGTATAAGCGTAAGTCTGTCTAATCATCATTCCACCAATAGGCTTAAGGTATTGTTGAGTTTGTGCCTGAGCTTGGGGTACCGTTATAGCCTGGTTTTGCATTGGTGCTTGTTGCACCAAAACAGCTTAGGCATTGATTGTACAGGCAGAAACGTGGTGGTTGTTTCAGGTGGCTTGATAGGTTTTGGCTGCAAATTAGAAGTATTGGACGAGCTTACTAAATTGGCATTCCTGGCTTCCTCTGCAGCAAAGGTCGACAGAACTGAAGTCATGATCTGCTGGGAGCGAGTGGAAGCAGCAAGCTTGTCTGTAACCTCAGCAACAATTGCAGCAACAGTCTTCTTTGAGGTGTCTGTGGAGGAGGAAGTTAGACCATTTGAGTTTGATTTTGATGGTGAAACACTTTTTTGTGGCACAATGGGCTCATTGTTAAGCCGTCTTCACATATTTGCTGCTTGCTCTGCTTGACCCTGGGCCACCTACCATTGAGATGAGGTAATGGATCAGCTCACACCTGTTCCATCAGTATAAAAGTATTAAAAAATATGAACAATTTGGTAATGGATCAGTTCACACCTGTTCCTGGAGAGTTTCTTTTAACCGAGACAAAAGGGCTTCTCTGTTTGATTCAATTAATTTTTTCTTCTTAATGGATTGCTTTAAAGTAGTCGCCTCCTCTTGTATCTCCTACTCTTGTACCTCCTTGTTAAATTGACAACATTTCAACATGGATTCTTGTATCGATACTGTAAGAAAACAGATTGCATATCACTAAGGTTACCAATCTTGATGTGTCCAACAATGGCAAGAATCCAAGCAAAAAAAAGAGAGTCAAGCAAAAGTTGCATAGCCACTGTCAGCTACTTGCTTGTGTTAACTACTACTACCATACCTTTATCAACTATTAAATCATCAGTACATATTGTAAGAAAACAGATTTCAGAAGTAACAAATCTATTGGTCAAATGTTCAGATTTGTTTTATATATTGTCAATGTAGTTTTGTTTTGTCGAGACGATGGCCGGGCAGTGGTGGTCCCAGGGGCGAATTAAACACAAAGAAAAAAAAGAAACAAAACATGACTACCAAGGGAAACAATGCAATGTTGACGTATACCAAGACATGGGCATGAATTAGTAATAAAAAATAAGGAAAAAAAAGAGAGGGGTTGTACACATGTGCATGAATTTAGTATATAACAAATAACAGGGAAGCAAAGCAATATTGATGTATACCAAGACATGCCATGATGAGAAAGGAACTTGTATAGCAAAGTTTAGAAAAGAAATTAGTTCAACTTAATAAAATTTGGCATATTAAGAAAAAGACCTGGTCACTTGTAGAAAACATTTAGCTCTCAGACCATTCTGCTATAAATTGAGACATCCAGAACACTGCAATATAAAGAAATGTTGTTTACATTAGTCACTCCCTGAATGTTGTTTACAATAAAACCATATTAATGTAAATAGTAGAGAGAATGTGTTGAAGTTCTAGTACTCGTGTGCATCACTTGTAGAAAACATCTACAAATCCAGAACACTGCAATTTAAAAAAAAAAAGCTGCAGTGAGCACATGAATCTCAAAGTCTCAAGAAACTTTTGTAATCAGCTTTAAGTATCAAGAAACTTTTGTATGTTAATGTCTGATCTTTAATCTATGAAAAGTATCTCAAAGAAGTTCCTGATCTTACATACCCAGTTCTTTAACATAGAAAATCTTGTAATTCAAATCCAAACAAGCCGAAGCCAGCCTCGGCCTTCCGTATCTTCAGGTTTTGATACTGAAAATAATTCTTCCTATCTTGTTATATATGCTACCATAGAGCAAACTGAAGAGATTTTTGATGCAAACATCAGCAGGAAACTAGGAAAGAACTGTCGCAGGAAAGAAATGAAGAGATTATTCATGACAGGTACTATTGTTCTTTTATTTTCTGATAATAGTTCTAAGCACACACACACACACACACACACACACACTCACACACACACACTCCCAAGCTATCCAACTCTGCACAAGTGCACTTCAGGGTGTATTACCCACACTTACCTGTGCACTGTGCTCCTGCATAGCACCCTGCAGATGGTTGTAGAGTAGTGCTCGAGCTGCAGCAACTGCTCTTCGCTACTGTTGCAGAACCCCAATGCAACTAACTGCTGCTGCATTATTTTGCAGCTATTGCTGTATATGTTCTGCAGCTATTGTTGCCTCGAGCTATTGCATATGCAGTGAGCAGTTCCTGTTGTTCAAACTTAGCACAGGAACTTGTAGGATACATCACATGGAACTTATCCACCTTGCGCAAAACCACACACTCACTCACTGGAAACACCTATAACCACACACACAAACACTGATACTCTCATAAATACAGTTACATAGGAATCTCTTGTACAGTTTTCCAAACTATATTGTGTCTCAGGGCGAATCTTTGAATCCAGTTGTCGTTCCTAGATATAAATAGAAGTGGTACTGTCCAGTTGCAAATTCATATATAATGGATCACTTTGCTAGTAATCCTTTATAAGGAGACCTTTGTTCCTGATAATGGATGAGTTGGAACTTGGTTGACAGTAAGTCCTCTTCTACTACTAGCAATGTCAAGCAATATTTTGATATGTTTCAGTATCATCAAAGCTATGCAAAAAAAAGTCTTTACTTATAACCAAAGTACTGGCCATGGTAACATAAAAAAACATGATGCATAAATCCAGTATCATATGTGTCACTACTGAAAACACTTTTGTAGCCAACTAAGCCCCTGTACAAATTCAGAAACATTGCTATAGTGTTAAATCCAATTACTTATAAAAGGATATACTTTAAGAAAGATTAATAAAAAATATGCACAATAAAATGGAAAATAAAAAGATTTGGAATATCTGTTATTGGAAAACCTAGGTACACCAAACAGAGTTGCAGTTATAGTAAAAGAAAAGAAATAGAACATGAAGAAAAATTATGATAATATACATGTACATGGTTTACCCACTAGCGGTATTCTTTATGAAAACCTATGGTGAACAGACACATAAACTACAGACATAACAAGGATGCAGTAATGTAAAGTTTGTAAACATAGTTTGGTAGCTGCTTCGAAGACACATTGTAGTCCTCATGCATCCTTTTACGGAATTATGGCCTTGTTATTCGGACATCCCAGCAAGTGTAGCACCCGTTATAGAAGCTCTAGTCAACAATAAATTCTAAAAAGTAACAAATTCAAGAACTATCAACGGACCAGAAAAATCAACATATAATGATGAGCAATATAGTATAACCACACAGAGTAGCTATAACGTACATAGTTGCTATAACACACTATCCACTACTGCAAATACAAAAGCATGAAAGCTTACGAACCTGTCCTTTATAATGATTGAATAGCCACAGTTAGTCTGGACAAAAGTACGTGTATCCCTAAGCTCAACCAGAGCAGAGATGGTACTTGGGTCATACAAGTTCATGACCAAGAAAATAACAAGAATATGAAACAATGAAACCACCAAATTCTAAAAGTTAAGAAATTCCAAGAATTATCAAACTCTGGGGTCAACCATAAGTGACAAGTTTTGACCAATAGAGGTGCTATTGAATGACATGAACAATTCAATGCAAACCAAACTCTATAATTCCTATGCAAACAAGGTGAATGCAAATAATATTATATCGTCTACATCTTTTAGATTATCTTAAATAATACTGTAAAAAGATGAGTGTTTCCCACTTGAATCTGCTAAAAAAAAAAAATCTTCTTGTTGATGGTTGTTCAGTTATCAACATCACGAAAAAAGTGAGAGGCAAAAGAAAGAAAAGAATGATGCTAAAAATGTAAACCATTTACGATAGAATCCGAATTTTTTTACTAAACCTTAGGCAGATATACACTACTGCTACAAAAGATAAATATCTAGCTAATGAAAAAGAGCTCTACATACCACAACAACTGTAGTCTTAAGGGGCAAACCATGAACACGAGGCAAGATGTCTTTCTTAACCAGCAGTAGATTAGAAGATTTAGAGTGTTAAAATACAAAATGAAGTTGTACATTTCTTAACCAACTGTGGTAAGAAAATATCTACTGTTAATAGCGTACAAATGTATTAACTGATTAGCAAATACCAGAGTCAAGACAATAAGATGGTAAAGTGTAAGAGAGAATGAACTTCAAAATTATGACGTCTGAACTTATTAACTTACAAATCCTGCATTCGCATGCACGTAATATAAAATATAGATTTCCAAATTTGCCTAAAAATAAATAATAAAGATATTTAGTATAGATAAAATAATTGCAACATTCACAATTCCCATTTGTGCCTAGTGTAATGCAGTTTTTAGGAGAACTTCCTGCATGAATAGGTTCCTCAACTACAAAAATAGTATAAGAAATGTTGAAGGTGCCCTTAGTAAGATCAACTCATAAGGTACCTTTTGTCACTTCGCCGGCACATTATTGTTGTGGGTAGCTAGGGCTATTAATCAAACACTTAGTGTACATGGGCATCTGAATTATGCAGGCCACGTGGGACGGCTAAAGGTGATTACCTCATTACAGATGAGGAGTTTGGCCGAAGCGTGGTAGCTTGTAATTGGAGAATGATAGAGGACTTTCTTGGGTGGCATAAAATCGAGGACGACTGGGGTGTTGGATAAGGAATTAGTATTGGAGTAGGACGACCAACTCAAGCATGTTGGGATGCTGTAGTAAGTGTAGAAGACATATAGGGTATTGGAGAAGAGAGCACGTTAGTCGATGGTGGTGGACCGTCAGAGGCCACGGAGGCCTTTGGTTGCCTGATGCAGATGCGCATATAAGAGGATCCAACCCGCCTATGCACAGGGAACATGAGAGCCCTAAGTAGAGAAGTCTTATGGTGAGGTCCCAGAGGATAATGCGGTAGAGGCGTTGCAACCGACAACCCCTTCCGATGCAACCTTGCTCATACAAATTTATATATAATCAAGACAATGCCGAGCAAATTTGTGCCTTTTGATGTAACAATAAATTTATCATCAGGAACTTGAAGAAATGAGGGTTTCCCACTCGAATTCATATAAGTTGAAACTTGATTTCTTTTTATGGGGAACAAAAGAGGAGGGCTTACTTCCACTGCTTCATCTACTCCTGGTACTTCCGTGCAAGCGTTGCCATAGCCGGAGCTCTACCGCAACTTTTTTTTTTTCTTCGGTTTGAAGAGGATGGGGAAAGAGATACAATGTTGAATTGGAGCTGGAATTGACAAATTAGGGTTTAAGAACAATTACGTGTGGGTTTGGCGAAGGAAGAGAAAGCAGAGTAAGTGTGGGTTGGCTTGGATGCTTTTCTCATCGATCACGTGAGATGCACAAGTGTGCATCCACAATTTGGAACACACTTGAAATGGTATAAAAACGTACCTAAATAAATAAATATTTTAAAAATTAAAATAACAAATACTAGGAACACTTTTATGATTTGGAACACTTTTTTATTGTTCCAGCAGATAGGTACATCAAATAAGTGTTCCAAATGGTTAAACACATAGTGTTCCTAATTTATCATTTGGTGTAGTAATAATTTGGTAAAAGTGCAAAAATAATATTAATATTTTAATAAGATACAAAATAAATATATACATACATATGTTGAAAGTACATATATCTATGTATAAGGAAAATACTTAATTTATAAAGTATATATATATATTTTTTTTATAAAGTATATATAATATATATTATATATATATATATATATATATATATACAAATATATATATATATAAGAAAACACTTAATAATATAGTGTATATAAATATATATACACATGAAAATATATATACATATATGTATATATACATATATATATAAAATTTACTAACTATACAATATATACATATGTAAAATACTGTTAAAATACAGTATATACATATATTATATATATAATATATATAATATATATATATATATATATATATATATATATATATATATATATATATATATAAAAACAGACATATATATAAATATATATAAAAACAGAAAAAAGAAAAGAAAAGAAAAAGGAAAAGAAAAGAACAACAGGGGGGTTCGAACCCTGCCCACAGGAAAAGGGGGGGTCTAAAACTGCGCTGGCCAGTGGGCCAGTTGGCCCGCTGTGTTAGGTTTAGACTTTAGGTTAGTTTTATTTAGTTTAGGTTAAATAACACATAAAAAATAATAAAAAATGATCCTGTGTCCTGACAGTTAAGGACACAGGTAACAATGTGTCCGTGCTACGCACGACACGCACGAACACTGATTTATGTGTCCAGCTACTGGACGAACATCCCCGAATCTTGGCGAGTCTCCCACGTGAAATCGAGACAAAACGACACGAAAGCAAACTGACAGTACCTGTCCGACTTCTCAAAGAAGTTTTCGAAGGCGGAGGCGGCGGCTAGGGGCGTCGTGACGGTGGCGCTGCGGTGGCGCTGCGTCCAGCTCGACGCGGCGAATCGATCGGTGGCGGTGGAAGGGGGTGACGACTGTCGGGGAAGTGGCGTTGGGGACCGGAGTTAGGGTTTAGATCTAGGTTCGTCGGGGAAGAAAGGGGTCGTGGTGGTCGTTTAGGGTTAGGGTTTCGTCTGGGGAAGGAAGGGGGGGTTTTATAGATGGGTTAGGGCGGTCCTAGGTCGGTCGGGGCAGCCAAAATGGCGGGGGCAGCCGTCGTCGGTCGTCGGTCAGTCGGGGTGGGTAGGTTTAGGGTTTTCGTTTAGGTCCCTATAGTTTAGGATATTTCGGATAGGTCCCCGAGTCACTGAATACAATTATAAATTTGCATTCCCTAATTAAAAACAATTTACTAATTATAAATTGACATTGTAACAATTTAATAAATTACATATCCATATTAAAATAATTCTAAAAATTGCAAATTGATATTAAAACATTTCAATTAATTACAAATCAATATTTTTACTTAAAAACTCATTTAAAAATTATAGAAAAATTCTAAAAAATCCTAATAATTATTTTAAGGCTAAAATTAACATTAAAAATTAATAACACTTAATTAACTAAATTGGAAAACAGGGGCTGACAAGTCTTTCCTCCTTGAAAAATTTCGTCCTCGAAATTCACAGGATGAAGACCGACAATAT
>JANAVB010034261.1:0-89677 GCA_029216955.1 Iris pallida
ATATATATATATATATATATATATATATATTTTATATATATATATATATATATTTATATATAAATTAAATATATCTATATATATATATAATTTATCTTTATTATATTATATATATATATATATATATATCATACATCCTGATAATATTATAAAGAATTATAATTTATATATAATATATTTTTTAATTTATATATAAAAATATATATATATATATATATTATATATATATATATATATATATATATTATATATATATATATATATATATATATATATATATATATATAAATTAGAATTTTTCTTTATACATATTATCATGGATGGTATATACACACACACACACACAAGTGGAAAAAAATAGTTGTGAACAGTGCGCCTCACTGTTCACAATCCTTCAACCCGACAACAGAGCTTTGCTCGTAAGCAATGGAGATGGAAAAATCTCCAACACAAATTTGAATGGACTTAAATCTTTTTTTTACCAAATCTTTTTCGACACAGTCCCAACCCGATTCTCTTACAGATTAACTCAAGATCAAATCCAAATCCAACCCAATCATGAATTTGGACTTAAATTAAAACCACGAATAGAAATCCGATCGAGTATATAGGTATTAGAAAAACCCAACTTTTTCCCAAACTCTCGATCCTATCATCTTGAACCCATGCCCCATAGCCTGTCGCTGACTTATTCTACAACCCTGGACCGCGCGCTGCCTGTTCTATCGCCGGAGCTATCCTCGACCGCCCTGAGTCACAACAGACGCTTGTAGCAACAGCAGCAAGACTGCGAACCTCCTATATTCCTGGTATCGTTCCTCTTTTCCTACTCCTCTGTTCTTCGCACCAATTGTTTCGTTAGACCAACTTAACACCTAGGATACCTTTCAATCATATCTACTTGATTCACGATGAACAAAGCACAAATCAATTCCAAAAGAGCCGGCCGTGTTTGGCTCCTATCCAAAGAGTCGTGTTTTGTCTCTATCTTTGGGGCAGCTTAAAAAACCGATTAGATATTGCCCTAATCAACAGAACCAATTTCTGTTCTTATCTTCAGAGCGATGGTTTAATCAAAACTGTTTGGATATTGCTCCTGTCAACAGAACTAAACTCTGATCTTATCTTTAGAATGGTGGTTTAAATAAATTGGTTGGGTAATATCCTGAAAAGGTATAGATGCCAGACTGGCTATATGGGATAATCCTACCTCAATGGACTGTGCATCTATACGAGCTGCGCTTCTGGTGAGGCTTCGATGTCACTGCACTTTCGGGCGATGAAGAGACTGTGTTTCGAAGACGACCGATTCAATACGCTTTTGGGCATAAGGAGACTATATTTCAAAGACGATGGAGTCTCCTGAAAGAGCCTATTGAATGGGTTACGCTTCTGGGTTGACGAGGAGACTGTATTTCAAAGACAATAGAGTCACTGCGCTTTTGGGCGACGAGGAGACTATGTTTCAAAGACGACGAAGTCTCCTGAAGGAGCCTATTGAATGGGCTGTGATTCTGGGTTGACATGAGGGAGCTACGCTTCTGGTTTGATCCGAAGTGGCTTTACTTCTGAGTTGAAGGAAATGGCTACACTTCTGATTCGAATGAGCTAGTTTTTGAAGAAGTCATTGTCTTTAGGAGCAATTAATGGATGAGTCGACATTCTCTCCTTTAATTACCGTTGTCTTTTGGGTAATTTTAAGAAGTTCGTGGCCTAGGATTCTGTCAAATAAGCCTATTAAATAAGATTCATTGTACTGAGTCCTAGGTTCATCACATTAATTCGGGGTTCCTTGACCGATTGTCACGTGGCTTTGGGGTTGGACCACATTCAGCCTACAAAGGTAAGTTTTTTTCTGAGGAGCCAAGTCTACTATCTCTTAGCATTCCCATCGTGATCCTGATTTAGCTTCGAACGGTCGTTGGCCTTGAACAATTCAGCTGTTGGTTGTGGATATCTTCGTTCAAAGAAGTTGTGTTCCTGTAGCAGACCATCTACTGGGTTTCAAGATGCACTTGAGCGTTTGACATAAGGAGTTCGAACTTGAACAATACCTTGAAGGTCTTCGAGGTCCAAGCTACCTAGTCTGGATTTATCGCTAACCTGAAGTGCTACAGGTTATGCTCTGCCCTGCTCAAGAGCCGTAGTAGTGTGGTGAGCGAGCTCCTGCTCGGGCCAATAGCTGCTTTATTAGCCATACTGGAGTTCCTCCGTGTCTAGCAAGAAAGTGTCTAACTCTGACGAGGAAATGATTCTCTCTGACACTGCTGCATGTTTGGAGGGTTGCACACTTTCTGAAGACTGTATACTTGTAGACTTTTATGTATTTTAGTCTTTATATGTAATCATGAAGAATCTGTAATAGATCTTTGTAGACATGATTTTAAAAAAAATTTATACACCATTTTTGTACGCCTGCTGTGACTTCATTACTGTCTTCACTTTTGAGCAACTGTGCTCTCGTGAAGTCATATGCAACAGCTGTTGTCACCTGCGCTTCTGTGCTTGTTGTGTTTTATTTTTCATGCTTCTACAAGACCCCCTTCAAATTGTTTCAAACTTGAATCATGCTCAAAATACTTTAAACAGAAGCATGACACGTGTCCTTTGTAAACAAATATCCAGCACGCTTGCTGACAGGCTGTCGTCACGCACGGCCTTCAACATTAAATACCTTGAGTCGTCGTTTTATTAAAAGTTGATGATAACTCTTCATTTTTAGGAAACGTTCATCATGATCTAAACATTAATTCCCACGTCATTCAAAGAGTCTCTTCGGATACGAAGAGTTTTATCTTCATCTGCTTATGTGGCCGCACCCTATGAGTAGGGGGTTGCTCGAAGAGGGAAAAATATTCTCACTTTTTCCTTCCAACATAAGCTTTTCGTCAGAGCTTTCTCCTTTCTTTCGAATCCCTAGCATTTTTGCCATTGCTCCCAAGAGATCAAGAGTTCTGAAAGTTCCCATAGGTGGTGCATCGACTATGAGAAGGGCAACGACAAGCCCTAGACCGATCGGGGGAGCTGCTACAAGCTCGAGACAGACTAAGGCATCTATGGCGAACATGAGACAGGCTAAGGGGAAACAACCAATCTCAGAGGCTGCGGATGATGAAGCCTCTCCGACCGTCAATGTCGTAGTGCATGCCGACGTGAGGCTGCCTATCGCGAGTAGGTGTTCTACACCTCGCTGATGCACATGAGCGTTTTACTCTTTGGAGTAGCATCTCATAGATATGCCAAAGATTTTCTTGCTGATGTGCGTGGGCATTGCTCCTCGGAGTAGTGCCTGAAGATGTACTGAAGCTTTATCAACCGATGCATATGGTCATCTACTTTGTATAAAGTAGCTAATTTAAAATATGCTAAAAAAATTGCTGACACACAGGGCCGCTAAGTAGCGTCTGCGCTTTTACATGTTCGCACAGTACCGTTAAGTAGCATATTTGCTTTCTCTTGCTTGCAAAGTGCTACTAAGTAGCATCTGCGCCTTCGCTTATACGTGTAGTACCACTAAGTAGCGTCTACATGGATACTCGCTCGCGACGTGCCACTAAGACGTACGTGTCTGCACCGATGCTATAGAAAATACTTAGCATATATTTTTCTGACATTCGTTTTTCATGTCTTCGTGTAGTTTCTGTGACTACGCCCCTTTTTAGTGACGTTCTCTTTGGTTCCTCCGTCTGCGCGTTAGGAATCGACATTGATGAGGTGCTTGTTGCGCCTGCCCGAAAGTTGATCGCTAAGGCTCAAACATAGGGACTACTGTATCAGATACGGGAGCAACTGGATGGTTACTTCCTCCGTATGTTAGACCGAGGTAAGTTGGCCCCTTCTCATCTCGGTGGCATGGAGATGCTAAAGCCTCAGTTTCTTTTTAGCGACCAACTATATTGGAAGGAGACGAACCTCTTGGAACTCAGGCTTGGTACTTTGAGAATAACGGCCATCCTTTGCATGTCCCATCGACCAATCGACACCTGCCACTTTCGATCTTTTTTATTTTGCTGAAAAATGATGCATGGAATGGGACCTGACTCTGACCTAGGGGGTTTAATCACAGGCCGCTTTATAGTGGACCAGGGTTCTAAAAGAAGAGATACTTTACGGCCGTCCGGGGTGGAGCATCATATACCTTGCGGGTGCTGCTTCCTGGTCACAGGCTCAGCGACCTTCCCGTAGACGTCCATCCGTTTCGGGCCTCTATTTTTGCCAACCGGCTTATGGCAGCTGGATGCACATACCCAACTTGACTCTACCAGGTCGAGGGTTGGGTTCATTATGGAAAGAAGTAGAGCGACTTGATCCGATGGACATTGGATACTTATAAGCAATATCTGATGGATGCTGGTTTACGCCACGCTATTAAGGCTGCTGAATATGGTATTCCTATCAATCGATCTTTGTTCTTGGCCCTGTTGGAGTTGGACAACCACCATACTGAGACTTTCTTCATGCCATGTTGAAAGATGGGATTAGCCCTCCATGAGATGTTTGCCTTCTCGAAGCTATCTTGGGGTGGGTATCCGTATGAGGAATACACCCCTAGTAATGACGAGCTCATGGGGTTAGAAAACAAGTGCCCCGAGATGATGGCAATATACAGGGAGCTGCTTTGTCATCATCAAGCGTGCATGCATCAAGACTCTGCGAAGAGTCAACCCCACCTTTATCAATAAAGAAAGTACATCTTCACGCAGGAACCGTCGGTGCCCGACATAGTTTGCTTTTTAACTCGCAGAGTGTACACCACTTATGAGGTGGAAGACATGATGGAGGAAGTGAAGGTGTCAGCTCCTTCGATGGATGCTAAGGAAAACCTACCTCCATGGTCCATAATTAATTTTGCCAGAACTTGACCGCCTTGAGTCAGAAAGCGGCGCTGGCTGCCTTCTTGATGTTGTGGCTAAGAAAGTCCATTGTGCCTAGATGTACGAGCTCGGTAGGGCGAGTCAACCGGGAGCTTATCCTATCGGCCGTGAGATTGGCCATGCCAATCCCTAGCTCTTCTCTTTGCTATGGTGTGTAATATACTTCGAGGCTTGCGGGAGCTCTCAGAGAAAATAATTAAATATCGTGGGTGTAGCAACGAATTCCCTCGAGTGGAGCTTCCCTATCATTATCTGATGGCTTGGTTAGCGTTGTATCATAATCATTTCTGCCACCATCGAAGGCTATGAGGAGGGAGATACGACCCTGCGCAACTATCACTGGACGAAGTGGGTCAATACCAGCGTCCCTGCTTGCAGACGGGCATTGAACCATTTATACGGCTATAGTTTCAACATGATTTTGCCTTCCTACAGCGGCTACCTTACAGGTGATGAGCCGGTCGATCGGGAGGGCAAAAGGCACGAGCTGACCATTGGTTCCTTCCGTTGGTTATTATCTATTCGTCCCTCGCACTTAGTATAACGAAACCAAAACCGGGTGTACCTGGAGCCTTATCTGCCAAGCCGGTTTGCGTGGCAATTTGGCAATAACCAGACGATAATGAACAATCCCAGCCAGTGTCTTGGTTACGAGTGGAGTTTGTTGGACGGCGCCCGTATGTGGCACTATTATAACGCCTCATATACTGGGGAAAAATTTTCGATCCCTGGGATGCACGAGAAATCCCATGTCTTATACTCTGCTGTAAAGTTGTACTACTTAATGAACAACTTTTCATTAGGTTATGATCGAGGGAGAAGTTTTATTGCAGGCACGAAGTTCAAAAAGTTTCAGTTGGCACCTAAAGTTGCGAGTAGCAGGTCCTCGGATGGTTCCAGCATTTCTTGGGAGAGAAGGGAGGATGCGGCGCCTCTAAATTCCCTGCCGAAACATCGAGCTCCTTCGGCGATGAGACCTCCTTCTAAGAAAGTCAAACGTGTTACATTTAAGCGACATGTCTTACCGTAGCAGAGTGCACTGCCTGTTACATCGTCTTCACATGTATATTTCAGTTCTTTTTTTATTTAATTTTTACCTACGGCTCTCCATTTATCACTGTTTTGCTATTTCAGGCGAAGAAAAAATTGGGGTGGTCAGAGACACTCAGGGAGTTTCCTGAGGAGGATCTGTCAGCTGCAGCAGCTGAGGCTGTTCGGCCAGAAGAGGTTCCTTCTCCTGCCTTGTTTGATTATGAGACTCGGGACTTTTCAAAGCTTAAAGCTTTGTACCAAACAGTGGCTTCCGTTGTAATACCCGGGGTTGGCCCTGCATTTTTCGGAGGTATAGTTCGGGAACCTCGACTTGAGCCGGGTCATTCGGTCGAGGGTGCTGAAGGTATTGCCGCTGGTTCCCCTAGGGAGCCTCCTCTTCACGAAGATGAAGAGAAAACATTGGTTAAAGAATTAGTCATGGCGTACATTAGACCTCGGCCCTAGGAGGTGGTTGAAAAGAATGTCGGAGGTTCAACGGCAAAAATCGTTGACGAGCTAGCTGGCCGAGCTGTTGAAGAGCTAGTCAAGATGGCCATCGAATAGTTAGTCGATGAGGTCATTATAAAAAGGCCCATGAGGCTTTTGAAGAGTTTGCTGATATGGTCCTCGGAGAAACGATCGAGGAGACCGATGTAGAATAAGTTAACACGGCCAATGGTGATTCAATGATTGAGATTCCAATCGAGGTGGCTACTGAGGTAGCAGTTGATGGTGCTGCTGATGAGCCCATCGATGAAACCAATAAAAGCCCGGTTAAGGAGACCGTAGAAGAACTGGTCGAAAAGGCCGCTATTGAGCCGGTTGCTGAAGCACCCTCTAATGCGGTCACCACAGAACTGCTCGAAGAGGCTGCCATTGAGCCGACCGTTACAGACTTCATCGAGAAGACCGCCGAGGAGAAGTCGGTTGCTGAGATTGTTCAAGTGCCAGTTTACACAGCTTCAGTCGTAAAAATGATTGAATAACCGGTTAGGGAGCCAGCTGAAGAGCCAGTAATGCATCAGACGGTGTTGGCACACACTGTCTCTGTAGCACCGATAGCCTCCATTCCAGTCATGGCACTAGCTCCTCCGACTGTGATACCTAGGCGCGTATTGGCTGCCATTGTTGCTCCGGGACCTTCTATTGCTACATCTCTGGTGATCCCGATGGGTTTGGCTGACAATACTTACTATGCTAACGTCATTCTAGGCACCTTTAATCATGCCTTGAAGCTCGATATAGAGGGTGTCTTGCGGGATAATCAATCGCTTCGACAGGCTCGATCGGCTGTAATGGCCCAACTGGTGGCCTTACACGATTATCCAGAGTACGAGGCGAAGGCAGACGCGATAGAGGCTCTCTGGGCAGAATTAGAGGCCACCGTCATAATGCTTCAAAATCTTGACCGCGATCTTTCGACCCTGGCTGCCGTAGAGCTAGAGAAGATGGCCCCCGAACTTTTTCAACACGAGCAAAAGAATCATGCCCTGACTGACATACTTGCCGAGGTCGAGGCTGAAATTGAAGAAATGACTGATGCCGAAGAGGTTCAGGTTTGCCGTCGCACAGCTTTGGAGAAACAGTGTGAAACCCTCCGATAGCAGAATCGGCAGTTAGCAGAGACGTTGGCCCTTGCCGAGAGTGAGTTGGACATGTCAAGGGACCAGCAGGAGGTCCTTTGCCAACGATTCGAGACCCTGGCTCGGAAGAAGGAAATTATTGGCATACGTCAAGCAGAGTTGGACCTTGTACGCCAGAACTTGTCCCAGCTCGAGGATATGGCCGCTCAACGTCAGGAGGCAGAGCGTCGAGCCAAATACTTGGTTGGGCCCCAAGTTACTCTTTTGAAGAGCTGATTGGAAGAACTCCTGCATCGGTCATCCCAATGCTGATGCCTTTGTTGTCTTTTTGTATTTTGCTTTTTGAGAGACACTTTTGTAGCAAAGAAAGAAAAACTTTCCATTTTATGAATGAAAAACTTTAGCTTTGCTTCTCGTCCATTTGTTGTGAACATTCTTGTATAATAATGAGAATTCCCTCAGAGGTAGTATGACGTGAGAGGATGGAGATAACTCCACTAGGGATAGGGTGTTTTACTCAGAGGTTATATGGACATGGTAAACACGATATTTTGAGGTAGAATTTTTCTTACTTAGAGGTTATATGCACATGGTAAGGATAGACTCTATGGGTGTATAGAATGACTCAGAGGTGATATGGATATGAAAAGTTCTATAGATAATTATGACAATCACGGGATTTGTCATGAAAGAAATGTCTACTTAGAGGTAATATGGACATGGTAGGCACGATCCTCACTGGGTTGTAGAATAACAACTCAGATGTAATATGGACGTCAAATATTTTTCTACTGGAGGAATATGAAATGGATGAATTCGTCAATAGAATTCGTGAACATCCACGGGATATATAAAAATATATGTCGATTTAGACCTCAGACATAGTATTTCTTTAGGAACTCGCCATTGATTGATATCATTAGCAAGACACGTTAATATTGGCCAGTCAGTAAGCACCATTAGAGTAGACCGTCTCTATGACAAACGGTCCTTCCCACTTGGGCTCGAACTTTCCGGTCGTGTTGTGAGTTATCACCATCGGTCTTCGAACTGATAAGACGAGGTCACCCACTTGGAATGTTCTATCTCGTCCTTTCTGTTGAAGGTCCCAGAAATTTGAGCTTGATAGAGCTCGATCCGTTGCTGAGCTAGCAAGCACTTTTTGTCTAATGCCTCCAACTCCTGTAACCATCGGCGTTGATTGTCTTCGTTAGTCAGCTAGTTGGTGATGGCTACCCATAATGACGGGATCTAGATCTCCAGAGGAAGCACCACCTCACTTTCGTAAATGAGAGAAAATGGTGTGTTGGCAGTAGGCATCCGAACAGTCATACGGTAAGCCAATAGACATTCGCCAAGCTTCTCATTCCAGTCGCGCTTACTTAAAGAAACGACTTTCTTGAGCAGCTTGACAATAGTCTTATCGAATGCTTTGACTAGTCCATTTGCTGTAGGATTGTAAGCCATTGACGCTAAATTTTGTATTCAATTTTTATCACAAACTGATAGAATGCGTGGCTCACGAACTGAGGGCCATTGTCATGAATAATCTTTCTGGAAACTTCGAAGCGGTATATGACGTGATGCTTAACAAAATTAATCACGTTTAGGGTTTCTACCTCAGCCAGCAGTACTGCTTTCGCCCACATAGAAAAGTAGTCAATGATTGCAAGGATGAACTGGTGTCCTTTGGAGGACGGTGGGCTAGTCGGCCTATTGATGTCTATTCCCCATACTTTAAATGGCCAGGCGGCCGCTGTGGGATGTAGGAACTCTGAAGGTTGGTGGATGAAGTCAGCATGCAACTGACATACCCGACACTTCTTTGTATAGTCAACTGCATCAGCCATCATGGTAGGCCAGTAGTAACCTATGCGATGCAGTCGATATTATAACTTATGACCAGACTGGTGAGCCATCACGACCCGTACCCCTTTTAGGGGCACGAGAACGTGGGTACGTCCAGCCTACGCCCTAGTGTCGGCAGTAGAACACTGTATAGGTCATCTATAACATCTAACATCTAACAACAAGATATATAAACCTGTCATCTCCGTACAGAGGTATAATATAACATCTCTACTATATAATCTAAATCACAAGTCTAAGAAAGATAGAGCACGATATGGAATCAAATAAAAGAAAGAAACTGAATATAAATAGAGTTATCACACCATACAAAATAGATGTCCGATACAAATAAATACAAGTCCTGAATATAAATAAGTCTCAAATAACAATCGAAATAATCCGATACAAACTGAAGGCTATAAATCACTAAGCTATAACTAAGCACACTCTACTGGACTAGGTCCTCCTCTAGCTGCTATGTACCACCCTCATAAGCCTCATAGAAGGTAGGACAGTTATCTATATCATTTGTAATATTTGTCAACATATCCAGTCAGGATGGAATGAGCACATCACCTCTAACAGTTCAAAATAATTGACAAGCGCTATGAGTATGAAATAATAATAAAATTCTTGATGATCAAGTTATAGAGGTAATTTCTAATAAAAATACAACTGTATAAAGAACATATGAGAACAGGCAGATATGTAATAATGGTAAACCTGTCATGCAAGGTATGTAATAGACAACTTAGACAACTATGTTAAGACCAGTGATTTGAAATACCAAGCTTGACATGTGAACGGCTAAAAAGGGATATCCGACAACCATACACGTACGTGTGTGGCCGCTATTATTCACGTAAGACCAATATGATAGAATGGGTGTGTTCACATGTCTCCTAGGTATTCCTCCGCCCGACTAGTACACATGGAATCCAGGTTCTTCGATACGCATTTTATTAGTCACGATGGATGCATTAGTCATGATTACATTATTCAAGATAGGCATGAAACCACGTATATCCAGTCAAGGAATCCATAAAATACCAATCAGTGAGTCCATCGTGTCAGAATCAAGATAGAACACTAGCATAACATACATTACAGGATATATCAAATAAACAAAACTATCAGAGAATGTACTCGCCTGCGGTCCTGAGCTGTTAGTGAGAATAGATGCCCAGAGTGATGTCACAGACCTAAAGATGAGATATCATGAGTTAATTAGGGTTTAACAGTGTATGACATGATTTCTAGTATAGGCTATACAAATCTAGGTCAAATTAAGTCACACCAAGTCAACTAAGTTAAACTAAATCAAACTAAATCAAACTAAGTCATACTAAGTCATACTAGGTCTAACAAAGTCAATCTATATCAAACTAGGTCATGCTAAGTCAATCTAAGTAAATCTAAGTCATACTAAGTCATACTAGGTCAAAGGTTGACCTACAATTGACTTTTGGTCAACTGTTCATCTTTGGTCAACTTCTAATCCAATCTAGGTCAAACTGGCTAATGGTTGACTCACAGTTGACTTTTGGTCAACTGGTCAACTCTTAGTCCAATTTAGGTCCAATGTTGAATTACAGTTGACTTTGAGTCAAACAATCAACCTTAGTAAAACAGGGTAAAATCTAAGTCAAGTATCTTAACCTTTACCTACCATGATAACTTACTTCTAACCATTACCTACCAAGATAACCCACTTCTAACCATTACCTACCAAGATAACGCAAGTCTAACCATTACCTACCAAGATAACCCAAGTCTAACCATTACCTACCAAGATAACCCAATACCTTAGATACTAGGTAATACCCTTACCTTAGTAATATATTACCTTAGGTTAGTAGATAACTCACTAACATCGGCTAATAGATCCTACTAATACTTTAGACTAGTATCTAACGTCTATCTCAATATCCTACCAATATCTTACCTTTAGACTATAGGTAATCCCCATTACCTTGTCAATACCTTAGACATTACCTTAGCCTACTAATTTATCCTCTAAGATAATGATTTGTATCTTAGGATACCCACTCATCTACATCCTAAGACACTAACGTAGATATTAGATACTAGTAAGATACCAACCTATATCTTACCCCCAAGATACCATATACCTTAGTCCTATTAATATCATAATACCAATACCTTAGTCTAGGTATAAATACCTTAACTATTAAGATACCAATCTTAGATATCTAATATCTATCCTAAGGTACTAGCTAACCAATAACTTAGATATCTAACCTTAGTTACCTAGGTAAACCCAATACCTTACCTTGTAATAAGGTAAACCCATTACCTTAAGGTAAGGTAAACCATTACCTTGGTTGGAAACTAATACCTTAACCTCTAATCCTAATACCTTAAATATCTAGCCTCTAACCATCCACCCTAAAATATTAGATAGACAATACCTTAGTATCTAATACCTTAGTATAAAGTAAACCCCCTCTACCTTGTAGGTAAGTCCCCTTTACTTTATAGGTAAGTCCCCTTTACCTTGTAGGTAAATACATTACCTTAAGGTAATAGGCAAATACCCAAAATATCCTAAGATACCACTATGGTATCTCAAGATATCACTCTATATTCTAACTTATATCTCTAATACAAGATACTAACCAACTTTAACATATAACTTCTAACCATCTATTATAACTTAGAAATCTAACACAACTAACATCTACTAACTAATATCTAACCATAACATATATGTATATATATCCATCTCTAACTCTAACCAACTAACATATGTCATTTCTAACTAACAATAACATAGACTAACACAACTAACTATCTAACTTATACATGATATCACTATCTAACTTCTAAGATACCTCTAACCTCTACATAGATTCTAACATAACCACTAATATACTAACATATCCATACATACAACATCTAAATCTCTCTCCACTCCAACACTAACACACACACAAACACATATACCAAATCCACCCACTCTCTTCTAACACACCCACACACATCTATATACAAACACACTACCACTTAACAAAAACACAAATCACTCAACAAACCACACTAGCCTCAAGTCAAATAGGATGGCATGATTCTCCCAACTCTCTCACCTTCAAAACACACACACTATACTACCATCTATACAACATCAAACACACACTAGCACATATCCTCTATCAATCTTACTTCTCTCTACTAACCACACACATCCTTATCTCATTCAAACACACAAACTATAATAACATATATTACCTAACAATAATATATATATTTACTATATCATATATATACTCTACAACCTATGATACCTACATTCACTTAATATCCATACTACATAGGCTCATAGATTACACAAAATGTCTATGTCGTATAGTCACTCTTCTACTTAAAACCAATACTGTACCAATTGGACATTCACTAAATTATAGGATTAAAGTATGTTGTAGCTCTTCGTGTTAGCTTTCCGAAACTTCAAACGGATCACATTTTCGTGTTTGGAAGCTCCCGAAATCGCGAAAACACCGAAACACATTTGTCTTTCGGACAGCTGACACTCAAATAGTTTTACAAAAAATTCTAGAACAATTTTGGCTTATTAATATATATATATTTAGAAATCTAACTTCGATATGGTTATTGTAAAAAAAGATATTAATCGGAGTTCTGAGCTAAAAGTTATGGCATTTCTAAGTTGCTATGATTACTAAAAACGTAGACAAATATTATGACAAATTTAGGTTGTTTTAGACGAAAGAAACACATGTAGGCCAAAATACTTGGATACCAACATAGCTATCCAAATAAAACTCATTATAACCATCCTAACTAAGATCAATCCACTCTCTAACCATCCTAAAACTGAAATTAAACCACAAAATAGCTTATTTGCATAAACACAAACACATGGGGTGTCCTATATTAGAAACTCCACAAGTAGGACACCAAACATATTCAAACCTCCTAAATATGACTCCAAAGAGCCTCAAATTAAAATTGAATGGTTGTACATGCATGGGGGTAGATCCTATGGATTCAAATCTAACTAAACTGTAAGAGAAATTAAAATAGAGAGATGGTTATATCTATCGAAAGTGGGATCCCAATGATACACTCAAAGGACACGGTTCCGACACGAAAGCTCCTCCAAAATGGACACCCTTCCTTGCTCGTTTCTCCCAATCCTTTCTAGCACCTCCTCCTTGATTGAATGAGAAGAAATTATGGAAGATTGGAAGAAGAATGGAGGGATTTGGAGATCAAAATCAAGAAGGAAGCTCTCAAGTTTGGGGAAGAACAAATTTAGGGAAAAAAGAGGCAAGATAGAATAAAATGAAAGGAAGAAAGGCTAATCTACCTATAGTGGCTGCCATCATTGCCCTATTTGGGCCTTAGGGGAAAGCCCAATAAGGCCCCTACTAACCCCCCTTGGTTAATTTTAAGTTAGGTTCAAGTTTGTGATCAAAAGAGTTAAGTTTAAGCCTCTAACTTAAAAAATCTAACAAGTGGGATTAGTCTAAACTTACTAACTTAATTAGTAGGATTTGTGGGCCATGACTAACTAATCTTGGGGTCCCGTCTAGAGTCTAAGCTACCCGGGTCACTAACACAAGTCGGAACGAGAAGAAAATCGAACCCGACTTAACAAATCCCATAAAATCAATATTAAAATATAAAAATTCCCAAAATATAAAATGACCAAAATCATAATACATTAATTTAAATATTATTAAAATAATAAAAAATTCACCAATTAATTAAAATCCTAAATAATTTAAAAGTCACAAAATGACCAAAATACCCTTAGCCTAAAATATGGTAATTAGCTAATCTAATCACATAGGTTAGGCCTCCAATGTCAACAGTTCTAATATTATACTAGCAAAACATTAAAATCACAATGCACTAGTTTAAATATTTTTAAATTAATTAAAATTCACAACAAATTATTATTTAATATTAAATGATAATTTTTTACAAAAGTTTAAAATTACCCTCATTTTAGAAAAGTGGTGGTTACTGTCACGACCCGCACCCTAGAGTAAGGGCACGAGACGTGGGTACGTCCAGCCTACGTCGCAGTGTCGGCGGTAGAACGTTGTCCTAGGTCAACATTCATCTAGCAATATATCTCTAAACAGTTTATACTTCCCGAATGGGGGTGACATAGCAGTAATAAACTCAATCACAACTAAGGAAGAGATAGCACGATATGAAATAGAATTCAAGGAAACAAATAGATGATAAAGTAGTCTAAGATAATCCCAGCAAGTATCCAGAAGTACATGGTCTCAGATACTGAATGAAAGAATATATACAACTCAAAACTCAGAATAAAGTCTAGCTAAACATGTCTCAAGACTACATAAAATAAGATAAGCCTAACTAAACTAGTCTAGGAAATGGAGGTGATATCCTCAGCTAGAGCTGGGTCCTCCTGAGGGTCCAGCTCGCAAGTGTCATCTAAGGCTGCCCCGTAGTAAGTATCCAGGCAGGCCTCCTCCTCGTCCTCTGTAATATTTTCAACAGGTCCAGTCAGGACAAGAGCGAGTGTAGTACATCTCAACAGTTCATAGCAGGTTAGAAGATATAATCATGTAGTAAAGTAAGATACAAGTACTGAAAGAAGTGCAGTATGTAAACAGAGAGAGAAAGCTGTAATAGAAATATCTACTATAAATAGAGAACTAACATGTGGCTAGTGAGTCAGAGTATAATATAGACATGTAAATGGCATATGAGATTCTGATGCTACACTATGGAAGAGATTTTGATACTACACTACTTGCATAGTATTCACATGTCTATTTCTACTCCCCCGTACCCCCAATCAATACACAAGGATCCAGCCAGGTTATGTTATGATTCCATGCAAAGGCCCCCGAAGGGTGATACATGGATGTTCCATATATGGGGATTCTAGGATACCCAGTAAATGGGATAAGAGATTCTAGGAGACTCTGTGATCATAAGAGTATATGTCACAAGTGATCAAAGAACCAGTGATGCATAGTGATACGCCATGTAAGTGAAACGCAAGAACATGTAGTACCCGATGCTCCCTAAGGATAACATCTCAAGAAGGGATCCATATAGTACCAATCCGTATGACCAACGTGACAGTACAAGTAAAGTAATTTAATGCAGGAAATAATTCTAAGCAGGATATGAAATGATCAGATAATGTACTCGCCTGGTATCTTAGTGTCCTATATAAAAGTACTGTCCGAGAAGTGGTGTATGGCTCCTAATCAGAACAGCACAAGTCACAACAAGTCCAAAATGGTAAAATAAAGCTCTACTATGCATTCTACATGATTCTAGGTCAATCTAGGCCAAAGTCAACTCTTGGTCAACTCTGGTCAACCCTAGAAGTCAAACTAGGTCAACTATGGTCAAACTAGGTCAAACAAGTCCACACTAGGTCTAATAGAGCTGTACAAGCCCAATCTAGGCCTATTAGTCAAACAGGCATACACAGGCCATAGGATATTCTACCTAGGCCAACCCAAACTCATACACATAATATAGGATACTAATGTATATATATACATACATACTCTATACACCCATTTCAAGTATCTATTTAGATACCTAAAAATAATACACAAACTTATATTATATATATATATATATATATATATATATATATATATATATATATATATATATATATACACTCATTACATTATACATACATTTACATAAGAAAAAATAGGATATATATAGAGGGTATGTGTGAGAGGAGAATGTGAGTGAGAGAGGGAAAGTGTGCATGCGTGTTTGTGTCACTTGCATGAGTGTAGTGAGGGAGTATCAAGTGTGTGAGGGAAGGATAGGAAGAGTGTGTGAAGAGTGAGTGAAAGGAAGAGTGAACTGTGAGGCTAGTGTGTGTGTGTGAATGTGAGAGTGGTGATGTAACCATTGTGTCAAACCTAGGTTTCAGTCCACACTAGGTGACAGACCACACTGCATAAAATCAGATTAACCTATCTCAGATTGTTCTGAAAACAGGAATCAATTCATGAACCTATCTCAATCTCAGATTTTCTAACATCAAAACAACTCAGTTTTTGAGTTCTAATAACAACAATGAAATCTCAGATTTTCTAAAAGAAAGGAAGAGTAGCATCACAGTTCAGATTTAAATCCTACAGTGAAAAGAAGGAAAACAACTCATGAACCCCCCATAATCTCAGGTATACAGTGAAAGTTCAATCCATTCCCAGGTTAAAAGAATCAATAATAAAATCGAAATCAGTTGGCAGTGTTCTATTTACAGGAAAAATAGAGTTCAAGTTAATTTGAAAACACAACAATCAGTTAATCCCATTGAACATCAAACTCTTTATTTGAAACCCAGTTTTCCAGTCATAAAAATCAATTCCAGATATTGAACCTTATTCTCAGATTTTAGAACTTAACAGTGTATCAAATTAACAGTGAAACAGTGTAATGAATCCAACAGTTCAAATGTGAATTCGAAAGCCAAAAGAAAATTCGAAAACTTAATTCCTATGCCAATCATAACCCTAATATGTACGTTAACTTCCAGATACATATAGGTGTACAAGCAATCGATTTAAACACATAAAACAGGTTAACATTCATCAAATCCTCAGAAAACCCAACAGACAGTACACGTATCAGAAAATTAGGAAATGACAAATTCGAATTAGAAATACCAGCTAATTTACAATTCAATATGTTGGTAATTGAAGACACATATGTGCACATGTCATATAAGTCACCCCGTATCCACCACAACGTGACACGATGTGTCCATATCAATTAAACCCAAATATTGCACAAAACTGGACAATACACAGGAAACAGCCTCGTGCGTGGGTGTACGCATGTCGTGCACCCAACACAGGCCACTTCGTGTCTCGTGCTTGTATCAGTAGGTTCGCCTAGAGTCCAGCTAGGTATCCAAGCACCTGTACTGAGTCCTAGAGTGTCGTGTCCTACGATACAGAGCTGTATCAGTGCACTATTTCACATGTGTACTGCACAGTGTGAATTCAGTACGACACTGATATCACTCTCGACACGCCAGGTGAACACATGAGACTTGACATGTGGTATGTCAGTCATAGCCTCATGGCGTGTGTCGAGTCTCGTGTCATAATAATGTGTGTCGTGTCCTCCAGAGCCCCCGAACAGCAGGGGATCCAATCTCGAGCGCGCGCGAGCGTGTCCCCGTGTCCAAACTGACACGACACCACACTAATATCACCTCAGTCCATAAGAAATAGGTAAGCGACAACAAAATAGCAATTTCCATTCAAATAGATTTCGTAAATGACCCAAAAAGTTCCTTTGAGGCATTTACACAAACACATTCCTAGGGACACTGATACGTGTCCAAATAGGACACGAAACTGATGCAATTCGATACGAAACTAATGCAGAAACTTAAGGGACTCCTAGGGCTTCCTAAATATAAAAAAATCAAAATTTTATGAAGAAATGGAGGAGTTACCTATAGATGAACTTTCAAGAAAAATCCCCTTTGTTGATCTCCTCTCTTGATATCCCAATCCAATCAAATCAATCTCAAACTGAAATAAAACTCCAATAACAGCAAGAACAGTAATATTAGGATCCAATGCAACTTGTTTGGGGGAAAAAGGATCTAAAAAGGATTTTCTATGGTTTTTTGAACATGGAGACTCACCTCTTTCTTCTCTTGAAATAAATTCCTAAAGAAGAGGCTAGCCCTAGATTTTATGAGAGATTATATAGTGGGGGAATCCCTAGAATGGCTAAGGTGGCTGGCCAACAATGCCTAGGGATTAGGGCTTGGTATTTGTCTTGGGCTTTGGGCCAACCTACAAGGCTATGGTTTGATTTGATTTATTAAAGGCTCTAAATCATAAGCCATGACTTATGACTTTCTAATTCCTATTGCTAACTAGAGTCTAATGACCAAACCAATGATTAGGCTAGGTTAGACTAGAGTCATATAACCTAACCAAGTCCATACTAACTAGGGTTAGCTCCTAGGTTGGTCTACAAGGGTCAACACTAGTCAAAGTCAACCTAGTCCAAACAATTCCAAAATAATTCCTAAAAAAATCCCATAAACCAAATAAATTCTAATAAATTTAAATTACCCCAAAAATGTCAAAATTACCCTCATACTAGAAATGTGGTAGTGACAAATCTACCCTCCTTAAAAGAATTTCGTCCTCGAAATTGAAAGACGAAATACAACTGATGAGAAGGATAGAAAGTATACCTCACGGTCCAAAAAGATAAAGGTAGCGCTCGCGCAACTCATCCTCCCGCTCCCAGGTAGACTCTTCTGGAGAATGATGCCTCCATGCGACGCGTACCAAAGGTATCATCTGGTTCCTCAGAACCTTCTCTCGTCGATCCAGTATCTCCACTAGCTGCTCTGGATAGCTGAGAGAAGGCCCAACCTCTATCTCTGAATGATCGAGCACATGGCTAGGGTCAGCCACGTACCGTCTCAACTGTGATACATGAAATACGTTGTAGACTCCCACTAGCACAGGCGGCAAGTCTAGCCTGTATGCAACGTCACCGACTCTTCCGCTGATAACGAAAGGGCCGATGAAGCGCGGGCTAAGCTTCCCGTCTCCACCAAAACGTATCGTACCCCGAGTCGGAGATATCCTCAAGAAAACCTGGTTTCCGACCTAATCACAAGCAAGGTCTTAATTAATTATAATAAACAAATATGATCAAAAACACAAACAAATAAACCTAAATCTAATCCTACTCTAATCTGTACCTCAAACTCCAACGGCCTCCGATGGCTATCGGCCCAGTGTCGATGTCTGTCCTGCGCCACGTGAAGTTTGTCCCTGATGAGCTTCACCTTCTCGGCTGCATCAACAACCATCTCTGGCCCCAGTAAAGCTCGCTCAGCAATATCATCCTAGGATAAGGGTGTACGGCACCTACTCCCGTACAGAGCCTCAAAAGGTGATATCTCAATGCTGGCCTGGAAATAATTGTTGTAAGCAAACTCTACCAAATGAAGATGATCCTCCCAGGAACCTCCAAAGTCCAGGACGCACGTCCGCAGCATATCCTCAAGTGTCTGAATAGTCCGCTCTGATTGTCCGTCCGTTTGGGGGTGGTATGCCGTACTGAACTTGAGCTGAGTGCCCAAGCTGGTCTGCAGACTCCTCCAGAAATGGGAAGTAAAATGGCTATCCTGATCTGAGACGATACTGACTGGAACTCCGTGAATCTTGACTATCTGCCGCATATACATCTCCGCCAGCCTCTCTGTAGACGTACCCACCTTGAATGGCAAGAAGTGGACCAATTTGATCAACCTATCAATGATGAACCAAATCGCGTCTTTCCCTCCTAGAGTACACGACAATCCTGAAAGGAAGTCCATAGTGATATGCTCCTATTTCTACTCGGGAATGGACAGCGGCTGCAACAATCCACCGGGCCTCTGCCTCTCTGCCTTGACCTGCTGACAGACCAAGCACCTATCCACGAAGTGAGCCACCTCCCGCTTCATCCCTGACCACCAAACATGCTCCCTCAGATCTCGGTACATCTTGTTGGCACCCGGGTGTATAGAGTACTGAGATCTGTGGGCCTCCAGCATAACCTGCTCCCTGAGATCTCCGTTGGGTACACATAATCTGGAACCGTACCTCAAGGCACCATCCTCTGCAAGAGAAAACTCGCCCTCCAGCAATCCTGCTCGAACCTGCTCTCGGAGACACCGCAGAGCAACGTCCTCAAACTGTGCCGACTTGATCCTCTCCACCAAGTCTGACTGAATCTGCATCCCCATAACTGCATCTGCACCCCGGGCACGATCACCTCAATCCCAAGGCTCTCCAAGTCTGCAAGCAAATGCCGTTCTATGGTCAAATACATGGCTGTCGGATGTCTACTCAAGGCATCGGAAACCACGTTTGCCTTCCCTGGGTGATACTGAAATAGGATGTCAAAATCCTTCATCAACTCTAGCCATCTGTGCTGTCTCATGTTCAACTCCTTCTGAGTGAACACATACTTTAAGCTCTTGTGATCTGTGAAGATCTCCACCCTCTCACCATACAGATAATGCTTCCACAGCTTCAGAGCAAATATCACTGCTGCCAGCTCCAGGTTGTGGGTAGGGTAGTTCTTCTCATGGGGATGCAATTGCCTGGAAGCATAGGCAATCACCTTCCCATGCTGCTGCAAGATGCAACCCAGCCCCTTCCCTGAAGCATCACTATATATAGTAAAACCACCTGATCCTGAAGGCAATGTCAGAATCGGAGTTGTCGTAAGCCGCTTCTTCAACTCATCAAAAGCTGCCTAACACTCCTCTGACCAAACGAACTCAGCATCCTTCCGGGTCAACCGAGTCAACGGCTCTGCAACCCGGAAGAAATCCTGCAAAAATCTCCGATAATATCCTGCCAGCCCCAGGAAACTCCTGATCTCTACAACTGAAGTCGGCGCTGCCCATGCCTCAACTGCTACAATCTTCTTGGGGTCAACTGAGATACCATCTCCAGTCACTACATGCCCCAAGAAGTCCACCCGGTCCAAAAAGAACTCACCCTTGGAGAGCTTCCCGTAAAGCTGCTCCTTCCTGAGAATCTTCAGCACTATCCTCAAATGTTCCTCGTGCTCCTCCTCAGTCTTGGAATATATCAAGATATCGTCAATGAACACCACCACAAACTGATCTAGATACTGGTGGAACACCTTGTTCATAAGGTTCATAAACACTGCTGGTGCATTGGTTAGCCCAAACGGCATAACCAAAAACTCAAACTGCCCGTACCGCGTCCTGAAAGCGGTTTTAGGAATATCCCCCCTCTTCACCTTCACCTGGTGATATCCCGACCTCAGATCAATCTTGGAAAATACCCGAGCTCCGCTCAACTGGTCAAATAGATCGTCGATCCGCGGCTGTGGGTATTTGTTCTTGATCGTGAGGTTGTTGAGTGCCCTATAGTCAATACACATGCATACTGACCCATCCTTCTTCGGTACGAACAACACTGGTGCACCCCATGGCGACGAACTCGAGCGGATGAAGCCCTTGTCCTGTAGCTCATCCACCTGCTTCTTCAGCTCCACCAGCTCGCTGTTGTTCACCCGATAGGCATACTGAGAGATGGGCTCCGCTCCTGGAACCAAGTCTATCGAAAACTCTATGTCTCTGTCTGGTGGCAATCCCGACAACTCCTCTGGGAAAACATCCATATACTCTGCTATCAAGGGGTGTGGAACCGTCTGCTCCTCGACCGAGACTCCACAGAAGACTCCGCTGCTCTGCTCTGCCTGACATCTGGAGTACTCGAACTCTGGCTCCCCCAGCGCTCTAAAGAGAACTCTACCCCCTCTGAAATTAATGCTGGCGTGGTGCCTGCTCAACCAATCCATGCCTAGTACTATATCATAGTTCGGCAATGGCATTACGAGCAGCCTCACCTCCAACTCACGGCCTCCCAAAACTACTCTCCGACCCTTACAAACATCACTCACGAGGATAATGCGACCCCCGGTCGTGATCTTGTAAGTCCTAGGCAACGATTCATCTATGATACCGTGTCTAATCGCAAAAGATACTGATATAAAGCTATGCGAAGCACCAGAATCGAATAATGCAAAAGCTGGACTGGAGTCGAGTAGAATCGAACCTGCAATCAGCTCTCCTATCACCTCTGCATCTCCAGCTTCCATGGCGAAAGCTCGCCCCTGCTGGCCTCCCCTGGCCTACTGCTAGTGCTGGACGAACCTCTGCTGCGTCGATAGGGCTGGTCCCCTCTGCTGGCCTGCTGGGGCTCTGACTCATCCTCCCTGGGCTGCTCGTCCCATGCAGCACTCTCTCATCTGGTGGTCTGTTGAGCCACATACTAGGCACTGGCCCAGCCTCTTCCGGCACTCATTGAAGACGTGCCCAGGGTTCTTGCAGTAGGCACAAGTACCACCCTGTCTCTGACCCTGCTGGTGCTGTCTCGGCTGTTGTTGCTGGTGAACTGGCCTCTACTGGATCGGCTGGGCTGAAACTGCCTCAGCTTCTGGTGCTGGAAATGGGGTCTCTTGGCCTGGCCCCCGCTGCTGCTGCCTCCAACTGGGTCTCGCCCCTCTTGAGCCTAAGCTCAAGATCATCCTCTGCTAGCAAGGCTTATGTCAAGATCTCCTCGAACGTAGCATCCCGGTTGCCCTTGGTCAAGGACTTGACCTCCTTGACTAGACCCTTCCGGAACATCTGGGCCTTCTCCGTCTCGCTCAAGCCCTCTACAAACCTGTCGAGGCGGCCAAACTCTCCGGCGTACTCCTCCACTGAACCCTGGACTAGGCTCTCGAACTGCGACTCCAAGGCTCTGAGTGCTGAATCTGGAAAGAACTTCTTCTTGAAGAAGCCCTTGAACTGCTCCCAAGTCTGCCCAGGTACCCCCACCCTGGGGTCTGACTGATACCAGGTGTGAGCAAGATCTCGCATCCGACTAGCTGCGGCCTCGATCTGAAGATCTGCTGGTATCCTGGCCAGGCGGAAGATCTTCTCTATATGCTCGATCCACTCATCAGCATAAAGGATCCCCTCTGTCCCCAAAAAGTCTCTGGGGCTCATCTTCTGAAACTCCTCGATCCCCGATGTCCTTGGCTGCTGAACCACCGGTCGAGCTGCGACCGTCGTAAGGGCCAGCTCCATGCCTCTGTCATGTCGAGCTTGCTGCCGGTCCTTGAACTGCTGGAAATATGCGAACATCTAAGCTGCGTCCACGTATCCTGGTGGCGACTGCTGGAAGGGCTCCCCTGCGAAGACTGGGTCCTGCCTCCGAGTCGGTGGAGGCATACCCCCTGCTGCTACTGCCGAGGTCTTAATACGAGCAGAGGTGGCAGGAGCTGCAGTCCCTTGGCCTCGCTGTACTGGCTGGGAGGTAGCAGTCCCCTCTATAGCATCCTCATGAATGGCACGCTGCGATCGAGTCTCTACCATCCTGAAGATAGACAAACAAGAGTATCAATTTCTGAGAAAGAAGCAAAATAACAAAGGCGACAGTTAAAATTCAAAGGATCAGCTGACAATAAGGATTTAGATGGCAATAAAAGAATTTTTTTTCCTAAAGTGATTGAGTACCTTAAATTAATGTCCTATATCCTACTGCAGGCTGTAGTGATACTCTAATTCGAATACCACTATACTTCTAGTATAGACCTGCATGAGCTACCACTAAAAACGTGTCACGACCCGCACTCTAGAGTAAGGGAACGAGACGTGGGTACGTCCAGCCTACGCCGTAGTGTCGGCGGTAGAACGCTGTCCTAGGTCAACATTCATCTAGCAATATATCTCTAAACAGTTTATACTTCCCGAATAGGGGTGACATAGCAGTAATAAGCTCAATCACAACTAAGGAAGAGATGGCACGATATGAAATAGAACTCAAGAAAACAAATAGATGATAAAGTAGTCTAAGATAATCCCAGATAGTATCCAGAAGTACATGGTCTCAGATACTGAATGAAAGAATATATACAACTCAAAACTCAGAATAAAGTCTAGCTAAACATGTCTCAAGACTACATAAAATAAGATAAGCCTAACTAAACTAGTCTAGGAAATGGGGGTGATATCCTCAGCTAGAGCTGGGTCCTCCTGAGGGTCCAACTCGCAAGTGTCATCTAAGGCTGCCCCGTAGTAAGTATCCAGGCAGGCCTCCTCCTCGTCCTCTGTAATATTTTCAACAGGTCCAGTCAGGACAGGAGCGAGTACAGTACATCTCAACAGTTCATAGCAGGTTAGAAGATATAATCATACAGTAAAGTAAGATACAAGTACTGAAAGAAGTGCAGTATGTAAACAGAGAAAGAAAGCTGTAATAGAAATATCTACTATAAATAGAGAACTAATATGTGGCTAGTGAGTCAGAGTACAATATAGACATGTAAATGGAATAGGAGATTCTGATGCTACACTATGGAAGAGATTCTGATACTACACTACTTGGATAGTATTCACATGTCTATTTCTACTCTCCCGTACCCCCAATCAATACACAAGGATCCAGCCAGGTTATGTTATGATTCCATGCAAAGGCTCCCGAAGGGTGATACATGGATGTCCCATAAATGGGAATTCTAGAAGATTCTAGGATACCCAGTAAATGGGATAAGAGATTCTAGGAGACTCTGTGATCATAAGATTATATGTCATAAGTGATCAAAGAACCAGTGAAGCATAGTAATACGCCATGTAAGTGAAACGCACAGAACGTACCCGATGCTTCCTAAGGATAACATCTCAAAAAGGGATCCATATAGTACCAATCCGTGTGACCAACGTGACAGTACAAGTAAAGTAATTTAATGCAGGAAATAATTCTAAGCAGGATACGAAATGATCAGATAATGTACTCGCCTGGTATCTGAGTGTCCAATATGAAAGTACTGTCTGAGGAGTGGTGTCTGGCTCCTAATCAGAACAGCACAAGTCACAACAAGTACAAAATGGTAAAATGAAGCTCTACTATGCATTCTACATGATTCTAGGTCAATCTAGGCCAAAGTCAACTCTTGGTCAACTCTGGTCAACCCTAGAAGTCAAATTAGGTCAACTATGGTCAAACTAGGTCAAACAAGTCCACACTAGGTCTAATAGAGCTGTACAAGCCCAATCTAGGCCTATTAGTCAAACAGGCATACACAGGCCATAGGCTATTCTACCTAGGCCAACCCAAACTCATACACATAATATAGGATACTAATGTATATATATACATACATACTCTATACACCCATTTCAAGTATCTATTTAGATACCTAAAAATAATACACAAACTTATATTTTATATATATATATATATATATATATATATATATATATATATATATATATATATACACACACACTCATTACATTATACATACATTTACATAGGAAAAATTAGGATATATATATAGAGGGTATGTGTGAGAGGAGAATGTGAGTAAGAGAGGGAAAGTGTGCATGTGTGTTTGTGTCACTTGTATGAGTGTAGTGAGGGAGTGTCAAGTGTGTGAGGGAAGGATAGGAAGAGTGTGTGAAGAGTGAGTGAAAGGAAGAGTGAACTGTGAGGCTAGTGTGTGTGTGTGTGAATGTGAGAGTGGTGATGTAACCATTGTGTCAAACCTAGGTTTCAGTCCACACTAGGTGACAGACCACACTGCATAAAATCAGATTAACCTATCTCAGATTGTTCTGAAAACAGGAATCAATTCATGAACCTATCTTAATCTCAGATTTTCTAACATCAAAACAACTCAGTTTTTGAGTTCTAATAACAACAATGAAATCTCAGATTTTCTAAAAGAAAGGAAGAGTAGCATCACAGTTCAGATTTAAATCCTACAGTGAAAAGAAGGAAAACAACTCATGAACCCCCCATAATCTCAGGTATACATTGAAAGTTCAACCCATTCCCAGGTTAAAAGAATCAATAGTAAAATCGAAATCAGTTGGCAGTGTTCTATTTGCAGGAAAAATAGAGTTCAAGTTAATTTGAAAACACAACAATCAGTTAATCCTATTGAACATCAAACTCTTTATTTGAAACCCAGTTTTCCAGTCATAAAAATCAATTCCAGATATTGAACCTTATTCTCAGATTTTAGAACTTAACAGTGTATCAAATTAACAGTGAAACAGTGTAATGAATCCAACAGTTCAAATGTGAATTCGAAAGCCAAAAAAATTTCGAAAACTTAATTCCTAAGCCAATCATAACCCTAATTTGTAGGTTAACATCCAGATACATATAGGTGTACAAGCAATCGATTTAAACACATAAAACAGGTTAACATTCATCAAATCCTCAGAAAACCCAACTGACAGTACACGTATCAGAAAATTAGGAAATGACAAATTCGAATTAGAAATAGCAGCTAATTTACAATTCAATAGGTTGGTAATTGAAGACACATATGTGCACGTGTCATATAAGTCACCCCGTGTCCACCACAACGTGACACGACGTGTCCAGATCAATTAAACCCAAAAATTGCACAAAAGTGGACAATACACAGGAAATAGCCTCGTGCGTGGGTGTACGCGTGTCGTGCACCTGACACAGGCCACTTCGTGTCTCGTGCTTGTGTCAGTAGGTTTGCCTAGTGTCCAGCTAGGTGTCCAAGCACCTGCACTGAGTCCTAGAGTGTCGTGTCTTGCGATACAGAGCCGTATCAGTGCACTATTTTACGTGTGCACTGCACAGTGTGAATTCAGTACGACACTGATATCACTCTCGATACGCCACGTGGACACATGAGACTTGACACATGGCATGTCAGTCATAGCCTCATGGCGTGTGTCGAGTCTCGTGTCATAATAATGTGTGTCGTGTCCTCCAGAGCCCCCGAACAGCAGGGGATCCAATCCCGAGCGCACGCGAGCGGGTCCCCGTGTCCAAACTGGCACGACACCACACTAATATCACCTCAGTCCATAAGAAATAGGTAAGCGACAACAAAATAGCAATTTCTATTCAAATAGATTTCGTAAATGACCCAAAAAGTTCTTTTGAGGCATTTACACAAACACATTCCTAGGGACACTGATACGTGTCCAAATAGGACACGAAACTGATACAATCCGACACGAAACCAATGCAGACACTTAGGGGACTCCTAGGGCTCCCTAAATATGAAAACAAATCAAAATTTCATGGAGAAATGGAGGAGTTACCTATGGATGAACTTTCAAGAAAAATCCCCTTTGTTGAACTCCTCTCTTGATATCCCAATCCAATCAAATTAACCTCAAACTGAAATAAAACTCCAATAACAGCAAGAACAATAACATTAGGATCCAATGCAACTTGTTTGGGGAAAAAGGATCTAAAAAGGATTTTTTTATGGTTTTTTGAACATGGAGACTCACCTCTTTCTTCTCTTGAAATAAATTCCTAAAAAAGAGGCTAGCCCTAGATTTTAGGAGAGATTATATAGTGGGGGAATCCCTATAATGGCTAAGGTGGCCGGCCAACAATGCCTAGGGATTAGGGCTTGGTATTTGTCTTGGGCTTTGGGCCAACCTACAAGGCTATGTTTTGATTTAATTTATTAAAGGCTCTAAATCATAAGCCATGACTTATGACTTTCTAATTCCTACTGCTAACTAGAGTCTAATGACCAAACCAATGATTAGGCTAGGTTAGACTAGAGTCATATAACCTAACCAAGTCCATACTAACTAGGGTTAGCCCCTAGGTTGGTCTACAAGGGTCAACACTAGTCAAAGTCAACCTAGTCCAAACAATTCCAAAATAATTCCTAAAAAAAAATCCCATAAACCAAATAAATTCTAATAAATTTAAATTACCCCAAAAATGTCAAAATTACCCTCACACTAGAAATGTGGTAGTGACAGTTACATGAGCCCCGCAGGTGCCATCATGTGCCTTTCGGAGTGCTTCTTGCACTTCTGTCTTGGATAGACATTGTAGGAGGAGTCCTTCGTATGAATGACGATACAACATTTTGGTAGCTATGTCATAGAAGAATCAGAGCGAGCGCCTTTTGATAGAAGTCGCTTCCTTTGGGTCTTCAGGTGGGACTCCATAGACTGCGTAGTCTATGAACGGGAATCGTCACTCCCGAATGTCAACATTAGTGTCTATTTGTACTGAGTAACTCAGATACGTATGTAGATTGTTCTTCAAGCAAACCAGCTCTCGTCCCATCACCGTGACGATATATTGGGTTCCAACAGGGGCTGCTAGAGAAGCGACGATCGAGGCCAGCGAGTATGTCGGCCTCTAAATTTTGCAATCGACGCACATGTTCTTTAAAGAACCCTGTAAAGGTGGAAATGATATCGATTGCTGCTTGGTGGTAAGGAACCAGATCTTCATATTGAACCTTGTATTGTATTTAAACCTGGTTGATAATCAGTTTTGAGTCGCCATAGACCTTAATGTAGTTGACCCCTAACTGTTTAGCGAGCTGGAGTCTGATAATGAGAGCGTTATACTCAGCAACGGTATTGGTGCATGACTCCATGAGAGAATATGCACGGTGGATGACCAGACCGTCAGGAGTGATAAGAACCACTCAGACTCCTGCGATGATCTCGTCTTTGGGTCTTGTTCTTGAAGCAGCATCGAAGAACATATGCCAAACCGGATTGTTTGAGACTGCTTTAGACTCTAAGACTTCATCGGGAATGTCGTCATAGAGCTTTGACGTCTCTGGTATAGGATGTGCCGCCAAGAAGTCGACCAATGCTTGGCCTTTGACTATCTTTTGTGGGACGAACACCATGTCATAAGGGGTCAAAATTATTGTCCATGTGGCTAACCGCGAGTTTAGGGCCCCAGGCTTGGTTATGAGGACTCTGAGGGGATTGACTCGAGGGATGACATAGATTGTCTATCCAGCCATAATGGCACATCTTTTGAATGGTGAAGAGTAGAGCGAGACACTCATTCTCCACAGCATTATACCGATGTTCGACACCAATCATGGTCTGGATGAGATAGTAGATTGCCTGTTTGTGGCCTTCGCTATTTCTCTGGACTAGCAAAGTACTAAGAGAATGGTCCATAGCTTGGACGTATAGAAGAAAGGGCCTCCCCACGACTGGTGCTTCCAGTACTGGAGGATTAGTGAGGTACTTTTTGATGTCATCGAACGCGCGTTGACACTCTTCTGTCTAGACATAAGAAATCCCTTTTTTATCAGTCTAGTGAAGGGCTTACATCGTCCAGAGAGATTTACTATGAATCTTCTGATGTATGCCAAGCATCCTTGTAGGCCTCGAAGTTCACAAAGATTCTTCGGGAGAGCCATGTCCAAGATCGCCTTAGTCTTCTTAGGGTTAATATGAATACCCTTGGCCGTGACGATAAAGCCCAAGAACTTGCTACTGTAAACCCCTAGGAAAGACTTAGTCGGGTTCGTCTTTAGTCGATGTGTCTGCATCAAGTCGAAAATCGTCCTCAAGTCATCCAAATGGCTGGATTTCCTCGTCCTCAAGTGTAAGCCCCCTGAAATTTAGGGTTATTTTTTTAAATTTTCTAAATCAATTATTTCCAATAAATATTTTTATTTGATTATTATTTTTATCTAATGTTCTTTTCCGTGACTTTGATTTCTAGAGCGTCAGAGATGCCTATCTCTGGAAACTTTCTTCATGAGTTTGTAGTAGACAAGATTATCTTCATTTTGATATATCATGTTCCACTCAAACTTGTTTCCTTGTACTCTTTTTGCTTCGCACAACTTCAGGTCGATTTAGACCAATTGATCGTTGAATAATTATTAATTAAATTCCCACTTTTATCTTCGATCATCATATGCATGTTGCCGCGACTTTTAATTTAGGAGCACAAGACTAGTCGTTTTCTCATAACCAAATTCACATGCATGATCTACTCGAGACACCCTATACCTATGACCTTCGTGCCCCTCTCAGACACACCATCTTGTGTTTCATTTGCTTCGCACAACTTTCCTGACATGAGATCCAATCTTGATTTATCCCACGGAGTCACATTTATTTCCGACTTGAATTGGGAACACCATTTCGACCCAAACTTGTTGACCCAAAATATGGACACGACCCACATTAAGCCTACTATCCAAAAGACGCTTGTGTCTCATTCAATTGAACCCCCACATGCTACTTATTTACCCATGATCATAAATATCTAAAATTAAACCAATTATATTACCAAAATTGATTTTGACCCGACCCGACTCCTTTGAGCCCAATCCAAGCTTCATGTTGTCCCCACATGAATGTCCCCACACTCTTTTTCCCTACAAAATATTAAACACCTAGTGTTCCCATTCCAAATATTCAAGGGAGAACTATATTGATTTAATTCCTAAGATATAACTTAATATAGTTGCACAAAATCCTAGCCCTTGATTTTTGTCTTTATTAATCCCCACCACACAACCCCCCCACACACACACCCTATGTAGCCGGCCCTAACTCCAGTGTTTCTCTCCCTCCAAATGCATTTACAGCTACCCTCCTTTATTTTATAATACCCACATATCTATCTCTTTTTTTTTCACAGCAGCCTCATTCTTCCCATTGCCTAGCCGAACATCAATTTCCCTCTCACCTTCTCTTTCCTCTACCATAGCCTCCATCGCCAAACTTTACCCCCCAACACAACCGAGGGTATCTCTACTCCTTCTTCTTTATTTTTCCTCCATATTTTTTTTCCTTCATCATCATCCTTACTATCACCATCATCATTAATACCATAACCATCCCAATTTCTTCTTCCTCACCTTCTCCTCTTTCCTGGCTTGTATTCGAGCCCAACCAGCCATGCGTCCTACATGCAGCGGCTAGGCACGACCAGTGCAAGCAGCAACAGTGCACGCAGCAGCCGTACACCGCCAGCCGAGAGGCAGCAGTGTTGCCGCCGCACTACTATTGTTGTACAATGCCCCCAATGACGCACTGACCTTCTGCTACTACGGGAAGACACGCGACGCCCTGACCACCGCGTGCGTCCAACGCCGACGTAGCAATATCGACTATGCATCTACCGCGTGTGAGTGCAGCAGCCATGCGCTAGAGCAGCGAATGTGGCAGCATCCTCTAACCGCGACATGTCGCACCATCATGACCACCCCCTTGGTCCTTGAAAGCCCCGGTGATCTTCCCTATGCCATCATCGTCCTCCCTGATGCGATACGTAAGCTATTCGTACGTTTGGTACGAGATTCCATCGTGACGCGCACGGGATCGAACTCAGAAATTGTGCTCCATTGCAGCAACTTTGTGCATATTTTTTTGGACAATTCGACAGTTGGATCGTCGATCTATTTCTTCCATCTCCATCTCGATACATACCTCTTCTCTCCCCTCAAGTTTCATCCGTAAATTTTTTTCGTTTGATACATCAAAATCGGCTACCAAGTTGACACTTTAAATTGTATTATTTTTGGACAGTTTTGTGGAGCCAACTTCGTCGGCTCGTAACTCCGTCGTCGCACCTCCGTTTGATGCACCGTCAGTTCCTATGCACAGCTAGTATAACCATCTTTCTGTCCTCAAGTTTCATTTCATTATGAGTACGTTTGATTGGTTGAATTTGACGCCAAATTTGGTTGTCCGAATTCGTAATTTCTAACTTGTAAAATTTTATTTTTGAACCCGAGACTCCAGATTTCAATTTCGACACCACCAACAGATTTGTGGCATCATTATGACACAAATTCATATAAAGTTTGCTTGCTTTGGAGGATGTAGGCTCCAGCACGTATTTCGGTGCAAGGCGGGCCCTACAATCAGAGTCAACGGGTCATTTTGGGATCGCCTCATCAGAATCCAATTCCGGATATATTTTTGAGTTCGTATCATCATTATAGACTCATTGACATATAGTTTGTTAGATTTAGTGGACATTGGCTCCGACACACTTTTTCGTGCAAATCGGAATTTCAATGTCCTAGTCAACAGTCCAATTTGATATCGGATCAACGGAATCCAATTCCCGATATACCTTTGAGTTCGTATCGTCATTCTAGATTCGTGGACACATACTTTGTTAGGTTTAGTGGACTTGTATTCATGCACATTTTTTGGTGCAAAGTGGGTCCGACACGGACACCGTTTGACCCAAAATTACCTTTTTACCCTTGTGTCCAAACTGGATTTATGGATAGACTATCCTAGCTGATTTGACCCTTCTGGACACGTTAATAATGTTTGTTTTATCATCCGACAATGTTCGTAGATATTTCTCTATGTATCACCTTTACTTATAATTAATTCTTATTATGTTCGTATTTCGTAATTAGTGCAACGAAACTGAGATCAGTCAATTCCAGTGATCTCACATCGCTGAAATTGACAAGATGACCATGTGGATCTCTATGATAAGATTATTAACCTTATCGTTGATTGTCTTATCTCAATTTACGTATTGTAGGTTTTGATATACGAATAACGAGGTGCAACTTGATATTTTAATTCTTAGATTAGAGTTGATCCTGTTTGACCAAGATATATGGTATCTTGGTAGGTAAATCTCAGAAATATGATACTTAGACTAGTTTTGACCTCAATTGACCAAGTTTGACTATTTTGACCAAAAGTCAACTACAAGTCAACACTTGGCCTAGAATTGACTAGAACTTGACCAGAGTTGACCAGTTGACCAAAAGTTAACTATGAGTCAACCATTAGCCTAGTTTAAACCTAGTTTGACTTTGTGTAAGCTAGTTTGACCTATTTTAACTTTATACAACCTATTTGACTTAGTTGACTGAGTTTGACCTAGATTACATAGCTTATACTATATAATCATGCCTAATATAATTAGCTTATATATATCTCATCTTTAGGTTTGTGACATCACTCTGCGCATTGACCCCATTTGACAGCCCAGGATCGTAGGCGAGTACATTCTCTGATAGCAGTTCATTGTCTTGATATCTTCTGTATCTGATTCAGTTATAGTGTTTTACTTAATTCTTGTCATGATGGTGCACGGACTAGTATACGTCGGATCCTCGCATGAGATATTATTCTTGGTCTTTCTTGGTATATTGGCACATTGTTCGATCTTGTTTCTTGTACTTGTATAGACACCGATTCCTGAGGGGGATAAGCTACCCTCTTGGAGAATTCCGTGTCATGACGTGCTATGTCCGGATCCATATACTATTCGAGGATGGAGAGTTATTATAGGTTATGTGATCAATACCCCCATGTCACTATTCTTGTGCTTGCGTCACCCTCACTGCACGTAGGGTGTAACGAGATCTTATATTTCTTGTGCTCGCTTTCCATATTGACCGGTTTGACCCTTCTTGAGATTTTCTTTTGATCGCTCGACCAAATGGAACAGCCTGATCTTGACCCAAGCCGATCACATAATTCTATAATATCTCAAGGCATATTTTATGTTTACATTATACATCAGATATTACTGTACTGTTCTACTTTCCTGTACGTTACACCCTGACATGATTTCCAGTTTATATCATGTTTTACTTTCAGTCTTGATATATCATCTTGTATTCCATTATGATTGTCTCTTACAATATTTGTCAATACAATAGAACTGTTGTTGGAGATGTACTTGTTCATTTTCCTGACAGGATAACCGTTGATGTTTACAGAGGACATGTTGGCTGATTGCTCTACCTTTTACGGGTATGGCCAGGATAGAGATTTTGATGAGACATTACCCCTGGAGCCCGTAGATGATATAGCACAAGTTTAGATTTGCTAGATAGGTTTGTCTGAACTGCGTTCCAGCTAGTATTGAGACTTATGTTATATGTTATATTTTGGATTCTTGTGTTATATCTTTAACTCTAAACTGTGTTGTGACTTCGCATCTTTTTTCAGTTCATATATTTCCATCATATCTTTATTTGTGCCTATCTTCTTTAGATGTCTTGTGATTGAGTTTAGATTATATACCTCAATGCAGAGATGACATGTATATATATATATATTGTGTATAGATACTATACTTTCTAGTAGACCTATACAACGTTCTACTGCCGATTTTACGGCGTAGGCTGGACGTACCCACGTGCCTATGCCCCTAATCAGGGTGCGGATCGTGACTTCAAGTCATCCAAATGGCTGGATTTCCTCTTGCTTTTGACGGCAATGACGTCAACATAACATTCTACCATTTTTTGGAGGTTCTTACGGAATATTGTGATCATAGCCCGCTGGTACGTTGCTTCCGTATTTATCAACCCAAAGGGCATTACTGTGTAATAGTATATCCCTTTTGGAGTCCAAAATAAAGTATATTTTTTGTCTTCAGGGAACATTTTGATCTGGTTGTAGCGTGAGAAACCATCCATGAAGGACAAACGCTCGAAGCCACAAGTGTTGTCAATCATCACGTCGATGAACGGAAGAGAAAACTCATCTTTTGGACAGGACGAGTTGAGATCCCTGAAGTCTATGCAGACCTGAATCTTCCTATTCTTCTTAGTGACTAGGACAATTGTAGTACCCAGTTTTCTAAATGAGGGTAATTTTGAAATTTTGTGTTTATAATTATTTTAATAATGATATTTAATTCATGATATGATTTTTGGTAATTTTAAACCATTTTTAAAATTATTTAAATCAATGACTTGTGGTTTTGACGTTTTGCTAGTGAAACCCTAGAGACTGTTTGACCTAGAGCCTAACCATGTGATTATGATATTTTAATGTCATTTTTGGCCTAAGAATATTTTTGTATTTGACCTCTTTGAATTATTTTGATATTATTTTATTATTTATGATATTGTTTTGGGGTTATTTGAGTCAGGTTCGAATTTCAACTCAATCCGACTTGAAACGGGGACCCGGGGGTAGTTGACTCTAGTGGAACCCACACTAGTTAGACATGGCCCACATGATATTAATTTTAGTCCACATGATAGAAATATTTTACTTAGAGGTTAGACTAATTATTATGGATAAGGTTAGTGTGATTAGAGACTTTAGAATGACTAATTTAGCCCCAACCAATTAGCCCTTTCCTAATACTCATAGAATAGGTTAGTGAGAGCATTTTGGACCTTACCATAATAGGACAAATAGCCCATATGACCAGCCACTTTGGGAGAGGATAGGCTCAAGTTCATTCATTATTCTCATCCACACTCTCTCTCTTGTTCTTCCCCAAATTCCTAGAGAGCAATCCCTAGCAATTTCTCCACCAAATCCTTCCATTTTGCCACCAAATATTCTTCTTTCCTTCTCCATTCTAGCCAAGGAGGAAGCTACCCAAGTTTGGGAGGATTCGGAGCTCGTTCGTGTCCTTTTGGAATCTCTACGTGTCGGTGTCGCTCCGGGAAGGCTTTTCTTCGATTCGATCTATCGGGAGGTATAAATCCCTTCTCCTTTTTATTTCCTCATGCATATAGGTCTATTTTAAACCCATAGGAATGATCCCCACGGTTGTATCTCCATTTGTGTCCATTTTGTGTCCATTTGGAGGTCATAGGAGTGTCCTTTGTGTTGTGGATGTGTTCATGTTACATATATAGATTTATATATATATATATATTGTAATGAGAGTGTATCTATATTTATATATGTAATAAATGGTTCATGATGATTATATAATCAAGTTTGTGATTGTGGTTCCTCATATTATTATTGCTATTATTGTTGTGGATAATTAGGATATATATTGTGTATTCTTTTGGCTCAAACTATCTAAATCCGTCGTGATTTTTATCCACGTTTTTAATTTCAGCCCTAACTTAGAAATGTCATAACTTCTAGCTCAAAGCTCGGTTTAATCTTTCATTTTTTTTAAAAGAAGCGTATTGAAGTTAGCTTTCCAAAAACATGTATTAATAGGCCTAATTCTTTCTGTAACTTTCTGGAGAATTATTTGAGTGTCAGTTGTACGAAAGACAAATGCGTTCTCGGTATTTTCGCGATTCCGGGAGTTTCCGGAAACAAAAACGCGATCCGTTTGAAGTTTCGGAAAGCTAACACATAGATCTATAACATACTTTAATTCTAGAATTTAATTCATGCTGAGTTGGTACAGTATTGATTATTAGTAGGAGTTACTATTCGGCATATGCATTTTGTGCACCCTTTTGTGTAATATAATGTTCTATTTAATTTTAACCCATGTTAATGTATATACATTATGTAACTAAATAAAGAATGCAAGCATGAGTAAATGGTTAAATAAATGATGTATGAGGTGTAAGTATCCTATCTAATGTAAGCATGTATAAGTATGGCTTGTAATGAATATGTAGGTTCCATAGTATGTAATGTATGGTGCATATAGTAGTGCAAGAGAATAAATGAATGATGAATAAATGCAAGCATAAATGTAATGTAATAATAGATGTAATGTATGCAATATACAAGTTAATGTGATATAATGTTCTATGTTAACACAAATCATATATTACCTCATGTACCCCTTACACTATGTTGACACTATCACACTTGACACATTGTTCACTTACACTTTGACACTCTTTGATATGTATACACTATGTATACCCATTTAACCCTCACTTGACCCTTTGCCATGTTCACATACACACACATAGCCTCTTAAATAAGTATTTATGAATATAGTTAACTTAGCTATGTATGTATATTATATATATGTTAGCATATTGTGTTGTAATATATAAGTTTATATAACCATTTGAAATGCCATGATTATAGACCTAATGTTGAATACTAATATATGCATGTGTATATATGTGTAGACATATATAGCTTAAAGTAATAGATTACCTAATGTATATCCAATGTGAATTCTTGCCTATTTGAGTATTGAATAATTGCATGCTATATAGAGTTGGGTGTATGTTGGCTTGTATAGCCTTGTATTGATGTGTGCTTGCTAGGATAGTCTTGGTTAGGCCTAGTAAGACTTACTGGGTTAGGACATGACCTAGTTTGACCTAGTTTGCCTAGTGCAGTTGACCAGAGTTGACTTTTTGACCAAAAGTCAACTGTAAGTCAACCTTTGACCCCGATTGACCTAGTTTGACTTGGATTGATTTCCTATGACCTTGTTTGACCTTAGTTGTCCTAGTATGATCCAGTATGACCTAGTATGACCTAGTTTAGCTTGGTGTGACTTAGGTTTGACTTAGATTTGACCTAGATTGACCTAGATTCATTCAGAATGCATTGTAATGCATCTTATTATCATTTTGGACTCATAGTGACTTGTACTGTTCTATAGGAGACAGACACCACTCCTCGGACAGTATATTCTCTTCAGACACTCAGGCTATCAGGCGAGTACATTCTCTGACCGTTTTATACTTGTATGGATTTACATTCTTGCTCTAGATTACTGTACTTGATGCTGACACGATTCATTATCACGGATTGGTACTATATGGATCTTCTTCTGAGATGTTATCTTCTTGTATTCACTAAGTACATATTGTGATGTGCGTTTCACTTACATGTTGTATTTATTGAATACCCTTATCATTATACACTCATTGTGCATATTGTACTCTCAGTATCACATTGAGCCATTGTATAAGCCATTGTACAAGCCATTGTACAAGTCATTGTACAAGCCATTGTACAAGCCATTGTACAAGTCATTGTATAAGGTAACGTAACTGAATTGGATCCTTGTGTATTGATTGGGGAGGGGGAGTAGAAATGGTTATGTGATCAATCGTATTGTATAAGAAATTGTATATGTCCATTGTACACCCACGTACAAAGGAGTCCCATTTTATCGTATAACCTAACCCGTTTACATAACCATATTGTGCTCTAAATCACATGTTCCTTACAGTCTTACTTATCATATTTAGATATTTCCTGTTATCAAATCTCTACTGTTTTTCATATATCTTCTTCTTTCAGCGTTTCATGTACTTTACTCTATTGCATGCTTTATATTTCCTAACTCGTTATGAACTGCGTGAGATGTTTTGTGCTCGCTCCAGTCCTGACTGGACCTGTTGATAAATTTTACAGATAGCCTGGAGGTTGCCTGCTAGCCTAGAGGAGACAGTAGAGGTTGCATAGATAGCTAGGGTTTTTGCTTATAGTTTATTTTCAGTTATCTTGTGTTGTATTTATGGATTACTGTATTTGGGTTTTGAGATGTATTCTGAGTTTGTATCTTAGATACTTAGACTTCTATCTGTTGTATCTCTTTTCGATTTCATGTTTTATCTATCTTCCTTTATGCTCTACCTTAGATGTGATTGAGTTTACATTATGCTATGTCACTCCCATTCGGGGAGTATAAACTGTTTAGTCTTATACTGTTAGATACATTGAGACCTAGGACAGCGTTCTACCGCCGACACTGCGACGTAGGCTGGGCGTTGTTACGTTCTCGTGCCCTAACTCTAGGGTGCGGGTCGTAACAACAATGTTGGCCACCTAATCTGTATATTGCTCCTCGCGAATGAAGCCACTCTTTGTGAGCTTGTCGACTTCGTTCTCGGTAGCATCTATGATGTTGGGGCAAAAATGACATTGTTGCTGTTTGACAGGCTTAGCATCGGGCAAGATGTTTAGACGGTGCATGGAGACTTGCGGGTCTAAACCCAATATGTCCTCATATCTCCAAGCAAAGATATCGATGTACTCTCGGATAACCTGTATCAGGGACTCTCTGTCTTCTTCTGCCAAGCTTTTACTGATGAAGATGGGTTTAAGTGAAGCCTCATCTCATAGTTTGACTTAGACGACCTCATCTTCCGTGGGAGGTTCTCAATGTTCAAAGTGTCATTCCTATTGGGATCCAAGGCATTGAGCCCATGGTTCATCTTCGAAGAATTCGAGCATCTGGTCTTCATCTTAGAGTGGGGGCTCTACAAAGACCATATTGACGGACAATATCTTCTTGAAGGCTTGGCCGATACTGGTGTCAGCGTCCTAGGTTGAGGAATTGGAGGAGTGTGAATGCATATGGCCTCCGGCTCTGAGCTCTCCGAAGTTGTTTTGGGTGTAACATAACCCAACCCTCGATGGGTTTGCTGATAATAATTTTAAGACTTTCCCTTTAGAGTACGAAGTCATAAGGAAAGGCGTCAACTTTTGTCATAGTTCAGTCCTCTATCACTATTCAAATCATAACCCATCTTCTAAATACGGTGTTCCACTTGTGCAGTGTTATGGTAGAGTTGCATCCTGCCGTTATCGGGTTCTGGTTCTGCTGGAGACATTCGCTGAGTGTGCTCCAATCGACCAAAGATGATGGGTTCCTCCTCCTTCCTTGTTGGAACCAGAAAGTAGGCACCTTAGGAAAAGACAACTCGGCTTACAAGATTAGCGGTTGTCACTTGTATTTGCAATATATATAGAGCGTTGTCTAAGAAATACTTAGTGTTCCAATGTCCACAAGATTAATTCAATGACAACTTTCTATTAGTGAAATGCAAAATTGTATCTCGAAGGATTAAAGAATGTGCCTCGGTATTAGCATATATGTAGTCTCCTAATTTCTCATCCGTCATAACTAGGGCTGTCATAGGAGAAGGTAGAGGAGCTTCCGCTTTAACTTGACTACCAAGGAGGCTAGAGTCGGAGGTTCCTGTGACCTCGAGGCTGCCTTTGAAGCCCTTCGGGAGAGCCTCATTTGCATAGGCTCTTGGCTAGCAGCTGATACCATCGGGGGCGAACGGGCGGGCGCCTTTCGTCAAAGTTTGATGACAAGAGGAGCTGGTATTTGGGAAGGCTTCCCCATCAATCGAACCCTCAGTGGTTCTTCGGCCATAGTCGCACTTTCTGTTACAGTATCTGTCTCGTCGTCGACATCATTGGCATCATAATCCCATGGGATTGACTTGTACAGATCAACATCCGTACAGTATGCTTCGAGTCCTCGGCATGGATCGATGTTAGCGAACTCGGTCTTGATAGTCCCGTCACTGGCTACATACTTCATGCACTGATAGAGTATGGAAGGTATGATTATGTATTCATGAATCTATAGTCGACGCAATAGCATGTTGTAGTTTATATCAGCGTCGATGATGTAGCAGGTCATGTCTGTGTAGAGATCTCCTATCTGGAATTTTAGACGAATCTTGCCCAGGGGCTCACTCTTTCCAACGTTGAAGCTGCTGATTGTAGTATTCGACGCGGTCAGCCGACACATCGAGATTTCCAAAGTTTGGAGTAAACTCTGAGGGATGATACTTAGAGAAGAGCCATGGTCGATGTGGATGCGATCGACTTTAATGGCACCAACATGCCCCGTATAGTATAGGGGCCTATTGTGCCGATTTTTTTTAGTAGCATGTCCTGGTGAGTGAAGGTGATGTTAGGAATCACCTCGACCATACTATGACAATATGGGCACATAGCAAGATCCTTCCTAGGCGGTTGCACCTGGGTGAGGAAGGAGTCAGCATTCTGTAAAGCTTCAGTAAGGGCGTTTCGAGTCTCTTTGGAGAGACAGAGGAGCTCAAAGAGTGATAGTCGAGCGGAGTATTGGCAAGTTGTGCCAATACGTCAAAGTTATAGGGCTTGATCGGTCCTATTATCGAGTCTTTTATCAGCAATTTGTCAAAGCAGACCTTCTTCTGCTTCGGCTTATCTACTGCAGGAGGTTAGGATGGTCCTGCTTCTGACGCATTAGGTGTTGTAGCAATGGATGGAAGTACTTCATCCTCCACAACCTGGTGCTTCTTCTGCTAATGAGCCGAACGAGTGGTAAACAGGGTGTAATCAGTCGATGTAGAAACCATATGACATGCCTTGACTTTCTTCCCCTTGACAGAGCACGCTACAGGCATCATCATGTCTGGACGAGATCAGGGTGGATCCATATAACTTTTCCTCGCAGTGTTGTAAATGGAATGAGGTCTTGAGCATTATCACAGGCTGGTGGAAGATTGACTACTTCCATTATCGCTCTCAGGATGGAGACGATACCGTCTTGAGCCTCTGTCCTTTGAAAACTTCCGAACTGGAGGGTGACCATGTTGGCAGTAACAGTCTTTTCTTCGTTGTCAAATGAGATGACCTTGGCGTCGATAAGGTGCTGGATCTGCCTCTTAAACTCGTAGCAATCACGTATTAAATTGTGGATATGCTGGTGGTAGTGGCAGTATTTCGGATTGTCTACCTTTTCCACTTCATCAGGGCACTTTGGAGGCGGGAGTTGAAGCTTGCCATCCTTTGTCATCATATCGAAGAGTTTTGGTGTATCTTCGTCATTGAAGGAGTAGGTCTCTTTCAGCCTCGATGCTTCAGTCGACTTCTGGTTTATTGTCACTAAACCATTAGAGATATTGACGGTCATAGCTTTCTTCTCTTTACCGTCCTTGGGGATGAGGTTATTGCTAGATAAGCGCTTCCCTTTGTCTTCAAGTGAGGGAAAACTCAACCCCAGCAGTTGCGCGTCCCGGGCCTTTCTCTCGACTATATCTGCCTCGGTAATGAAGGTTGTCCATTCTACTTAAGGAGCACTATGCTACAATTTAATTGCAGGAAGCATGTTCTTGTGATATGAATCCATGAGCATTACGGCAGGTGGTATTCTTAAAGCTGTCTGGCAGAAGTGCTTAATATAAGCACGTATAAGCTCTTTTTCTTTATGGACAATGTTCATGAGAGTAGACATCGTCATGTCCATTCCTCCTTCATAGATTCGAGCGAGGAAGACACGCTTCAAATCATCGAACGACGAAATACAATTGTCAGGAAGACTGTAAAACCATTCGTAGGCCACCCCCTATAATGCCCCTACAAATATGTTTGTGAGCAGAGCGTCATCTTTTGGAAGATGCCCTGTTACCGAGGCGAATTACCTCAGGTATCGACGAGAATATTCCTTCGCATCAAATGGCGCAAGCGTATGCGGCTTGTACTTGGGAGGATATATCATATTATCCCACTCGACAAGATATGGTTGTCGGATTCCCATCTTTTGTAGTGATTCTCGATTTTCTCTGGCGTCATGGCGAGCGTATAATTCTTTGAGGGCTTGTTGCATGTCATTCGACATAGCAGGTCATGTTGTTGATGGAGTAGATGACATCGATACCGTTTGACTCAAGTGTAGGGCGCATTAGACCCGTCGTTCGTCCCCGGGTCTTGGTTTGCAGGAGCAGGGACATTGGATGTCAATTTCTTCGTGCTCTACAGGACCACTGAAGTCAAGGCCTATATAGTTTCATTCAATGTATTCAGGCCTATTTACAGGGCCTCTATAAGTTTCTGATGACTGGATCCTTTGTTGGCTTTCGTGTTGTCACCTTCGGCCATAAAAATTGACATCATGTGTGGATAGATAGAAAGGATGGTAGATCTTTCATTCTCGGTTTCAAATGCCTGGGTCTTGTCGTCTCGAAGGTAAACAAGTATATTATGATCGTCCTTGGACTTGTTACAGTTGTTACCCCCAGTTTTGGATGCTTGCACACACGGAGGCATCTTTGTCATACGTTCTTTCATTGAGTTAGAACGTGGGATTGTCATGAATGGTAGTGGGTTGGCTACCCCCAACTAATGTTATAGCTGAAGCAACATCTCCTTGTGGCAGGGATCCAGTTTTAGCGTACGTGTGTTAGAATACACCCGTACTGGGCACCGTCGTCTTGCTACCCCCAGGTCGGCCCTTGTATTTATTGGCCGAAACGGGAGGATTCTTGGAAAGCTTCTTGAGAGAGGGAGAACCCTGCGCCACATTGCATGATGCAACGCGGAGTTCATCTTCTTCTTCACTCGACGATCATTCTCCGAGTCTCTGATATACAGACGCAATCGGTCGTAGTCTTTGGAAGACGGACTGACTCTTCGGCGGCGATGCATCTATTTGGCAACAGCAACAGTTTATGGTGATCTTGGTGCAGGTGTGCCTTGGTTTAGACACGCGCTGCGCTGCGGAATCCTCTCTCACTTTATGTTTATGGAAAATTATCTTACGTAGATATGAGGTCTTCATTTCCACACACTTTTCGTGCGTGCAGGGAAGCTGCATGCATGAATGAGGATGTGAAGGTAGCATCCCTCTTCTCAGTTCCTGCATGTGAGATACGCTTATGTCCTGATCAGAGAGTTGCTATTGAGACAGACTCACTCCATGCTTACAACAATGCTGCTCGTACAAGTCTATCCCCACAGTATGTACCCCCTGGCTTGAATCGTGTGCATGAGCTCTTAAGTGACAGCAAGGTTTTATCGATCGAGGCATCGATGCACTTGAACCAGTTTTGTATAGCTTTCCATTGGCTGCACGCATGACTGTCAACGCGGGCCTTTGGTTAGCTATTGGCATAGCACATTGATCGCGCAAGGAGCACGTTATCTTAGATTTCTTCCTACTACCCCTAGAAGGTGCGTAATATTCAGAGTCCAAGTGAGTGGTCGGCATAGCACTTTGGTCGTGCAGGACGTATGCTGCCTTGTACTTCTTCGTGCCATCCCTTGAAGGTGCATGGCATTCAGAATCCAATATAATTATCGGTGTAGCATGTTTTTTGCACAGGGCGCGTGCTGCCTTGGGCCTCTTCATGTTACCCCTAGAAAGTGCGTAACGATTAGAGTCCAACAAAGCCTTACCCTATGGGTAGGTAATTTTTTCAAAGATAGAAGTTCTCACCTACACAGCTGTCTTCGTGCATGGGTGTGCGACTGCGCACTTCCTCCGATATTGTGACTTCGTCAGGTCTGTCACAGGGGAGCCGCACTCCTCGCTGCACTTTTCAGAAATAGGGACTGGACGAGGCGGCACGACAGCAGCAGTTGAAGTCTTCTTTGGGGCTTCGCCGTTCAGAGGGTTCTGGAGCAGAGTCCCTTCTGTCGTACTACTCGTCGTAGCAGCCTTCGGTACCCAGGTACGCTGAGTCTTCTTCGGTTGTATGAACCACTTCGAAGGACTCAACTTCTCTTCAGAGAGGAGATCTTCAAAACCTTGCTGGTCGAAACGTACGACCAACATCTTTTGAAAAGATCACAGCAAGTTGTCGTCAGATTGCTTTACCACCTTCTCGTTGGAGGAGAAAGAAATCTCCAGCAGAGTCGCCATCTTGTTTGCCATGACAAAAGCTTGAAGGAACTTTTGTACTCAAACATGTAAAAAAGTACAATGGATTCCTAAACAGAAGATCTAGGTACAAGAATTTCTGGAGAAGAATGACGATAGAGATCGAGCAGTGCAGCGACTCCTTTACTCCGTTGACGATCTAACGAAGAGTTGAACTTGCTCTGGCTTTATGGGGCTTGTGAATCGAACTCTAGGTTGCCAATCAGAAAATTGTCGACCTTTTCGAAGATTTTTTGACCGAAGGAAAACTCTTTTTATTTATAGGCGAGCACATATGCAATGTGCATAAGATTTGTTGGATGCGTAGGAGCGTTGCGCATTGAGATATGAGAGAACCTGCTATCATTGCACGATGAGGGCTCATGTTGAGCTGACACATGGCGGACGTTCAGATTCCCTTCCATCAAGATCTTGAGAAGTTATTAGCATAATCGAATAAATGACACATGGCGTGCGTCTATTGCTCGAGACATTTTGTTTAAAAGCCGACCGGGTTTGGCTCCAATCCAAAGAGTCGAGTTTTATCTCTATCTTTGGGGCAGTGGTTTAGAAAACTGATTTGACATTGTCCTTATCAATAGAACCAAATTATGTTCTTATCTTTGGAGCGGTGGTTTAAACAAAATCGATTGGATATTGCTCCTATCAATAGAACTAAACTCCGATCTTATCTTTGGAGTGGTTGTTTAAATAAACCGGTTGGGTTATATCTTGAAAAGGTATAGAGGCCAGACTGGCCACCTGGGACAATACCACCTTATTGGACTGCGCATCTATACGAGCTACGCTTCTGGTGAGGCTTCAATGTCACTGCGCTTTCGGGCGACGAGGGACTGTGTTTCGAAGACGACCGATTCATTACACTTTTGGGCAACAAAGAGACTATATTTTGAAGACGATGGAGTCTCCTGAAAGAGCCTATTGAATGGGCTACGCTTTTGGGTTGACGAGGAGACTGTGTTTCAAAGACGACGGAGTCAATGCATTTTTGGGCAACGAGGGGACTGTGTTTCGAATATGACAAAGTCGCCTGAAGGAGCCTATTGAATGGGCTACGCTCCTGGGTTGACACGAGGGAGCTACACTTCTGGTTTGAACTGAAGTAGCTTTGCTTCTGAGTTGAAGAAAATGGCTACGCTCTGGATAGAATGAGCCAGTTTTCGACGAAGACATTATCTATATAAGAAATTAATAGATGAGTCAGCATTCTTTCCTTTGATTAACGCCATATTTTGGGGAATGTTAAGAAGTTCATGGCCTAGGATTCATTTAAATGAGCCTACTAAATTAGATTCATTGTGCTGAGTCCTAGGTTCATCCCATTAATTGGGTTCTTTGACCGATTGAAATGTGGCCTTTTGGGGTTGGACTACATTCAGCCTGTCAAGGAAAGCTTTTTTTTATGGAGCCATGTCCACTGTCTCTTAGCATTCCCATCGTGATCCTGATTTAGCTTCAAACAGTCGTTGGCCTTGCACAATTCGGCTGTTGGTTGTGGATATCTTCGTTCAAAGAAGTTGTATTCCTGTAGCAGACCATCTACTGGGTTTCGAGATGTACTTGAGCATTTTACATATGGAGTTCAAACCTGAACAACATCTTGGAGGTCTTCGAGGTCCAAGCTACCGGGTTTGGATTTACTGCCAACCTGAAGCGCCACAGCTGCTCAAGAGCTGCAGTAGTGTGGCGAGCAACAGCTGCACTTTTGCTCGGGCCAATAGCTGCTTTATTAGCCATATTGGAGTTCCTCCGTGCCTGGCTAGAAAGTGGCTTACTCTGACAAGGAAGTGATTCGCTCTGACACTACTACACGTTTGGGGGGGGGGGGGAGGGGTTGCGCAGTTTCTGAAGACTGCACACTTGCAGACTTTTATGTATTTTAGTCTTTATATGTAATCATGAAGAATCTGTAATAGATCTTTGTAGATGTGATTTTAATAAAGAACTTCTTTTTTATACACCATCTTTGTACACCTGCTATGACTTCGTTATTGTCTGCGCTTTTGAGCAACTGCGCTTTCGTGAAGTCATATGCAACGACTGTTGTCACCTGAACTTCTGTATTTGCTATGTTTTATTTTTCATGCTTTTACAAGGGTCTCTACATGCACAACATCAAATGAAGTATAGAAACTTCTCGAAGTTACTTACGAAGGCAGAACACAAGTCAATGAGTCAAAAATTAGCAGACTTACTCAGGAGTATGAGGTGTTCAAGATAAAGCCAAACGAATCCGTCACTCAGATGATTACAAGATTTTTGGATATTGTAAATCTTCTGTCTTCATTTGGCAAGAGATACAATAACCATGAGAAGATTCGCAAACTTCTACGAGCTCTCACGAAGAACTGGATTCCAAAGGCTACAACAATTATTTAAAAAATAACCTCACTTCTATGTCGCTTGAAACACTCATGGGTAAGCTACTTACTCACGAGCTAGAACTTCAAGACTTTGAAGAAGTTGCACCAAAGGAGAAGTCGATCGCCCTCAAAGCATAGTATAGAAGATCTGTCGAAGATGATTCCAGTGACTCTGACTCTGAAGATCGAGCTCTCATAGTAAGAAAGTTCAAGAAGTTCATGAGATTGAACAGAAGAATAAAAGAGCACAACAGCAACAATAACAACAACGAAGATGATCCAATCTGCTACGGTTGTAAGAAGAAAGGACACATCAAGAAGGACTGTCCAACAGCATCATCATCAAGAAAAAGCAACAAGTATGACAAAGGTTAACTAAAGAAATCAACATCCAAAAGGTATGCCAACACAAGCATATGGCATGAAAGCGACGCTAGCGACTCAGAAGATAAACAATCAGACAATGCTACAAATGTATGCTTGATGTCATATGATCAGGTAAACTCAAATCCCATGTGTTGATACAAATGATGATTTTACCTTTGAACAGTCAGGTGAAGCCTTTAGTAACCTCTTAGGTGATTATAGAAAACTATGTAGCAAATATCAAAACTCTAAGAAGGTACTCAAAGAGTACAAAGGTGAAATAGAAAAAATTATCGACCTACTAGCTGAGGTTAGAAGTAATGATAATTCTAGTGAGGTAGGTGATCTTTCTTATGTTAAGTTACAGTTACACGAGACCACAAGACTATCCGAAGAGAAAGACAAGGCCATTACCAAATTAGAGGAAGACCTACTCAAAGAGAAGAAAAGTCTTCAGCAAGCACTAGTCAAAAATGATGCACTCACTGTTGACTACAATACATTTTACTTTCAATATCCAACTAGAAAACCAAGACCTACCAATCATACACAACGCACTGCATCTAACACTCAACATGCTAGATATCATTATTGCGGCACCATTGGTCATATCTCTCCTGCATGTAGAGTTAAAAAGCTTGTTGATTTTGCATGGATATCAAAGCTAACATTTCAGGACCCTACAAGAAATGGGTACCAAAAGTTTTATCTGTAAATTCTTTTGTAGGTGGAACACCCTACGTATGCTAGAAACAAATGGATCTTCGACAGCAGTTGCTCACGGCATATGACCGGTGATGCTTCATTATTCGTAATATTGTCGAAGAAAAAAAAAGGATACATCTCCTTCGGTAATAATCTTAAAGGGTATATAGTAGGTATCGACAATATTGGTAAGGCTCCATATCTTGTGATTAAAGATGTATGTCTAGTAACCGAGTTAAAACATAACCTACCCAGCATAAGCAATTTAGCTGACCATGGTTATAGTATTAACTTAGTCCAAGACAAATGTACTATAGTTGATAGCTCAACTAGTAGTAATATCTTTGAAGGTATTAGTAAAGACAATATATATATTTTCTATCTATTGGAAGAGGCTAACAAAGCAGGTAGATGCTTAATCGCCAAGAATGATGAGAGTCAACTATGGCATATAAGACTCGGTCATGCAAGTATGGAAACACTTTTAAGACTATCCACAAAGAAGTTGGTACGAGACTTATCGGACATCACTTTCAAGAAGGATATGGCATGTAGTGAATGTGAAAAGAACAAAGCTACCCGATCCATATTTAACTCTAAGAACACTATAAGTACCACTAGACCTCTACAATTATTGTATATGGATTTATTTGGGCCTAGTAGAATTGCTAGCCTAGGTGGTAAGTTATATGCTTTCATAATAGTAGATGATTTCTCTAGATACACATGGGTATATTTTCTTGCACGCAAAAATGATGCGTTGTCTGAATTTATCTCCTTTTGTAAGAAAGTTCAGAATGAAAAAGGATTCAAGATCACTCGTATTCGAAGGGATTATTGCGACGAATTTGAGAATACAAAGTTTGAACAATTTTGTGACACACACGGTTATCTACATGAGTTCTCCTGTCCCAGGACTCTGCAACAAAATAGAGTTGTGGAACGTAAGAACAGGACTATATCTGCAATGGCTAGAGTTACGTTACATAAGTTTAGTCTACCTAAATACTTTTGGGCTGAAACTGTCAATATAGCTTGTTATGTTCTCAATAGGGTTCTAATTCGACCTAAATCGAAGAAGACTCCCTATGAGTTATGGTTTGATAAGACACCATCTACTAAAGATAATTTGAAATTTTTTGACAAAAAGGCTGATGAAGGTATAGTTTTAGGTTATGCAGCCAAAAGCAAAGGTTACCGAGTCTTCAACAAAAGAACCATGATCAACGAAGAGTAAGTAAATATTATTTTTGATGAACTAAATCAACAGACAATCGACGATGATGATGAAGATATCAGTATACCAAGTACAGCACCTACAGAACCAGCTACCTTGAGAGTCTGCCAAAAAGACTAAAGTTTTTGGCTGACCACCCCAGGACTTGGTAATAGGTGAGACTACCAGGGGTGTAAATACTCGTTCCTCTAGTAGAGATATAGTTTCCTATGTTGCATTTATTTCACAGATAGAACCCAAAACTATTGAAGAAGCATGTAACGATAATTTTTGTTAGATGATATATAAGAGAAATTAAACCAATTTGAATGGATTAAGTTTGGAAACTTGTTCCCAAGCCCATTGATCATCCGGTCAATGGCACTCGCTGGGTATTCCGAAATAAACTTAATGAGAATGGTTTAGTTACTCGTAACAAGGCTCGACTCATAGCTCAAAGATACAATCAAGAGGAAGGTATCGACTATGATGAGACCTATGCCCCAGTTGTGAGATTAGAATACATTCGCATGTTATGTGCATTTGCATGTTTTCATAATTTTAAACTTTTTCAAATGGACGTTAAAAGTGCTTTTCTTAACAGTTTTATTAAAGAAGAAGTTTATGTAGCTCAACCTCCAGGTTTTACTGATTTTAAAAACCTTGATCATGTTTTCAAGTTGAAGAAAGCCTTATACGGTTTGAAACAAGCCCTTCGTGCTTGGTATGATCGTTTAAGCTCTTTTCTACTTGAAAACAATTTTATAAAAGGCAAGGTTGACACTACACTATTTATAAAATATTGTAATGGAAATCTTCTTTTAATTCAGATTTACGTTGATGATATTATCTTTGGATCTACTGATGAATCTCTTTGTCAAAAATTTTAAAGTGTATACAGAATGAGTTTGAGATGAGCATGATGGGAGAACTCAAATTCTTCCTTGGACTGCAAATCAAACAAACTAATAATGGGACGTTCATTAATCAAGCCAAGTACACAAAAGACTTACTAAAGAAGTTTGATCTCGAAACCGTAAAACCTTTTGGCACTCCGATGGCAATTTCAACTAAGCTTGATATTGATGAACAAGGCAAACTGGTCGACATATGTTGTGGCTCCCCTCCCCGAAAATATTTTTTAAATATTTATTTATTCCTTTATTTAAGTTAAGGGTGATTAAATAAATATATTTATTACTTTTAGATATTATTAATATTGGTCATTTAAAATATTTTATTGCCTATATGGAATTTGTGGTATTTACATATATAAATATCAGGATATATATATTCTATATATCGGCATGTAAATGTATTTATAATTTATTAAGTGTATATATATGTATACATATTTAAATGTGTAGGTATAGATATATGTATAGGTATATATAAATATATACTATATATGTATTTATGTGTATATAAATATATATATGTATTTGCGTATATGTAGTAGATATATATATTTGTAATAGATATATATAAATATATATATGTATTTATGTGTATATAAATATATATGTATTTGCGTATATGTAATAGATATATATATATATATATATATATATATATATATATATATATATATATATATATATATATATATATATATATATATTTTATATATATCTATTACATATATATATTACATATATATATATATATATATATATATATATATATATATATATATATATATATATATATATATATATATAAAATATATATATATATATATATATATATATATATATATATATATATATATATATGTAATAGATATATATATATATCTATTACATATATATATTACATATATATATATATATATATATATATATATATATATATATATATATATATATATATATATATATATATATATAAAAATATATATATATATATATATATATATATATATATATATATATATATATATATATATAGTATACGCATATAGTATACGCATACGTATATGTGTATATATACGTAAATATATATATGAAAATATATGTGCATATATATATATATATATATATATATATATATATATATATATATATTTATATATATATATATATATATATATATATATATATATATATATATATATATATATATATATATTTTTTTTTTTTTTTTTATATATATATATATATATGAATAAGTATATATATATATATATATATATATATATATATATATATATATATATATATATATATATATATATTAAGAGAGAAAAAGGAAAAAGAATAAGAAAAAGGAAGAAAAGAAATGGAATAAGAGAATAAGCAACAGAAGCAGTGGCCCAAAGCCTTGCCAACCGAGAGCTTCCGAGCCCATCCATAAGAACCCGACCCCCCCTTTGCTGTTGATAACAGCAAGTACATATAGGTATAGTTAGCGAGAGAAATCGAGAGAAGTAAACAAAAACCCTAACTCAACCCACCATCTACACGTCCTCCAGCGCCGACCCCAGCCTGGGCGACCGCGCGCCGCCCTGCGCGCCGCCGCGGGCCGTCGCCGGCCGGCCAGGGCCGTGCGTGACAGAGCAGCACAGTGAACATCAACAGCAGCTCGCGGAGCCATTTCACACAAGGTTTCCTCCACAACCAATCGACGATTCGTCGAACCGATTTTGCAGGTTCGAATCTAATCTATACCACTTCATTTGTCTTCAGATAGATTTAAAAATGGTGTGCTGGAACGATCGAAAAATCGATGCGAACATCGCAAAAATCCTGTTCAAAACAGGATGCTAGTACAGTCCAGACACGCAACTTGGAAGGCGATTTCTCGCCAATCCATAGACCGAATCGAAAAACTATTTGAACAGAAGGTTAGACAACATATAGGAGATGAGGATCCTTCTTGTAGATTTATTTTTTACCTAATATATGGAGAGATATTTGATTCCAAAATCCTAGAAAAACCTGGTTTGAAAAACTAGAAAAACCTTCCACACGACGTGCGTCCCGCCAAACCGGGCGACGTGGTCGCGAACCAAAGGCATTGAAAGCTACGTAACGGCTTCGTGGTCGTGTGGGCTTTGGCAGAATTCAAATTGGTCGCGTGTGCGCGACGAATTTGATGCGTATACGTCAAAATTTACCGTATCGTGCACTTTGTAAATTCTCCAATTACTTCGTGCACGTTCGTCAGATCGAGACGAAACTTGTGCCAACAAGGCCGTATCATTTTTTTGGTCATATATGCCAAGTTTGGTCCAATTCTGAGACAGTTGAATCGTACGTCGTTTTGCGGGACCCACGGTCCCACTCAACGGAAGATTTTGTGCACGGCCCGCCGGAATCCAACTTTGGACATACGGTTGGGTTCGTATCGGAAAACCGGATCCGTAGACATGTAGTTTGACAATTTTATAGACCATTGACTCTGGCACACTTTTCGGTGCAAAGCGGGTCCAACGGCGGACATCATTTTTGTCCAAAATTACCGTTTTGCTTCTATGTCCAGAATTGGACTTAAGGACAGGCAATCCTAGCTAATTTGACTATTCTGAGAACGTTGGTACTGTTTATTTTAGCATCTGGAGACTTCTGCATGTGTTGACTGATTGTGGCTCATTGTGTGATATAGTATTGGTTTTACCAGCTAAGGACCTCAGGCAAGTGCACTTTCTGATTGCTTTTCGATTCATAGTAGTTGATACATTTCATGTTCATACATATATCCTGCTGCTTGTTGACACGCTCGTCACACGGAGTAGTCGAAAGGGGAAATATCTTAGTAGACATGTGGACTACCCAGAACTATCCCCGTGTCTCTCGTGAACGCTAGCAGCTGCACACGACACGTGCAGTATGCCTTATTTACCCCTAGCCGTTCACATGTCGAAAAGGATATTTCACACCACCTAGATAGATGTCTTTTATTATTTTTTCCTTATTTTCATTCTCTATCGTGCTATATCATCAGTTATCTTCCAGTTTTGATATCTCATATGTTATTTTTATGTCTTGTCGATTCTATTGTGTTTTTGCATTGCCGTCGGTTTGTGTACTTGTTCTATTCCTGACTGGAAACCAACATTTTTCAGGTTTAGCCGCTATCACTTTTAGCACTGGGGAAGACTTGGGTATGCTGAAGACAACCTAAAAATAGATATCAGTTGTACTCGATTTCATTAATTATAAAACTTTGTATATTTCTTTAATTATAAATGTTGTAATAAATATAGAATTGTGAATGAGCATCAAATGTTATTTCTTGAGCATTTATTCTTGCGGGCTTGACAGCGTTCTACCGCCGACACTGCGGCGTAGGCTGGCTTGGACACGTCTCGTATCCGAAAAGCGGGTGCGAGTCGTGACAAGTTTTTGTGGTGGCCCATGCAGGTCAGTTTTTGCAAAAGATTGTGAACTCGTGATGGTATGTTAGTCGTACTATTGCGAGCCTGCAACCCGGAAATGCTCATTCACAATTAGGATTAAAATAATTTAAGAGAATGACTAGGACTAGGAGTCCCTTGTTCAAATTGACCATTGGGTAGTTAAGGTTATTAAATAGGCCATGCAAATTAGATAACTTGCTAGATCCCTATAGGTATACTATTACCTTTGATATGACAATGTGATCCAATGCAGATATGCTATTCACTTGGTAAGCTAGGCTTACCTAAAATTAAGGCTTTGATATGGTTGAACTGTTTAATTTTCTTTTGCTGTATTAGAGATAAATCTTATATCATAAGTTAGAATTGCTTGTTTTAAATTCTACGTTGCCATAGGGAATTAGTTTAAATTTTCGGATTCTGTTATTGCATACGAATCTCGAGGTAGATTGATTTGAGATCTTCCCTCAACCATAAAATGCATATAAAATAGATACTCGAATGTTTGTATTCCTTTCGTCTTTAGTTAATTCCTCCATGTTAAATCTTTTAATTTAAGTGTTGTGACTGATAGGACAAATACCTACGCCCTATTTTTAGTCAACTTGTTTGAATCTCTAGAGGCTCATGAATTTTTACGGATATAGTTAAATGAATGTTAGATAACTCAAAACGGTTAGACAGCAGCGCACTGTCGTCAATTATTAGAGAGTGGAGAATATGGGTTCACTACAGCCAGCAGCACACTGGCGAGTCACAACCTACAGGATTGAAATCATCTTGAGGAGTCATAGGCTATAAAACATTGCTAAAACTATGTCCTCTTGACCTCTTTAGATCTTAGATGCCCTTGTGTAACATAAGGTAGAGCACCTGATAGCATATCGCCTCTGAATCACGGAACCAAGAGTTTGCCACAGCCAGAGTATACGGGCGAGGCATAATTTTCGGTGAAATGATTCCAGACTTGATTACAAATTTTAGGATACTATGGAGAATAGAAAGATCCCTGTGTGTCCCATAAAATCCAAAGCCAAAACTAGTGTAAGTTCTGTAAGTGGAGTAGCATGTCTCCCAACCTAGCATTTCGTGGTCCTGGTGATCTATTGACGAGGTAATTGACTAACACCAATAGGTTTACCTAGAATATAGAATCTAGAGTCCATAATCCATTAGTCGACCAAGGCCTTATGAATAGAAGATAGTAGGATTGACGGTATAGGCAATAATACCAGGTAAGGTTTTAATTTTTTCCAAAACTCAAACTACTTATTCCTCCTTTCCAAAAATCTCGTAAATTTATGTGTTGACGCTCTTGACCAATGCTGCTATTACAGCCTAGTTTTGCAAGCTTGCCCTTTTATCGAGCTTGATTCTAGACACTTGTTTATTGGGGACGCCCGCTAACATATTGTCTAATCATAATTATTATATTACGGTCTGATCAACCATGATACAATTGGTTCGCTTTTCATCTAATTACCCTACGCGGATTGAGATGTAGATGCCTCTAGGATCTCATCCGCGGCTGCTTTGACAATTCCTCTTGAATTATACATTCATCTTTGAATCACGTAATTGTATTCAGTGACATCTCTCTTGAACTCTTTATTGTTTTGTCTTTCACTGATTAGAAAGACGAAAGCTCGTAATTGGTAGATAGATACATAGTATCCCCATGGCTAAAATAGTTGTATACGCAAGTGTAGCTACCATCGGCCAGCCCTGTGACTGAAACCTTGCCTTAAGTTACTCGTCCTCCCCGCGACCCTAAACCTACCATCATGATCTTCTGGTCCTTGGAGTCCGAGAATGATTAGGATCTTTCCCTTGACCAAATGCCAACCTAGGAGACTATCGATGCTCAGGAGACCAATTATTGTGAGCCTCTAATTATTTGTTTGAATCTAGCTTTAACTGGAACCCTTGTGAGAATAGTCTGGAAGGCTCGACACAAATAGAAATTTACGACACAGTTGTTAGAAATTCTTTTCATATGATGTGCCTTAGAGTTGGTTATCCCTTCGACAACTCATGTATACTGTGGACGAGTAGGTCATCCTATTTTATCGACCATGTGTCATTGCATACGCACTCGTTTTCCATTTATTGGGAAACGACCCTTGACTTAACTTATATCTACCGTATCTCGTATGTCGTGCCTTATTCTTTATTAACAAGAGTCGAGGTACAATATTCGAACTTTTGAAATTCTTCTAGCCACATTATTCCTAAAACCCTGTCCTAACTTCTAAGGTGGGCAGACTGTAAGCCTCCAAAAATTTTGGGATATACGAGGACTGCCGATTGATTAGAATAATTTTCATTAGGATTATAATTAGTGCCCCATGGAATCCCACTTTCCATTTAGATCACTTTGTGTCCCCGACCGTGCCATTAATATTCGGAGCACGAGACCAGCTGTTACCTCTCAACAAATTTCACATACAAGATCTAGAAAAGTCCACCTTCATCTAGGTATATCATGTCCCACTCAAACCCGTCCCCTTGTACTGTATTTTTGTGCTACGACTTTTAGGACAAAAGGACTAACTATAACCTTACCATAGTACCGGTACACTTTTCGACTTCCATTAGAGCCTCAACCTTGACTCAATTCCTGCGACCCAATATATGGTTGTGATCTACTCGAAGCCCATTACGCACATGCCACTAGTGTGCCACCCAATTGAGGTCTCATGTGCTCCTTAAACACAAAGTTACTAAAGGCGCATTTTGAGCCTTAGGGACCTAGCTGACCAACTTAACAGTGTTTCACTTAACAAAATACCTGGAGGAATTGGCTTTTGAAAATAAAATGAGAAAAAGTACAAGAAGTACAAATTTGTTTCGGGGAAAGTATTGCTATGGAAGTCTGATCTGTAAATGATCACTTTGTTCCTTGGACCATATGATGATGATGAAGATCGCTGCTTGAAGTTGAACAACCGGAAGAACTAAGTCACCAGAAAGGTATCGACGCACTTGGACACTGATGGCGAGGCCGAATGCTTTCCTGCTTTGCTTCACTCTGTTCTGAAAGAAAGGTTGAAGAAGAATGCTCTCGAAATCTCTAAGTTCTGATCTCTGTATTCTCTCCTGTCTCCGTGTGTGTGTTGAGATAAATAAGTCCATTTATAGGCTTGGGCTCTTGTACGTAAAAACTCAGCGAAAGTTCCGTCTTTACGCCAACAATCGCCACCCACGACCAAAGTCATCTTCTGTATGTGTTGACACGTGTCCCATCATTTCATTAAGAATAGGATGCACGTACACACGTTCTTCGGGATGTGTGGCATGAAAGCCATGTAGGCAAACCACGTTCCAAGCTGGTCAGAAGAATAGGGCGTAAAACAACCCCAATGTAATATGAGCATAAAGCAGTAGACTAGGCATAAAATAGCCCTGACATAGACTTCCCGCGTAAAGTGGTTGTTAAATAACCTTGAGCGTAAAAGTAGCTCAAATAGACTTTACGCACACGTCAACTGTTGAGCGTAAAAGCTCGTATAGTCTTCATGCGTAAAAGAAGCCATAGTGTGAGCGTAAAGTAGCTCAATCCACATACTAAACGACAACATTGGTCTATGTGTAAAAACAAATCTCTTTGAATTCTGTGATATATGCCATCATTAATATCTCCATGTCAGAGTTTGCATTAAATACGAGACTTGACAGCTTTGTCCAGCGTAAAAATGGTTGATCTGCTCTTAGCGTAAAATCATGGGTGTAGACCCGAGCGTAAAATGATCCGCCTGCTTTAGGCGTAAGTGATTAGCCTTGTCTTGGGCGTAAAGTATTTAGCCTCTCTGCGGCGTAAAGTAGGTCAATTGGAGTGGAATGATCTATCACTTTGACTCTTTCATTTTAGCACTTTTTACGCTCCTACAAGACCCCCTTCAAAGTTTTCAAATATCTCCAAAATTTGGAACTCTTTGAACAGAAGCGTAAAAATTGAGTTTTGACCAGTCAGCGTAAAATTTGGGATACGCAACAGTCATCCGCGTAAATGCGGGAACATCCAACAGTCGGCGTTATTTCAAACATTGTCGGTCAACACTTAACCGTCACAATGAATTTCTTTCTTGGAACTTTCGAATGCCTTTTTGCTTCCCCGAGTTTGTATTAATAATGAGCAGTTTCCAACGAGGAATATGAAGAGTTGATTTAATTGTATAAATAAGAAGAAATTCTTCACTCTTGCCATTCATCCTCATAGTGACATGGCGCCAAAGAAGGAGATTAACAACGAAGAGTCTTTGGGCTCAAGGATTGACTTTGAGCGAGCATGCAACTTTGTAGAGTGCTTCGGCTTAACTCCAGCAGTCTTCAATCGCATCGATGGTGGTCCCCCAACTGCATATAAGGGCTCAGGAGATGCAGAGGCATTTTTAAATCTGATGCGTCACTCTGGGATTCGCAACATGCGCGAGTTAGGTGTCTCCCTTCGTCAGCCCAACGAAGGAGAGAAATAATATTCCATGTATTGCGACTCTTTTATATGTAGGGGTCCACTCCCCCCTTTATAAATAAAATCTTGATGTTAATCTCATCTGTTGGTAGATAGAATTATTCAACACTTCTTTAACTGCATTTATGGTTGTTTATTCTCAAGAAACAAATCGACATGTGGCATCTGTCTTGTGGTCATGAGAGCTTTTTAATAGGATCTTTTTCCGAAATAGACTCCCAAAAGTTTCTTCAGTCTTTATAAATAGCCGAGAATGTGTCATATATTCTCATTCTCATTCCTCTGAAGATAACTTTTTGCAATGTCGTTCTCCAACAAATGATAATGGTGATGCTTTCCAGTGGCGTTCTTTTGTGCGCCCAATCACCAGATGTAGATTCATCCACTATTAGAGCCAAACCATTTGACCTAAGTGGTAAGTCCGATCGTAAGCAATTATCTTCCTTTCGAAAAGATTTTTTGTTGTTGAAAACAGATGCTCATGAGCGTAAATCTTGACGAGCGTAAAAAAAAACCTTGTTAATGAAGTGCACATGAAGCAACGGCCTAAAAACCATGTTGAATGGTGGTACCCCTGAGATACGCCAAAAAACTTGCTGAAGTACTAGCGTAAAAGCCTTGTTGAAGCACTGGCGTAAACAGCCTTGCTGAATAGTGATACACCTGAAGCACTGGCGTAAAAAGCCTTGTCATTTGTTTTTAGTTAGAGTTTAATACACATCTGATGATACTTTTGTTGTTTTCTACAGAAGTTTGGCTGAAGAGCTTTTCCAGAACCGGTATTGGCGACTTTGACACTGAGAGGAGCGTTCTTCTGGCATCAACATCAGGGAGCTCATGCGCTTTTGATGTGTAAATCAATCAACTCAGAACTCTTCGTGGGATAGAAGGGTCTTCCTCTGTTGGTAGGAAGAGCCTTTATACACGGAGAGTTGGATGGTGGAGTCAACTCTATCCCAAGAAATCGGGTAGTAGAGTTCCTTTCACGGCAGGACTAGGAATTGTACCCCAATGCTGGATACATTCCTATCTCCTTTGAGGTGCCGCCACTCCTCCACCAGTTGTATTGGCAGCAACACGTCTTCGGGCTGCCATACTCAGGGATTCTCCTCTCGTCTGAAAGAGAAGACCAGAGTTTGATTCCTTGTGTTCTGGTCGCCACAAAGGCTTGGACAGCAAGGAATTGACACCAACAATGAATCCGACGAAGAAGATCCAAAGAAGAAACAGATCTCTATTAGGCTATCGTTGTGTGTATAGAATGAAAATCCAAGAATGTAATAGATTTCCATTATAACTTGTAAGAAAGTCTAAGAAATGTAATAGACTTTTTTGATGATATGAGAATGGAAATGATGTCTTCTATGCTCAATGATTTGTATCAATCTGGATGTGATAGGGACATGATAGATAATAAAATCTTGTTTTCTGTTTTTAGAGTATACAATACTATCAGAGGTAATATGGACATGACAGTATGTAAGAACTCAAAGAAAAGTAGATTAATATCTATACAGAGGTCAGATGGAAATGATAGATAAGGAAAGTAAGTGGATTTAATATTCATTCAGAGGTCATGAAGACATGATAAATAATGAAACCCACTTTTTAATCAGTTGATAAAATAGAAGATTTAAAATCCCTCTCCCGGGAGACAAGAAACCAGCTTAACCAAACCTTAGTAGCCGGGGAATAAGGAGACAGATGTCATGAGCGTATAGGTCCATATCAATGTATAAAATGAATCAACGTAACTTTCGGGAAAAGAGAACATTGATTCAATTCAATTCCATAATTAACTGAATGAACCCGATAGAATGGACGGACAGACCGTTTCGGGAATAAAAGGTTGTTTTCAGAGATTGGTCCATCAACAGATCTCTCCTATAAATAGGCAAAAACTCTTGTAATATTTCATTCTTATTTCTACTCCTCTATTGGAAATGTCTTCCTAGGATATGCAGCAAAAGAATGAAGTCTCCAGGAAAGTTGAGGACATCGTTGAGACGTGCTCCGTTGAACCCACTGTATCAGACCCAACCAAAATAGGTGGAAGCTCTTCTACGCCCAAGCCACCCCAAGACATCTTTGCTTTCTTAGTAGAGTCAGGGAAAACTCCTGAAGAAGAAGCAACGAGGATGGCTGTCTGCAAATTTTTCATGAGTTCAGGAAACGATGCCTTCTATGCATTGGCTGACTATATATTCAATAAGGAAGGGAGTGGCCCTCGTCCTTAATCTTTTATCTTGATCCAAAATAGATGTAAAAGAAACTTTATTTTTATTCTGTCTTTTTTTTTATACATAGTATTTCTTAAGAAATTTGCCATTGATTGGCATCAAGAGTAGATCTCCATTAGGCTTTGATAACCGATAGTTGCCATTGGAAAATACGGTCTCAATAACATAAGGACCCTCCCATTTTGCTTGGAATTTCCTTTTGCTTTTATGAGTCATTACCATCGGTCTTCGAACAGCCAATACTAGTTCGCCAACCTTGAACACCCTCTCTTTAACTTTACGATTGAAAGTTCGAGATATGCAGGCTTGGTATAGCTCAATATGTTGTTGTGCTTGAAGACGCTTCTTATCCAATCCTTCAAGTTCTTGGAGTCGTAAGCAATCATTATTCTCTGTAGTTAGCTCATTAGCAATGGCTATTCGAAGGGATGGAATCCGGATTTCCAATGGGAGGACAGCTTCACATCCATAAACCAATGAGAATGGTGTAAAACCAGTAGGAGTTCTGACTGTTGTTCGATAAGCCCATAAACATTCTCCAAGTTTCTCATTCCAATCACGTTTATTAGAAGAGACAAACTTTTTGAGAAGTTTGATGAACGTCTTATTGAAAGCTTCGGCTAAGCCATTAGCAGCTGGATTATAAGCCGTAGAAGCCAAAGTCTGAATTCGATTCTTATCACAGAACCGATAAAATGCCTGACTGGCAAATTGTGGACCATTGTCATGAATTATTCGTCGAGGAATCCCGAAGCGATAAATAACATGGTGCTTGATGAAGCTGATCACATTAGATATTTTCACTTCAGCAAGGGGAACTGCTTCTGCCCACTTAGAAAAGTAATTGGTTATAGCTAATATGAATCGATGTCCCTTGACAGAAGGAGGGTTAATAGGACCAATGATATCCATGCCCCAAGCTTCGAAGGGCCAAAAAGCTGCTGTAGGATGTAGAAATTCAGACGGCTGATGAATAAAATCAGCATGAATCTGATATGCTTTACATCTTCTAGCATAATCTACAGCATCTGCTATCATAGAAGGCCAATAATATCCCATTCTTCGAATACGGTCTTGTAATTTAGGGCCCGGTTGATGAGCACCACAAATACCATCATGAGCTTCTCGCAACGTTTGTTTGGCTTCACTTTCTGAGAGACAGCGCAGCAAGAGTCCATCATATGAACGACGGTATAGCATATGTAAAGACGAATCATAATAGAATCTAAACGATCGTCTCTTGATTGATGCAGCTTCTTTAGGATCCTCAGGCAAAATCCCATGAACTGCATAATCAATGAATGGAGTTCTCCAATCCTTCTGTTGGGAACTTGACTCTGTGACATAACTTTGTTCAATATGCAGATTATTCTTCACAGAACAAGTCGCGATCCAACAAAGTAATTGTATTTTGCCTTCGGATTGGGACAGCCAAGTCTGCAGCTAAGCTAGCAAGAGCATCAGCCTCCACATTCTGAGAACGTGGTACAAATTCAATAAGAACCCTTTGAATGAAAGGACCAACTCGACTACCACCTGATGATAAGGGATGAGATCAGCATTTCTGACTTCATAGGTCCCTCTAACTTGATTAACGATCAATTGAGAATCTCCATAAGCCTCCAGGAATTCAATATCCAATTGTTTTGCTACTTGGAGACCGATCAATAGAGCATTATATTCTGCTACATTGTTGGAGCATGGCTCATTAAGAGAATAGGCACGGTATATGACCATTTTGTCAGGAAAACCAAGACGATCCCTACCCCAGAGACAATATTGCCTTTAGGTCCCACTCGTGATGCTCCATCAAAATATAATTGCCATATGTCATTCTTCAAAGTCATGTTACAATCCACGACTTCATCTGGAATGTCCTCATATAACTTCGATGTTTCCGGTATAGGGTGAGCAGCTAAGAAATCAGCTAATGCTTGGCCCTTTACTGATTTTTGAGGTATATAAACCATGTCATAAGGAGTAAGCAACATCGCCCAGGTGGCTAACCTGGAGTTAAGAATGCTTGGTTTTCTCATCAATACCCGAATGGATTTATTCTGGAGATGACATGAATAGTCTGTCCTGTCACATAATGTCTTGTCTTTTGGACGGCAAAAACCAAGGCTAGACATTCCTTTTCCAGGAGTATACCTGTGTTCAGCTCCGACCATCATTCTACTCAGATAATATATTGCCTGTTCATGACCCATATCACTTTTTGTGCAAGAAGAGCGCCAAGTGAATGATCCAAGGCTCGAACATATAACAAAAATGGTCTTCCTACTACTGGAGGTACCAGAACAGGTGGATTTGTAAGGTATTGTTTAATATCATTGAAGGCTTTCTGACACGCTTCATCCCAAACAAATGATACACCTTTCTTCAATAAACGGGAGAAAGGTTGGCATCTCCCAGAGAGATTGGATATAAATCTTCTGATATAAGCAATGCGACCCTGAAAGCCACGGAGTTCTTTCAGATTACGAGGAGGACGCATTTCAAGAATTGCTTTAACCTTATCGGGATCAACATGGATACCCTGTGAGGTAATGACAAATCCTAAAAACTTGCCACTAGAAACCCCTAAGAAAGACTTAGTAGGGTTCATTTTCAATTGATGCTGGCGCATCAATTCAAATACTGTCTTTAAGTCCTGAATGTGATCATTCTTTGACCGACTTTTAACAGCAATGTCATCTACGTAGCATTCAACTATTTTCGTAGGTGTTCTTGAAAGATATTGCTCATAGCCCGTTGATACGTAGCGCCGGCATTTTTAAGGCCAAACGGCATGACCGTATAGCAATAAACCCCAAGGGGTATACGAAAAGCAGTATGCTTCTCATCTTCTGGATGCATTTTGATCTGATTGTATCCTGAGAATCCGTCCATGAAAGACATGCGTTCAAAACCACATGTATTGTCTATCATGACATCAGTAATTGGAAGTGGAAATTCGTCCTTTGGACAGGCTGCATTAAGATCTCGATAATCTATACAAACTCGGACCTTTCCGTTCTTCTTCATAACAGGAACAATATTGGCAACCCAATCCGGGTGTTGTTCTTCACGAACAAACCCACATGTAATCAACTTTTTGACTTCTGCTTCAATTGCATCCATCATATCTGGTCTAAAGCGCCGTTGCTGTTGTTTTACAGGCTTGACATTGGGCAAAATATTGAGTTTATGAGTAGCAACTTTAGGATCTAATCCTGGCATATCCTCATAACTCCATGCAAAGATGTCAATAATTCTTTGATAAGTTTTATCAACTCTTCCTTTTCAACTTCGAAAGATGTTTACTGATGAATATTGGTTTGGACGTAGTTCCATCTCCAACATCAATCTGGATAACCTCATCCTCTGTAGGTGGCGCTGTTCAAAACGGAGTTCCACTGAGTATCCATCTGTTGAGCCCAAGGATCATTCTCAAATAGTTCTGATTCACCATCAATTTGAACCATATTGACTGAGAATATTTGTCTGGATTCATCATATGAAGAATGAGATATTTCGGATTCGACGAATTGGATTCCTTCCGAATCTGATGACTGCGATGAATTAGAAGAGAATTCTTCTTGTATATCGTCATTAAACATATGGGATCATATCCCAAAGGAGGAAAAGAATTTTCCTTATGATCAATGTATAAAGTTTCTTCTGGCTCTATGTCGCCTTTATATTGATGACTTTGCTTATCCGAAGATAAAGTCATTCTTTCAATAAACTTGACAGCCATATACTCGAAAAGGAAATCTTCATTGATATCAAGAAGTACAGAATGATCAATATTTACATCATTTACAATCTGATTACTACGCTTCGGATTAATCAACAGTGGACCATTATCCATCTTCTGCGTAGATTTGCCAAGATTGACAATCAATGGTGGTTCTGGATCATTCGTACAAGAAGTACGCCCTTTGACTTTGATCACAAAAGGTTGAACTTGGTTCTTAGCAGGAATATTTATTGATTCCTCAGATGAAGTTTGAGTTCTTCCTTTAACCTTGATTATCAAAGGTTGATCATTGACAGGTTGGGATTGGATTCGTCCCTTGACTATGATCTTCAAAGGTTGCTCTTCTGGTGGATCTTCATTAAGAGATTGATCCTCAGTAGATGATCGATCCTCAGCTATGTCTGATATCTCTTTCATATGCTCTTGTTTATAAAGCCTTGAATCAGAAAAATAGGCTTCGACACCCTTGAAAGGATTGATATCAGCAAACTCAGTCTTCACAACTCCTTGGAATCCACATACTTGAAGCATTGGTGGAGAGTTGAAGGCACGATATTATGCTCATGTAACCATGGTCTTCCAAGAAGGATATTGTAGGATACGTCTGAGTTGATAACATAGAAGGTTACCATAGTTCGGAGATCGCCAATCTGAATCTGCAGACGAATCTTCCCCAGTGGTTTACTCTTGCCAGAGTTAAAACCGACTATCGTAGTACTAGTGTAAGTCAAATCACTAGTAGGAATCCTCAGGGGTCTTAGCATACTCTGAAGAATTATGCTAATTGAAGACCCAGGATCAATGTAGATCCTGTCAATTTCAGTAGATCCAATATACCCAGTATAGCACAGAGGCCTGTCATGTTTGTTATGCTTCAACAGCATATCTTCTTGTGTAAAGGTGATATTGGGAATTGCTTCCATCACACTATGACATTGCGGACATGAAACTGGAGTATTATCAGGACTCTTGAGTTGAGCCAAGCATGAATCTGCCTGAAGTAGAGCTTCACTTAAAGTCTCTCTGCTTTCTCTAGAAAGGCGAAGCAGTTCAAATATAGATAGTCTAGCCGGAGTATTGGCTAACTGAGCTAGAATATCAATTTGTAAGGTTTCATCACCACCCCCTGACTGGAAGCAGACTTCAATGGAACGTCGAAGTGTACTGCTTTCTGTTTCCCCTTTTCAACCACCGAGGGTTTAGCAGGAACAGGAGAAGGTTGAGCTGGTAGTGTTTCCACTACATTCTTTGTTTCTTTAGAAGATCCTTCATAATCTTTGTGGTACTCTTTCCCGGATCTTGTACCAGCAAAAGTTTCTTCCTCAAACTCAAGAGAAGGAAGTACCATATTACAGGATTTAGTCTTCCTCCTTTAGCCTTTTTCTTGTAAGGTTTGTTGTGAGGAATTTCAGAACCCAGTCCAACAGTGGATTTTTATTTTGAATTTGTAAAGGAAGTCGTATTCCTTTATCATAATTCAAACCTTCTGCCTTCTGAAAGTCATAACCCATTTTCTTCATGAGAAGGACAGATTGCTGACTGTATAGATGAATGGGCAGTAGACTTTTAGCAAATGGTTCCACAGAAGAAGAAGAAATCTCTGTATCCACAGGAGAATGAAGAATAGATGTCTCTGTAGCCACAGGAGGAGAAAGATTCGGATACGAGGAAAAATCCCGTCGGAGCTTTTTCATAAGCAGCGAAGACTTGTTGCGCCCGGTATAAAGACACTATTCATGGCTAGCCACTGCTGGTGAGTAAGCTTGAGCTTAGTAGGAGGAGCTAGACTTGGAGGACAGATGTTCAGTCCTCTCAATCTATCTTCTAAAGGAAAGCCATCCCATAGCCGATCCAAGTCATCAGGATCTGGAATATCATGAGAAATCATGTTGCAGGTTTTGACCTTCTTACCTTCTTGGATTTTGAAGTTTTACCTTCATTTTCCAATTCAGGCACTAAGTCAGGATGTACCCACATAATTTCACCATTCTTTAGTGTGAGTGGCAGCAATCCTGCATTTTTTCTCTGGCAGGCGGGATATTACGATTTTCATTGTCGCCTTCGAATTGGGGTAATTCCATCTGGGACTTGCTGTGGAGGAAAATCTCCGAACTGAAGAGAAACCATATTGGTTGTAACCGTATGGTCATCATTAGTTAAGGCGATAGCACCGCCATTTATCAGCTCCTGGATTTTCTTCTTCAGGACATAGCAAGCACTGGTAGGATGATTAATGTATCTATGATAGATACAATATTTGGGATTATCAGTTAGATTCACCTCATTAGGCCTCTTTGGCTCTGGAATCTGAAGTTTGCCACTCTTCACCAGACACTGAAATATCCCTGGGATATCACTCTCATCAAAAGAGTCTTCCTTTGGCCTGGAAGATTCCTGACTATTCGGCATCGTTTTATTCTTGGAAAGATTAACCATGAGGGTATCTTTCCCTTTCACATTACGATTACGGGTTATTACCAGGATTACTTTTCTTTCCTCTATCATCTGAGGCAAAACATCCCATGTTCACGAGCCAACCTACCATTGGTCTCGGCAGAAACCGCTGCTATGATGAACGAAGCCCAATCTGTGAATTGGGAACCCGTGAAAACAGCGATGGATGGTCGTAGATTCATCTTGCATGTATCAATCAACGCTGAATCTGGCATACCAGGAGGCATCTTTAGAGTAGCCTGTCGGAAACGTTCGATGAACGTCCGAGTATCTTCTTTCTCCTTTTGTTTGATTTCTATCAAGGAGGACATGTTCATGTCCATACCTCCTTCATAGAAGCGGGAGAGAACATTGCCTTAAATTCGTCGAAAGACGAAATGCAATTGTCGGGTAAACTTCGATACCAATCATAAGCCAACCCGTCAGGCACCCGATGAACACTCGAGTGAGAAGAGCGTCATCTTTCTGTAGATGTACAGTCATAATATCAAAGTAATTGATATATTGACTGGGAGATGCTTTTCCATCGAACAAAACCATAGATTGTGGCTTGAATTTCGGTGGAAAGGGTACATCATTCCAATGAGGAGGATAAGGTTGCTTAATCCCTAACCTCTGGAGCTGATCCTTGTGCCTCAAGACTTCAAACTGTGCTTTGAGTTCACGCACTGCTTGAATGGCTTCACTGGTTTGCGGAAGCACATTTGATTGAATAGTTGTTGGATGTACCGTAACCCCCTGGAGGTGGTACGTCTTCAGGAATGATGGAATCTGGAGATGCAGAATTTTGATTAACAGCAGGCTCCTGAATATTCAAAGGTATTTGCCCTTGACTATCTTGAGTTGGTGCTGCTACTGGTGCCGGTGTCACTGTCGGCTGAGCAGTTTGCTGATTCAAAATTATCTGATGCATGTTTTGCACCATGTTAAGCATGTCTTTCAGTGATTGCTCAACGGCAGTGAGACGTTTCTGTATTAACAGATGAGGTCTCTGGTTCATCTCCAACAGCGTAGGATTCAACCTCTTTGAAGATATAGAAGGATCAGTATAGAAGTATGAATCGACACTGTCAGTCTCGGACTCAAAAGATTGAGTACCCCCGCTTCTGAATCAGAAGTCTGCATTTGTCTTTGTCTTCTTGATTGAGTATTTTGATATACCCCCTCAAAAGAATCAAGAAGTCTGTTGAACTGTTGCTGACCTGGAGTTTGGGACATATTCCGTCTTGGTCGTCGTCCTCTGTTAGTATGAGACGCCATGTTGACTGATGCATATGACAGCTCATGTTCTTGGTCTTCAGCTTGATGTTGAGGCGAATTAAAACTTAATCGATCAAAAACTGACCGTTTTGAAGCCGAACAACAACAGTTGATCACAACCTGGTGATAATCACAATGATTTTTCTTGGGAAATGTCACCGGAGATTGTCTATTCTTACGCTTTTGCATTAGCAATTCACGTAAGTCAGAAGGAGTGGAGGGAGTAGTCTTCTTTATTACATTAGGGGTAGAAAAAGTTTAGTACCCTGTGTATAAAGAAGATTACTGGCAGCATTCGCAGAACCAAATTGTACATTTCTACGCGTTTGGAGTTGTGTGTAAATCTTGAAATTTTTTAGCACAAAGGACTCCATTTTCATTGCGTGTAATTTGTAGATTTGGTACTTTGCGTAGAGCAGTATAAGAAGGCTGTTGGTGTAGAACTGAAGTTTTACCAACATGATTTTTACGCTGCACACGTTTAGGTACATTCACATTAGATGTGTAAACATCTTTGCGAATTTTATCTACACTGTCACAGACGGAGACTTACCTTCACGCGTAGAGCGTAAAATTGGTTATCTACCACGTCACAGACGGGAGATTTTCCTTTACGAAGAGCGTAACTTGTGTGTCTACCGCGTCACAGACGGAGACTTATTCTTACCCTCAGAAGCATTAGAGTCTGCCACATTACAAATGGAGACTCATCTTTATGTATTGAGCGTAAAAGTTGGTTTTTACCCACTGAGCGTAAAACCTGGTTCTTACGCAGTGGGCGTGAAACCTGATTATCTTCACCGTTACAAACGGGATAAATCGTCACACTTTGAGTGCAACTCTGAAGTAAGGACTGCCTCGTTACGAACGGGAGCCCCTACGACAGGAGTGGGAAGAATTCCCTTGCCACTAGCAGCAACAGAGAGATCAGAAGCTATTTTGGATTTAGGAATCCAAACTTTTCGTGCTTTGCGAGATTTTTGAACATTGGAGTAGCGAGAACCACCCCCAGTTCGGAGCATTTCTTCATAGGCAGTCTGGTCGAAGTGTACAACCAGAGTCTTCTTGGTCGAACCGACCGAAACATCATCATATTGAGCAATTGCCTTCTCGTCAGAGGAGAAGGTCGTCCCAGCAGAGTCGCCATTTTTGTTTCACTTAACAAAATGCCTGAGGAATTGGCTTTTGAAAATAAAACGAGAAAAAGTACAAGAAGTACAAATTTGATTCTGGGAAAGTATTGCTATGGAAGTCTGATCTGTAAATGATCACTTTGTTCCTTGGACCATATGATGATGAAGATCGCTGCTTGAAGTTGAACAACCGGAAGAACTAAGTCACCAGAAAGGTATCGACGCACTTGGGCACTGATGGCGAGGCCGAATGCTTTCCTGCTTTGCTTCACTCTGTTCTGAAAGAAAGGTTGAAGAAGAATGCTCTCGAAATCTCTAAGTTCTGATCTCTGTATTCTCTCCTGTCTCCTGTGTGTGTTAGAAAAATAGTCCATTTATAGGCTTGGGCTCTTGTGCGTAAAAACTCAGCGAAAGTTCCGTCTTTACGCCAACAACCGCCACCCACGACCAAAGTCATCTTCTGTATGTGTTGACACGTGTCCCATCATTTCATTAAGAATAGGATGCACGTACACACGTTCTTCGGGATGTGTGGCATGAAAGCCATGTAGGCAAACCACGTTCCAAGCTGGTCAGAAGAATAGGGCGTAAAACAACCCCAATGTAATCTGAGCGTAAAACAGTAGACTAGGCGTAAAGTAGCCCTGACATAGACTTCCCGCGTAAAGTGGTTGTTAAATAACCTTGAGCGTAAAAGTAGCTCAAATAGACTTTACGCACACGTCAACTGTTGAGCGTAAAAGCTCGTATAGTCTTCATGCGTAAAAGAAGCCATAGTGTGAGCGTAAAGTAGCTCAATCCACATACTAAACGACAACATTGGTCTCTGTGTAAAAACAAATCCCTTTGAATTCTGTGATATATGCCATCATTAATATCTCCATGTCAGAGTTTGCATTAAATGCGAGACTTGACAGCTTTGTCCAGCGTAAAAGTGGCTGATCTGCTCTTGGCGTAAAATCATGGGTGTAGACCCGAGCGTAAAATGATCTGCCTGCTTTAGGCGTAAAGTGATTAGCCTTGTCTTGGGCGTAAAGTATTTAGCCTCTCTGCGGCATAAAGTAGGTCAATTGGAGTGGAATGATCTATCACTTTGATTTTCATTTTAGCACTTTTTACGCTCCTACAGATGGACAACTAGCTCAACCCTTGGACAGACACCTATTCTAGAATACCCTAACTAAGTAGACATAGTTTTTATCTTGGGATCTTGTTCACGATATAGATTGAAATCTAATGTTCATCCAACCAACGATTGATATCTAAATAGAGAACCCAGTAAGATCACAATCTAGATTTCTCAAACTTCACTCCATTTTGGAACCTTGTTTAGAATTCAGAGATTAGAACTTTTGTATTCCAGATTGACAGCTCTCCTAAAGAACGAATGATTCTTAGACTTAGTCAATTACTAGACTATAGTAGCCGAATCTAGCGAATAAGACTATAGGTTCATAAACACTCTTTACATCTGTATCCTTGGATACTTTCTACCGCTCTTGAAATTTCATATTTATTCTTGATTATTATTATATTTTTATGACCTTCCTATTTCAGAGTGACATATGGTCATATTTCCTTGAGCTACTTGTGTAAAATTGTTGTTTGTTAATTTTTGGGTTGCTCGATGGATACGAAGGATTATAGATACCATATGCCTAGATAATTGTTGGTAGGATTGTTAGCAACCAGTTAGAATTTTAAGATTTAGTTTGAGGATAGTGTGACCAAAGTGGGTAGAAGTTATGGAGGCTATATGGTTAGGAGAAGAATACAAACTATTTTTGAGGAATTAAAATTTAAGATTAGGTTCAGGTAGACTTCTTATTGAATCTTAAGGAATAGTTATGGATTAGAATTCGAGGACGAAATTATTTTTAAGGTGGGTAGATTTGTAGCTCCCCTCCCGAAAATATTTTTTAAATATTTATTTATTCCTTTATTTAAGTTAAGGGTGATTAAATATATATTTATTACTTTTAGATATTACTAATATTGGTCATTTAAATATTTTATTGCCTATATGGAATTTGTGGTATTTACATATATAGATATTTCTATATATCGGCATGTAAATGTATTTATAATTTATTAAGTGTATATATACATTTTATGTATAGATATATGTATAGGTATATATAAAATATATATATATGTATTTATGTGTATATATATATATGTATTTGCGTATATGTAATAGATATAATGTGCACATTAAATATATATAGTATACGCATACGTATATGTGTATATATTCGTAAATATATATATGAAATATATGTGTATATAAATATATATGAATAAGTATATATATGTGTGTATATATATATATATATATATATATATATATATTAAAAAAAAAAAATTATATATATATATTATATCTATATATATATATATATATATTATATATATATATATTAAGAGAAAAAAGGAAAAAGAATAAGAAAAAGGAAAAAAAGAAATGGAATAAGAGAATAAGCAACAGAAGCAGTGGCCCAAAGCCTTGCCAACCGAGACCTTCCGAGCCCATCCATAAGAACCCGACCCCCCCTTTGCTGTTGATAACAGCAAGTACTATAGGTATAGTTAGCGAGAGAAACCAAGAAGTAACAAAAACCCTAACTCAACCCACCATCTACACCCTCCTCCAACGCCGACCCCAGCCTGGGCGCAACCGTGCGCCGCCTGCGCGCCGCCGTGGGCCGTCGCCGGCCGGCCAGGGCGCCGCCCGCGCGTGACAGAGCAGCACAGTGAACAGCAACAGCTCGCGGACCACTTCCGCAGGGTTTCCTCCACAACCAATCGACGATTCGTCGAACCGATTTTGCAGATTCGAACCTAATCTATACTACTTCATTTGTCTTCAGATGGATTTAAAAATGGTGCACTGGAACGATCGAAAAATCGATGCGAACATCGCAAAAATCCGGTTCAAAACAGGACGCTAGTACAGTCCAGACATGCAACTTGGAAGGCGATTTCTCGCCAATCCATAGACCGAATAAAAAAACTATTTGAATAGAAGGTTTGACAACATATAGGAGATGAGGATCCTTTGTGTAGATTTATTTTTACCTAATATGGAGAGATATTTGATTCCAAAATCCTAGAAAAACCTGGTTTGAAAAACTAGAAAAACCTTCCCACGACGTGCGTCCCGCCAAACCGGGCGACGTGGTCGCGAACCGAAGGCATCAAAAGCTGTGTAACGGCTTCGTGGTCGTGTGGGATTTGGTGGAATTCAAATTGGTCGCGTGTGCGCGACGAATTTGATACGTATCCGTCGAAATTCACCGTATCGTGCACTTTGCAAATTCTCCAATTACTTCGTGCATGCTCGTCAGATCAAGACAAAACTTGCGCCAACAGGACCGTATCGTTTTCTGGTCATGTTGCCAAGTTTGGTCCAATTCTGAGACAGTTGAATCGTACGTTGTTTTGTGGGCCCCACGGTCCCACTCAACGGACGATTTTGTGTACGGCCCGCCGGAATCCAACTTTGGACATACGGTTGGGTTCATATCGGAAAACCGGATCCGTAGACATGTAATTTGACAATTTTAGAGACCATTGACTCTGGCACACTTTTCGGTGCAAAGCGGTCCAATGGCGGACATCATTTTTGCCCGAAATTACCATTTTGCCCCTGTGTCCAGAATTGGACTTAGGACAGGCATCCTAGCTAATTTGCTATTCTAAGAATATTGGTACTATTTTATTTCAGCATCTGGAGACTTCTGCATGTGTTGACTGATTGGCTCATTGTGCGATATAGTATTGGTTTCACCAGCTAAGGACCTCAGGCAAGTGTACTTTTGATTGCTTTTCGATTCATAGTAGTTGATACATTTCATGTTCATATATATATATATCTTGCTGTTTGACACGCTCGTCACACGGAGTAGTCGGGAGGGAAATATCTTAGTAGACATGTGGACTACCCAGAACTATCTCCGTGTCTCTCGTGAATGCTGGCAGCTACACACGACACGTGCAGTATGCCTATTTACCCCCTAGCCGTTCACATGTCAAAAAGATATTTCACACCACCTAATAGATGTTTTTTATTAGTTTCCTTATTTTCATTCTCTATCGTGCTATGTCATCAGTTATCTTCCAGTTTGATATCTCATATGTTATTTTCATGTCTTGTCGATTCTATTGTGTTTTTGCATTGCCGTCGATTTGTGTACTTGTTCCATTCCTGACTGGAAACCAATATTTTTCAGGTTTAGCCGCTATCACTTAGCACTGGAAAAGACTTGGGTATGCTGAAGACAACCTAGAAATAGATAGTTATACTCAATTTCATTAATTATAAAACTTTGTATCTTTCTTTAATTATAAATGTTGTAATAAATGTAGAATTGTGAATGAGCATCAAATGTTATTTCTTGAGCATTTATTCTTGCGGGCTTGACAGCGTTTTACCGCCGACTCTGCGACGTAGGCTGGCTTGGACACGTCTCGTATCCGAAAAGCGGGTGCGGGTTGTGACATATGTAAGTATCGAGGTATGATTGGTAGTAGTATACTTATTTAACTGCTAGTCGTCCTGATATAATATTTATGTTTGCTTGTATGCACATTTCCAAGCTAACCCTAAAGAATCACACTTGTGCTCGGTTAAGCATATGATACCTAAATGCACTTCTTCTGTCGGCTTATGGTATCCCAAAACTATGTCCTTTGACCTATCCGGTTACTCGGATGCTGATTTTGCTGGATGCAAAGTAGATAGAAAAAGTACTAGCGGCACGTGTCATTTCCTAGGTAAGGCTCCAGTCTCATGGTTTAGTAAGAAGCAAAATTTTATCGTATTATCAACTACTGAGACTGAGTATATCGTGGTAGGTCGTTATTGAGCATAAATTTGTGGATGAAGCAAACCTTAGAAGATTTTGGTTTACATTATTCATGACCATTTCTATGACAACACTAGTACTATCAATTTGACTAAGAATCCTGTATGTCACTCTCGCACTAGGCCTATTGAGATTCGGCATTATTTTCTTAGAGATCATCAAACAAATGGAGATATAGACCTTGTATATGTAGATATAGAGAACTAATTAGTTGACATCTTTACAAAACTATTAGCGGGAGATCGTTTTAATTATTTACATCGAGAATTAGAAATTTTAGATGTCAATAATATTAATTAATTTTGTTTTATTAATTATCTTTCAATATGCAAAACTATTTTCGATACAAACCTACAAAGGGTCTGTCTGTCACCACGGATACGGCTAAAGCGAAACGGTATTTAAGCGTTCTTCGAACCTCCATTAGCTGGGACAGTACCCCTACAGATAATCTGAGACAGTAGCTGTGTAACAAAATTTAATTCAAAATAATATTAATTATATTAATTGAAATTTAAAATAACTAAACTAGAAATTAAATAATTGAAAAGGATTGATGAATATAAAGTGTCATTGCATTTAATTTTGCTCAAAAATGCCTCAACATAACCCAGGCGAACTCTGACCGAATTCAGCCTGAGTTCTGCCCGAGTTCTATTAGTGTCAGGTACTTTTAAGTCAGATCAAGTAGCCCCTTCCTATTCATCTCCTCCAAAACCCTCAAAACACAGCAGCAGTCGCACCCGAGCTCCAAAACCCTAGTTTTTCTCCAACCCATTGCCCCCAATTCTTTTAGAGATTTCAATCCAAAATTTGGATTCGTGTGGAGTATCTCGTTCTCTTCCACATACTCAAATATCAGAAGGTATAGCGTCCTTCTTCTCTTGTTTTCAATTTTGTAAATTTTTATATTTTTTATAGAAATAATGCCTAAGATATTCAACTCCTTCAAGAGGAAGAAGATGATGGTTAGTAAAGAGGCCTCGTCTTTGAATCTATGAATCCCTCTTTTCACCCGTCCAAACGGACGATGGGGCATTCAATGAGTTTTTTTTCAAACCCACGATCAATCGCTTTTATGGTGTGCATATTTCTCTATTCGCAACATATGTCCCGATGCTCCGATTAAATGGACTATCATTTTGTCCCATCAGACAAATTTTGAAGCATTAGGATTGCATAATCTTGTTACTCATTCATATCTGATTACAACTAATGCTATTCGTTTATTTTATTACAATTTTACTCTTGACACTTTACTGTTAAAAGTTGTCTGCCGGAACCGATATTCAATTCAATAATGTTGACTTAGCAAAAATTATTGATATTCCAAATGAAGGTGCTCCGTTAGACGATATCAGAGAATTTGAATTTTTGTAGGCACGACCTTAAACAGCTTCAAGAACTTCATGAGATTATTTCGAGAAATAAATGAAATAAATATTATGACAGATAAAACTAAGGTTAGAAGAATGAGTACGATAAAAAAAATATCGTTAGGAAGTCAGCACCATAGAATTTAGAAGAGACACAAGATCAAGATTGTGGCATTCAGGAACAAGAACAATAAACGAATTGACATAGGAAGAGAATGAGACAAAATGATAGGATAGACGTGGGAACAAAATGGAAGAGGAATGTCTTAAATTAGGTTGATAAATGAAATCTAAAGTTGAGCCATAGGATAAGTTCTTGAAGATAGAGATATTTTATAGATAGAGAAAAAGTTAAGAATTTCATGTTTGTTGATTTTTAAGGATCGAGGACGTTTGAAGACCTCGACAGATTCAATAATGAGTGGCTGATAAATGAGTTATTGGAAGTTACCTCTGATAAAGCTAGGCCAAGGAATGTGCTAAGGAAAAAGAGATAAGGCAAAAGACCTTCAAATACTAATAGTTAGATTTTGTGTTATCCTAGAAACCTAATAGATAGGCTAGACCATAGTATGAATCGGTGTACAATTTCTTCGACTTGTTAGATTAAAGTATTATTCTAAGTGACCTGAAGATGTAGTTTCAGACCGTATCCTTATCCTTTCCCTTAGCCTCCTATTCTATGATTAGCGATCACAACTTTGTGATTATTCTAACTATGAGATCGAGAATGATCTTATCCCTTCCCTAACCGTATCGTAATTTCAAAATCAAATCCTTGATTTTTATACCTTTTGTGCCTAATGTCCATATTACTCGGCATAATTCTCCTAAAATTTCTTGACTAAGTGCCTACTTAGTCGTGTCTTATTCAAGTGAAAAAATTTCCTTGAACTTATCAAAAAAATGACCCTGGTCTGCAACTTTCTTGTTCACAATTCCCTCGAACTTGTCTCATCATTACACAATTAAAATCCCTCTATGTCACCTTACTCCAGCTTCGTCCAATCGAGCCAACTCCTTCTAACCTGTTGAAACCCTGACCCATATAGGAGTAACACTAAACTGGTAGTAATTCCTTTATAGAGTTTTTGACCAATAGTATTATGATAGTACCTAGGACTATTGCAGACCGTAATGCCTAAATTCTCGTAATACCTAAATTCTCGTACTTAACTCATTTAGATATAAATCTTCTATCCTTTTGAACTATGCCCTAGTATAATTTCGAGGACGAAATTTTTGAAGTTGGGTAGGATGTAAGCCCCCGGATTTTGGGTTTCTTTTAAAAAATTTAAATGAATTATTCTCAATAAAAAATTATTATTATTTGTTTTGATTATTAAATGCACTTTTTCGTGACTTTTTTTTTGGAGTGACAAAAGGGGTATTAATCTCTAAAACGTCTTTCATGAATTTTGTAGTAACCAAGATTATCTTCATTTTGATATATCATGTCCCGCTCAAACTTGTTCCCTTTTCTATTTACATCACACAACTTTCTGGTCAATTTAGGCACCGTAAAACTTGACATAACTTCTAATTTAATTTCGAGGCTCGACATCTACCCAACCTAATCGACCCAATATATGGTTTTGACATATTTTCAACCTACTACACATATGCCACTTGTGTGCCATCCAATTGAGCTCATGCATACTAGTATTTCATCATGATAAAAAATGACTTAAATTATAGTCATGATTGCACCAAGCATCTCCGTATTGGTGGAAGCATCATTCACCGACGAGTTGACTTAGGAGTGCGAGATTCTATTCGGAAGCATTTCTCTTATTTATTTGAGAACTCAGGTATGAACTTACGTGCTACCTTTAACTCCTATAACCTTCAACTATCGTTTTCCTATCTCGTGCCAATATTCTTAATTTGGGGACAAAATTCTTCCAAGTTTGGAAGATGTAACCCCCCTCCTTATTTTCTATTACTAATAATAACCCTATATATATATATATATATATATATATATATATATATATATATGAAATAGGCTCTCATAAGCAAAATGCCTGAACTCTACAAAAGGCAAAATTATACAGGAATCCTAGCTCCAAGTCACCCTGAAGCTAGGGGATCCAAGAAGCCGACTGTAGTATCATGTAAAATCTTATATCTGCCACCCTGTTCCGCACCTATTTGGCGATTTCCTTGATAGTTGATTGGGAGAGAAGATGAGTCCCTAATCTCGCTTTGTTATGATTCTTCCACAATATCCAGCACACCGCTGCCACCTCCACGTCGCACAACTGAGCATGTAGGTCTCCCCACCATTCTTCCAACCTGTTCTTAAATGACCCTCCATTCACTCTAATCTGATTTCCTAGTCGAAGAAATTCCATAACTGAGTCGTCGTACTGCCTTCCATCAGAATATGCTCCAGCTTTTCTCCTTCGAGGCAGAGCAGCAATGGTATCTCGATGCCATATAGCGAAGCCATGAGCACGAAGCACGTCATCCCCCCCCAAGTCTACTGGCTCCTGTAATCAAGGAGGCCGCCATCTTCTTTTGTGGTTGCCCGGAAGTCTCTTTCGATGCAGAGGAAGAGGTGGCCCTGCTTGCTCCGCTTCAGTTTGCCCTCGTGGACAATTTCTTTCGCTCGCGCCAGCCGTGGACCACTTGCGCAGAGCCATTGGTACTTTTAGTCTCTTCGAGGAGGTCCAAATTAGGGTGCTGGACTCTCACCACGTTCTTATTCAGTCGGCTCTGGAGGCAGATTTCTTCGGCTAAGAGCGAAGGAGATTTGGTTTATTGCCAAAGCTCCTATACGGATCTTCTGGTGGAGTCCCGACTTTTCGCCCGTGAATCTGCTATTGCTCCAGTGTGGGCGGCCTTCTTGGGGCTTCCGCTGAACTTGTTCCATATGGCGAGGTGCTTTGGGCATCCTCTCAACCTGGATTCCCCCAAGGTGGGGTACTCGTCCTAGTCATGCCCGTATTTTTGTGGACGCAGATGTGAGCAAGCCCCTTCCTTCCAAGATTTGCCTCTCGCTGCCAGAAGGCTGGAGCTGCTGGAGCCAATTGAATTTGAATCGGTTTCCTTTTTTGTGCGGCATGCCTATACCAAGGGCATGTGCGGGCGACCTGCAAGTAGGTAAATCTTTCTGTGAGGAGACCCAGACTATCCCTACTGGAGGGCCGAGTGGTGCCCCATCATGTCCCCCAGCGGTAAAGGAGCCTTCCCGCTGGGATAACTACCACTCCCCCAACCCTCAATGAGGACAATGCCGACCAGGATAAGGAAGCGATCCCCGTCCAGCTGGGGGATCCTGTCGACCACCACGAGAAGGAATCTATTCAGAGCCGGGCGGGCCCTTTTCTCCCCCGGCGGGTGTACGGCAGAAAAATGACTCCCAAAAAGAGCAGTGCTAAAACTTGGCTCCCATTCTTCACACAATGACTGATCAGCAATCGCCCAACAATGAATATCGAGATGCAGACTCGCGTGCCTCTTCCCCTTCCTATGGTGGGACATCTCTGGCCATGGAGTAGGAGGCCATTGCGGCCCCTCCGGCGCACAACCAGGAGCCAGAGGCACTGGGTGATAGTTTGGGGGTCCATGACAGGGGAAAGCCCATCTCCCGTGGTTGACCTGATGCTGGCCAGGATGCAACCAAAACTTCCAAGTCTCTCCAGAGGAGGTCGGCATAGGGGAAAAGCCAGGTGATTTCACAAGGCCATGAAAGGAAAACATAAAGCGGGAAAGAAGGCTAGTTCTAACCCGCTCTCAAAGGGATCAGAGGACCAAAATCTAGGAAGTTACAAAGGTTACGCTTAGGTCAGCGGCGAGGCCGTCAATAACCCCACCCTTCTAAATGTTTAAGTGCCTGGTATGGAATGTGCGAGGGATGGGAGTGTGTCGACCAGTACCAGACTCAAAGCCATTGCTCCAGCAACAACATCAGCATCCTCCTTCCCAAACCCAAGGTGAATAAATCCAAATTACTCGGGTTTCAACTTAAGTTTGGCTTCCAATTTTTAGTCTCCAATGGGAGAGGTAGTATTTGGCTTATAGACAAGAATAATCTCACCGTCATGGTTGTGGATTCATTCGACCAAGCCATCTCCATCCATCAAGTCTCCATCATTTTCGGGCGATCTCTTGGCCTCATTGTCAGCAATTGAGGGACGAGCACAGTTGTTATGGGCTCTTCTTCTTAATATCCAGTCTAATTGGCCCCTCCCCTAGGTGTGTGGGGGAGATTTCAACATCATCGCCAAAGCAATTAGAAAAAAGGGGGCGATCGTCGAAGGTCTCGGCTATGTAGGAATTTGTGAACTTCATGCTCGCGATTGGTCTTGTTAATCTGCCCTTATCTGGCAACCCTTTACTTAGTTTAACTCCAACGGGAAGACACCTTCAATGGTCCAGGCTCGACCGCTTCTTGGTGGATCATCGCTGGAACACCATTGCTCCGGCATTATCATATGAGCACCTCAACGGCGCCAAATCCGACCTACGCCCATTATTCTTTCAGGGAAGGAGCAAGGTATTTCTACTCTGAACGGATTCTGATTCTTAGACTTCTGGGCCGATCATCCGAGTTTTCTTCTTGTGGTGGATAAGGCTTGGAATTCAGTATCGAATGAAATGGCCATATCCAATTGGGTCTCTCCTGGCAGCGACCAGGAGGGCCTGTAATGCCCTCCGTACGAGGCATTTGGGTTGGCTTGTTGGATGCTATCAGAATGTTGGACCGTGACTTATGTTGGGAATCAAGAGAGTTGAGACTGATGCAGTCTCTCTTAGCTGGCTAGACGGATTAAGTGTTGGAACGTGGCTCGTGGTGGAGCTACGCTTGGTAGAATTGGAGCAGAAGATCGTTATATAAGGCAAGTGGAACTGTCCTCCTTCCTCCTTATTCCTGCATGCTTAATAAATGGAATAACATGATGCTATGAATATGTCCCTAATTTCTTACCTTGAATGTTAAATAATTGTGATGCGATACTTTAGTTCTAAATCGATAGATGCCTATGCTGGAAATCATTGAATGAATAACACATGAACTTTGAGTTGCTAAAGAATCACACTAGAACTGCTAATATAACATGATGCCTGAGAATGAATTGATAATGTCCCTTTTTGCTTAATGTCGATGAAATGAATGAATCACTTGAATAATGAGATGCTGTGTGAATGATATGAGAAAGAATTGAATATGCTATTGTTCCTATGAAATGAATGAAATGCTACAGGTCCCTTCGAAATGAATAAATGTTGTTGTTCCTCCTTAGAAGGAACGTGATGAGAAATGTTGCAATGAAGCAATGAATGAGAATTGATGAGGCTTGGGATCGTTGAGATCAGGAAATGATGGTAATGTTGGGAATGAATAAGTCATTCAACATGACTTGAATGAGATGAATGATGATGCACTGTTGTCTTTACTTCAATATTTTACCATGCATTTTATGTTCACGATTGAGTCGGACACGCATTCGCATGGTCATAGGACAACTTATGCATAAGTGATGGGTATGTTTTCTCGGACGGTACCCGGGACGTTAGGGCGACCGATCCGTCCTAGGAGAAAACATTGGCGTGCCAGTAGGGGCACGGGTTCTGCGAGGCATCCTTTGGGGCTAGCTACCTTCTCTGGAGTCATCGCATTACCAATGAAGACCTATATGGCAACGTCCGTATGGTTAAACACAGTGACCATGTAGTCAGGATGCATGCTAATGAATGTCTTATGCAGGCAGAGTAAGTATATCTGCTAACCTGTATTTGATGCAGGTATGAGGGAGTCGGCTATCGGTAAGAAATCACAAAAGAATGTGATAATTCATATATGTGTTGGTTTAACTTGCATGCTTACGTTCCAAATAAGTAAATGATGCTGTATGTAGCCTTTCAGTATGAGATCCTGCTTAACATGTTAAATTCAGTATGCTAGAAAGATGCCATGCTTTAATCATTGCTCAAACGCAACATACATGCTAAGTGATGCTTGAAGTGAGAACTGTTATAACATGTTTAAGATGTTAATGTTAACGATGCTCAATGATGCCTTTTTATGATAACACCTAGTATGCCTCAATGATGCCTTTGCATGATAATACCAAGAATGCTAAAAAGATATGTCCACATGAATGCTACTAAGAATATGTTTACATGCTTCACTTTGATTATTGCCCATGAACTGTAAACTGATGCTAGGCCCAAGTAGAAAGACCATTCTAATAAATGCTTGCTTAAATGATCACTTTAAATGTTGGTTTATGCGAGTGGGTTGGATTCTACTCGCCAGTGCATAGATGATGTGCTGACCCACATTTGTGGGCAGGTGCTCTTGCTTGGATATTCTACACACGAAGAATTGGCTTGATTGGTTCCGCGCATCGAAGATTTTTGGGCATACAGAAGCTCTCCTTGCACAAGATGATGTCTTCTGTTTATAAAGGGCATAATGTATGGAACATTGTAATCAGTTTACTAGTGAGATTGTAAGCCAAGTCAGTATATCGAGTTGTAATCCAATGTATCCAATTATCAAATGTAAGCTGTATAGCATTGTTCAGTTGGCTTTCAATGTAAAGTGAGATATGTTGTAAACATTATGCTTCAATACAAGTCTTGTACTCTTCTTCAATTATCAATAAAGAGAATAAAGTTCTATATATATCTCTGTGTGACTTCAAGCCATCTTTTATCTCCGCTGCCATAAAGAGGTGATGTACTTCTATTCAATAGGAAAGATTATCCTCATTAAATTCAATTTGTCTGCTTCTGCCGCTGCAATGTGTTCCTATTTGAAGAATTATCCCTATGTATCATCTTTGCCTTGTACAAGTGCAATACCAGACTTGTACGGCATCACGCCTAAGCGAGGACGATCGATTCCAAGAGATCAAATATGTTAATATATGACTTACGAATCGGGGCGTGACAAATTGGTATCAGAGCACGGCTTTACGTCCTTGGTCTCTTCTTTGATTCATTTCAAATCAAAGTTTATCGGCGATTAACCAAAGTTGCTTCCGCGATCACTCAACGTTGCTTCCGAGATTAAATCAAAGATTGCTTCTGCGATTATGCTGTCGTCGTTCTGCAATCATCCTATGTTGCTTGTGTCTGAAAATTCGTTGACCCTCTTGGCTGCTCACTGGATGTTCCATACAATAAGTCTATATACATTGTGATGCCCCTGAATGAATATTTTGTTGGTTTGGACACAAATAACCCAACAATGACTCGATGCCATAGTACGCTATAGTGTGAATGATGTTTGGAATTGTGGGAATAAAGAAAGGTGGCTATGTATGCTGCGACAAGATGAAATTGTATGTGATGTTGGAAAAGAATTATGAATGAAATAATTGATGGATGAGTTTGACAGAACTGATGAGTCGACTCAGGGGTGATGGCTAGTACCTTTGAGATCCTAAGAATGTTGGCTTGTGATATTAAGACCCTGAGATATTGGTTAAGTATTATGATCATTGTAGATCATGAATGTCCGGAAAAGAATTGGGTTGGTATTGTTTAAGGATGGCTTCGTTTCTGAGTGGTATATTGCCTCTACCACCTCAAAACGAGATGTATGTTGACCCTTTCCATAGAATAGCAATGAGACTATCTGTGAGTACTGGAGTGCCGAACTTAGCTGGAGTCATGTATTGTGGCTAGATGACTCGAGTGTCCCTTGACGATGATGTTATGTTGGATAGCGAGATTGTCGAAAATTGTAATCGGTGGCTGGTTAGAAATTGTTTAGTCGAGTGCTGACTCAGACTAGTAAGACCGTTAGTATGCTATGAGTAAATAGATTTGGCTAGAGAATGTTGTGGCTTAGAACATCTGAATGTTGATTTCGAATGGTTGGAAGCAAATCATATGTGGCTAATACAATGTTGGTTGCTAAGCTGAAAGTTTTAAAAATATTGTAGGTGAACCAAAAGAATGTTAGAGATTTGTGCCTTGACCCTAAGGTGTAATAGATGTGAACCCATCTAGATCACCAAAGGATATTCGTTGCTTATGCGCATGTATGCTGAGGAATTGAATTGTACTAGAAAAGTAACAAGTAGCAACCTGAATATTGTGTTGCATAGAGAATGTTTAATTGATACATGAATTTTTGGATTGAATGGAATGAACTACTCGACCCTTGAGGTAGAGAATTTTAAGAATGTCCATATGAGATTTTGACGGCTGGAAAAAGAACGAGATTTAAGAATGCCCGTAAGAGAGTTTGATGATTGAGAAACGAATGGAACAAGAAATTTTAAACGTGTTGGATAATGTCGGTATAGGTGATTGTTGGTTGGATATAGATTGTTGGCTTATGACTTAGTGGTGCAACCTTCATACAGACCGAATAGTATGATTCTATAGTTTATTAAAACTATCGGAATCGATGACCCTTGAATAGTTAACCTTGGTTATGGGTTCATGTGGGTACGAAGGAATTGGACCAGAAATTGAATCATTGAAATTTACTTGATGGATTATTAGAACGATGAAGATCGTATGTCGGATTTGGAATTGACCGTAATGTTTATAGATCGATCTTAGTCGATTGTTGGGTAAGTCTAGAATGAGCCCTGTGGGAATTATTTCCTTGAGGAAGACCCTGAATAGATAGACTTGACCCTAGCGACCAGTTGATGATTACCAATTGCTGGCTTAGCCCAATTGGCGATTCATTATTCAGAATGAATTGATACCCATAGGTTTGGGTAGAGTTCCTTAGAACTGCGGTTGCTTGTTGGCCCTAAGAAACTGAAACTAGTATAACCCTAGTAGCCGTCCACTCTAGGGGTCACCTGAATGATTAGGTATAGCTGTCGGTATAGCTAACCATTGAGACTGGACCGAATAATAGATGGCCGTTGGCGACCAATAGAATGACCTTGTGGCATTGAACGAGAGATGGTGATGAGTATGATCTAAGAATGATAAGTTATAAGTATATGCTCCAATATGAACCTTAGAGATGTTTGACCCTTGAGGATTATGTGTCGGCCTATAGCGGGAAATGGAATCGTGGGATGAGACTTGATTTGTATGTATCGAATAGTAATTATTATGAGATGGAATTGACTGCTCATGACAAATGTTGGATAGGTATCTATAGTCGGGTAGCTGGGTTAACCTTGACTGTTGCATAGAATTATACCCTGACTCGGATAATCGATAGTTGGTGATGTCGGATTGTATCTTTTAGAAAAGATGAATTGCCTCGGTGAAAATATTGTTAAATTTGGAAAGGAATATGATTGCATGTGGGACTCTTGATATGATTGGATGTAAGATTAGACCCTTGATCGAATGCTAGAAATATTATGCCCGGATAGAGAGCTTAACCAAGTTGTTCCTGATGTAAAGTGTTGTGGACTGGAAGATAGTGATTGTGACAAGTGAATAAAGTTATAAGTCAATTGAAAGGATACTAAGTCTGATTTGGGAAAGAGAGTTATATCGTGGCTGATCGAATTATACTATCATGGAAGTTGGTTGAAGTACATATGTTTTGGGGACGCCTAAAATATGTGTATGGATCCAGCCGAAGTGATAGGTTGCGACTGAGATAATATTGTTGGAAGAATTTATCGCACTAGCGCAGACTTTGGCTGAAATACATATGTTTTGGGGACGCCTGAAATATGTGTATGGATCCAAATGAAGTGATGTTTGCACCAAGATAGAATGCAAGAAAAATGTTGGTGAATCAATGAGTTGCAAGTATTTGGAAAAAGAGAAAGATGGATTGAATCGTTGATTGATTAAAATGATACTGTTGGATAGCTATTTTGAAATGACCGAGTGGGAATGATATTGAATTGAAGCTGAATGAGTAACTCATTGTGATTAAGTGAATCTAGTAGAAAGAGTTGTTTCCTTAAGTTTCGAGGACGAAACTTTTTCTGAGTGGTATATTATGTAATGCCCGCTCCGTACGAGGCATTTGGGTTGGCTTGTTGGATGCTATCAGAATGTTGGACCGTGACTTATGTTGGGAATCAAGAGAGTTGAGACTGATGCAGTCTCTCTTAGCTGGCTAGATGGATTAAGTGTTGGAACGTGGCTCGCTGGTGGAGCTACGCTTGGTGGAATTGGAGCAGGAAGATCGTTATATAAGGCAAGTGGAACTGTCCTCCTTCCTCCTTATTCCTGCATGCTTAATAAATGGAATAACATGATGCTATGAATATGAATATGTCCCTAATGTTTCTTACCTTGAATGTTAAATAATTGTGATGATACTTTAGTTGCTAAATCGATAGAGATGCCTATGCTGGAAATCATTGAATGAATAACACATGAACTTTGAGTTGCTGAAAGAATCACACTAGAACTGCTAATATAACATGATGCCTGAGAATGAATTGATAATGTCCCTTTTTGCTTAATGTCGATGAAATGAATGAATCACTTGAATAATGAGATGCTGTGTGAATGATACATGAGAAAAGAATTGAATATGCTATTGTTCCTATGAAATGAATGAAATGCTACAGGTCCTTCGAAATGAATAAATGTTGTTGTTCCTCCTTAGGGAACGTGATGAGAAATGTTCAATGAAGCAATGAATGAGAATTGATGAGGCTTGGGATCGTTGAGATCAGGAAATGATGGTAATGTTGGGAATGAATAAGTCATTCAACATGACTTGAATGAGATGAATGATGATGCACTGTTGTCTTTACTTCAATATTTTACCATGCATTTTATGTTCACGATTGAGTCGGACACACATTCGCATGGTCATAGGACAACTTATGCATAAGTGATGGGGATATGTTTTCTCGGACGGTATCCCGGGACGTTAGGGCGACCGATCCGGCCTAGGAGAAAACATTGGCGTGCCAGTAGGGGACGGGTTCTGCGAGGCATCCTTTGGGGCTAGCTACCTTCTCTGGAGTCATCGCATTACCAATGAAGACCTATATGGCAACGTCCGTATGGTTAAACACCAGTGACCATGTAGTCAGGATGCATGCTAATGAATGTCTTATGCAGGCAGAGTAAGTATATCTGCTAACCTGTATTTGATGCAGGTATGAGGGAGTCGGCTATCGGTAAGAAATCACAAAAGAATGTGATAATTCAATATATGTGTTGGTTTAACTTGCATGCTTACGTTCCAAATAAGTAAATGATGCTGTATGTAGCCTTTCAGTATGAGATCCTGCTTAACATGTTAAATTCAGTATGCTAGAAAGATGCCATGCTTTAATCATTGCTCAAACGCAACATACATGCTAAGTGATGCTTGAAGTGAGAACTGTTATAACATGTTTAAGATGTTAATGTTAACGATTGCCTTTTCATGATAACACCTAGTATGCCTCAATGATGCCTTTGCATGATAATACCAAGAAAGCTAAAAAGATATGTCCACATGAATGCTACTAAGAATATGTTTACATGCTTCACTCTGATTATTGCCCATGAACTGTAAACTGATGCTAGGCCCAAGTAGAAATACCATTCTAATAAATGCTTGCTTAAATGATCACTTTAAATGTTGGTTTATGCGAGTGGGTTGGATTCTACTCGCTAGTGCATAGATGATGCTGACCCACTTTTGTGGGCAGGTGCTCTTTGCTTGGGATATTCTACACACAAGAATTGGCTTGATTGGTTTCGCGGCATCGAAGATTTGTTGGGCATACAGAAGCTCTCCTTGCACAAGATGATGTCTTCTGTTTATAAAGGGCATAATGTATGGAACATTATAATCAGTTGTACCAGTGAGATTGTAAGCCAAGTCAGTATATCGAGTTGTAATCCAATGTATCCAAGTATCAAATGTAAGCTGTATAGCATTGTTCAGTTGGCTTTCAATGTAAAGTGAGATGTGTTGTAAACATTATGCTTCAATACAAGTCTTGTACTCTTCTTCAATTATAATAAAGATAAAGTTCTATATATATCTCTGTGTGACTTCAAGTCATCCTTTTATCTCCGCTGGCATAAAGAGGTGATGTACTTCTATTCAATAGGAAAGATTATCCTCATTAAATTCAATTTGTCTGCTTCTGCCGCTGTAATGTGTTCCTATTTGAAGAATTATCCCTATGTATCATCTTTGCCTTGTACAAGTGCAATGCCAGACTTGTACGGCATCGCCCAAGCGAGGACGATCGATTCCAAGAGATCAAATATGTTAATACATGACTCTACGAATTGGGACGTGACAGGGCCCTCACCTCTTGGAGCTTTCATACTTTCGGTGACATTTTTAAGGCGATAAAGATGCAGAAGCGACCGTAGCCTTGGCAGAACTCGTGAGCGGCAGCAACACCGATCAAGAGGCGGACAGGATTAGGGGAGGCCAGGTTGAGGCTTCAACAGTGTTTGAAGATTGAAGTGGAGTTTTGGAAGCAGAAGGCGAGGTTGAAGTAGGACACCGACGGTGACAGGAACTCCAAATTCTTCCACGCATGCATGAACAGTAAGCGCAGCAAGCTGACCATCCATCGTATTCGCAAGCAGGACGGGTTTGTCACTTCTTCGTTGGCTGATATAAAAAAAAGGAGTCGATTTCCATCTTTTCAAATCTTTTTCAGACCTCGGATATCACGAGGGATGACTCCTTCCTTAACGTGATACCCCCACTGGTTTCAAAGGAGGACAACCGACTGCTTATTGCCCCTCCATCCCTTGACAAAATTGTTGGGCGGTCGGTGGCCTTGCTGCTGGAAGCGCCCCGGCACGATGGTTTCACGAGCCTTTTCTTTACTATGTGCTAGAAGATTATCAAACTTGACTTACTGGGAGCTATCTTTATCGCGATTGCGGGCACCGAGCTCGCAAGTCGCTCACTAGTACCAGGATCAATCTCATCCAAAAGAAGGAGTCGAAGGAGTCCCAGGATTCGTTTGTAGATTACAGGCCCATAAGCCTATGCATCTTCTCCAACAAGCTACTGTCCAAGCTGATCGTGAACCGCCTTGCGGGGCTTCCCCAATTAATCTCACCAGAACAGAGCGGGTTCGTGCAAGGTCGAAAGATCTCCGACAATATCATGCTGGCTCAGGTGCTGACTTGGGCCACAAACCCAAGGAGGTAACATTGCCATCAAACTGGATATACTAAAAGCATACGACCGATTGGACTAGATGTTACTTCTTATGTCCTTCGGAGGTTCGGCTTTAGTAACCTTTGGGTCAAGCTCATCTTCCACTCCATTAGTATGTTTATTCTTAACAATGATTAACGGAGAGGTGACGGGGTTCTTCAAGTCCTCGTGGTGTTTGACAAGGGGAACTGTTATCGCTGGCTATTTTCATTCTCGCGGCCAAGTTTTTACCAGGCAACTGAAGTGGAGAAGGGACGGTCCGCCGCCATCATTTACTCTACCCATAGCAGTTGCCCGCAGATCATGTACCTCAGTTTCACGGATGACATTCTGATTTTCTCCAAGGATGACAAAAGAGCTGTCTGATCGCTTATGCGGTTGCTGTAGAAGTATGAAGAAGTTTTGGGCCAAGCGATCAGTGGGGACAAGAGCTTGGTGATTGTAGATCCTTCATTTGCTCTGGATCGTAGGCTCTACCTGCAATCGGAGACATGCTTCTCTCTACGCACCCCCCTTTACCTAGCTTGGGTGTCCAGTTACTAACGGCCGGCATAATGCTGGCATGTTCCAACACATCATCCATCGGGTTAGCGAGCGATTTCTAGGCTGGTGCAATCGATTTCTCTCGCATGGGGGGAGACTCATTCTCATTCGTTATGTTCTTGCTTCCATCCCGATCTATAATCTGATTTTGTGCAAGCTGCCCACGTGTGTGCTGCAGGAAATCGAGTCCATGTTTGCTCATTTCCTGTAGGAGGCAAAGGCAGGGTCGACAAGACGCTCGTAGGTCAACTGGGGGAAGGTGGCGCACACTACGACTGATGGCGGCTTGGGGGTTCGTCGACTACAGGAGATGATAGTTGCATTCACGATGACGGCTTGGTAAAGCTTCGTACTCATTGTTTATTTTGGTGCTTTTTTTAGGAAGAAATACTTGACGAGAGCTCATCCGACCCACGGGCAGATTACCTCGGCGGCGTCGCCGACTTGGCATAGGATTATTGCGGGGAGGCAGTTGGATGAGGAGCTCATCCAACTGGAGCTCGGGGAGGGTGACGCTCCCTTCTTTTGGGAGAAATGGCTCCAACAGTGGAGGCTGGTTCCGTTTGCGCTCAGAGCAGAGAGCCTAAGAATTCGGATAAAGGACTGCTGGAGCATTGAAGAAGGCTGGGGCTTCCGAAAAGTGGGCGAGTCAGCCGGGGTGCCGGTGCTCCAAAGCATCCGGGAGGCGAATTTACCATCCAGCCACGTCCCGATCGGTAGAGATGGTCTTCGCAGGGGTCGAGGTTTTCTCCACGGCCACGGCTTAGGAGCAAGTTAGAATTAAATATGCGATCATCCCGTCTTTCTCGTATATTGGGGCGACTGCGTTTGATAAAATGGTCGTTCCTGCTTTAGAGAATTCTTTTAGACAAATTGTCCACAGACGATAAAGTGCAGGACATTGGTTTCCATCTGGCATCCAAGTGCCATTGCTGTGAGTAGCCGGGCAGAGGGGATGCTAACCATATTTTTTCGACAGGGAGGGGGGGCGGGGGCTGGCCAAGCTTTGGAAGCATCTTCACGGGGCTATTGGCATGAGTGAGGGTCCGTCGAACGATATCAGGGAGCAGCTTACGAACTGGTGGTCTAACGGAAGTATTCACATCAAGTAACATAGTCGGCACGACGATGTGGGTGTTGTGGAAGAATAGGAACTGTCACGACCCGCACCCTGTGTAAGGGCATGAGTAGTGGGTACGTCCAGCCTACGCTGCAGTGTCGACGGTAGAACGTGTCCTAGGTCACAACATCTAACAATAAACCATACCTGTACAATAATATACGCTCCAAAAGAGGACAATATAAAGGTACAACTCAATCACAGCATCTAAGGTAGAAATAAGGAATAAGGAGATGAATAAGATAAAAGAGTAATCTCCAACAAGAGCTACAAATGAGAGTAACATCTGAGTGTACAAACAACACAAATATCCAATAACTGAAAGTACATGAAATAAGACAACTAAAAGGGAAACTAGTCTAGAAATCTAATCTAAACAATAGGCAAGTCTCAGCAACTGCTAGATCCTCCTGAGGGTCCAAGTCACCTGTGTCATCTAAGCTTGTGCTATAATATGTAGGGCAGAACTCCTCCTCATCACCTATAATATTTTCAACAGTCCAATCAGGACGAAATGAGCACAATACATCTCACGCAGTTCATATCTTGACATAAAATATAAAGCATATGATAGGTTAAGATACATGAAATGCTATAAGAATAAGCATGAAAAGAAAGAAAGAA
>JANAVB010034262.1:0-66732 GCA_029216955.1 Iris pallida
CCGGATGGTGGCCTTGTCTAGCTCTCGGTAGTCGACGCAAGGATGCATTGAGCCATCCTTCTTCTTGACTAACAACATAGGCGCTCCCCAGGGTGAGATGCTAGGCCGTATGAATCCCTTGTCGAGCAAATCTTATAATTGTACTTTGAGTTTCTTAAGCTCTGCAGAGGCCATTCTGTACGGAGCTTTAGAGATAGGTCGGGTGTCGCGAAATTTGTTGATGGTGAACTCGATTTTTCGATCAGGTGGCATGCTGGGTAGCTCATCCGAAAACACGTCTGGGAATTATACCACAATATCGGTCTGACCCACGTTTGCACCATCCTATCGCATGTCTTGAACGGATGCCAAATAGCCTTCACATCCGGAATGCCGCATCCTTCGAGCAGATATCGCCAAGATCACCATGCAGGTCAGCGATGCATCACCACACGAAAAGAAGAATTCTTGCACTCCAGGTACGTGGAAGTTGTCCGTCTTTCCTGCACAGTCGATGGTGGCATTACAAGCATCGAACCAATCCATTCCAGTATGATGTCGTAGTCCTTAATATCAAGAACTATCGCATCAAAATACACTTATTTACCTTCGATACAGATGATTCCGTCTATTCAGCCTAAGTGCGCAAGTAGTGACGTGTCCAACGGTACGCAAACACTAAGATAAAGGCCTAGCTATGTCATAGGAAATTTGTGCTCGACGATAAAGTATGCCGATATAAAACTATGTATGGCACCTAGATCAAACAGTACACGAGCAGGTTTGTTATTGAAAAGTAGTATACCTATCACGACTGTGTCAATTGCGAACGCTTCATCATGGGTCATGGCGTAGACTCGTCCCTGGCATTAGGAGAACAGTCTTGGCCATTAGGTTGCGGGGCTTGAGGAGCCCGAGGTGCTTGGCCTCAGTTCTGTTGGTACTGTTGTTGAGGCACCGTTGGGTTCGACCTTCTGTTCGTACAGTTCGAATGCAGATGGCCAGTTTTACCGTAGTGCCAACATCCACCTTCGGAGACATGGCAGTCGACGGCATGGTGCCCGAAGTTGTTGTATTTGCTGCAGGGAGTGCCTGGGTTTTGTCCTTGGTATCCTTCCTGGTGGCCATTATTTGGACACTTATGCGCATTTTTACCTCCTACATTAACATGGTGCGTGTGATTATAAGTATGCATAACATTGGTAGCGATTGGAGGGTATTGAGACTCGAGGCGAAGGACGTGATTGAGCGATTCGCCCATTGTTTGGTACTTTGGGACAGTCAAGTGAGCAAAAATAGAAGGCCTCAGGCCCACTTCAAATCTTTGTGCTCAACTCACCGCCGTTGGCATATAGACCCCCAATAAATCAGACCAGTTTTTGAATTCTGTAGCATACTGACGTATTGTCATTTTTTTCTGCTTCAGCTGCATGAACTTGTTTTCTTTCACTTGACGAATCGCTGCTGGCAGATACTCAACTTTGAAGGCCTTGCAAAATGTAGCCCAAGAGATCGGTGCAGTGGAGTTATTGTGACGGATAGCTTGCTTTTGTATAGCCCACCAGTCGTGCGCGTTCAATCGAAGTTGAAGTTGAGCACAAGCGACTTTCTTGGCTTCATCGATGCCGAGGAGCTCAAAATTATCTTCGATCTCTTCTAGCCAATCGATCGCAACAAACAAGTCTTCAGTGCCGAAGAAGGAAGGGCTAAACGCCTTCTTAAAGTTGGTGATGGCGAAGGTGTTACTCTTTGGCGGTGCGAGCTGAGGCGAAGGCTCCCTGGGTGCAAATTCTGTGGGTCGTGTCACAGGTTCGACAGTACGGGTTGGAGAACTTCCGTTGCTCACGACCGTTTGCACTAACTGCCATAGCGTGTCAAGTTGCCCTTACTGTATCTTGAACTGCGCTTCGAACCGGGCTTCAAATTGGGCATGTCGCCTTTCGGTCTGCAGGCACAGCTTTTTACTTTCTTGTTGGAATGCTACGGCCTACCTCTGCTGTATTTCAAGCATCTGCAGCATCTGCTCCATAGGATTGCCAGAAGGCCTGAACTCGAAAGGCATCCTCCCCATCGGGTTGACGAAAGGCTCGTCTTCGGAACTACTCGAGCCGTCGAAAGCGCTTGCCTTGTCCCTGCCGAAGGTTCCACAACTTCTAGGATAAAATACAACTCTCGTTAGTTTCAAAAATGGCCTGGGTTCACTGTATGGAATAACCAATCTCATTGATATGAGGTTAACAGTTCGAGACTAGAGACTCGAGACTTGAGGCCAAAGACGTAAAGCTGTACTCTGATACCATTATGTCATGCCCCAAACCCAAAGAATTGATAGTCGCCCTCGGGCGTGATGCCGTATGAACCTAGGTTGCGATCGCATAAGGAATAATCATAATGTTATCTAAAACACAACATCTAAGAGATAGTAGAGAAATTGAACAACACATTAAGACAGAGAAATTTTGCATTTTATTGATATACATTATTTACAAGGATCAATTACAATCATACCGCACGGGCTTACAATATGACTCGATTACAAAATGAACGCCGATGAGATAGTTGTTCCATACATTATATCCCTAAATTTACAACAAAACTATTCCAGCCACCAGGGATGGAGGGAAGTCGAGACATTCTTGGACTGTTTGTACAGAGTCTTCAAAATCGTGCAGTGAGAGTCTTCGACGTACGGCCGAAGCTTCAAAACGCAAACGTTGTCTTGGTAAGTTGGTGCGTTCCTATTATCATAGCACCTGTAGAAAGCAGGGTCATTACGATCACATGTACAGGCGAGTGACTAATTTAAACCCAAGCTCTCATTTGTTCAAGCAGTTTTATAAAACATGTTAGCTATTTTGTGATCTTTCTAACCTTCCTGATCTAGGGGTGAGCATTCAGTTAATTCGGTTCCAACCGAACCGAATAACTAAAAATCGAATTTGACCGAAAATTGAATAAGCAAAATCAAAATCGAACCGAATTGGCCTATAACCAAATCAAATCGAACCGAATTAAATCGGTTCGTTTTCGGTTTATTCGGTTTATTCAATTTTTTGGTTTATTTGTGCTTTTTTGTTAATATATAAAGTAATAATATACCTAAATTTATTTAGTATATACCTATATATACATATATATTTAATATATACCTTTTTTGCTCAAAGTCCCCATAAATTACTAGAGAACATATTACTTTATACAAATCTCCAGCCTCGCCCAACACATGTACAATCTAAGAGCTCATTTTCTAAAAAAAAAAAAGAATATAATATGCCCATCTCCTTTGAACAAAGATAGATGACAGTGGACGGGTTGATCGAACCTCCAAGTTAATGTGCCATTTGTAGTTCTCCGTCCCTACATCGTGCCCCGTTCTCTGTCTACGGGTACGCGAGAAATGAACACTGTCGCTATCGATTCGGTCGAGACCGATCGAATCTGTCGAACGGAAACGATTGAATTAAGATCATTTTTCGTTATGGAAAGTCTTCTTCGGAATCAAGTCCCATATTTAGCGGGTTGCACCTCGAGGATAGACTCTGCAGCTGAGTCGGAAGAGACCTTCCGTTGCTCTATTTTTACGCCGCACTTGCGTTAGTTTTGGTTTGGTTTTCTGAATGCGTTTTTGTGAATGTTTTCGTGAATATTTTCATGGCTTGCATTTTGAACTCAAATTTACATATCGAACTCCTTGAATAATATAGTGTTCTAATCAGTTGCTTATGTGATTTCAGGTAATCGCGTAGCCGATGTCTAGTACGACCAATAAGTCTCTCGCCTCGAATAGAAATCATGGTGAGTGGCTGACCTCCTTCACCTCGACCCCCTATCTCAAATACAAGAACTCAAGATAATTGTATCAAATTTGAATGATTTACTCAAAAAATACAAGTTTCACGCTCAAAAAGAGAAAAGATAACGTTTTAGAAAGAAAGAGCATTATTTCATGATCTGCAAAACTAAAGAAATCAATCGATTATATAATTTTCACAACGACAATAAAACGTATCTTAAATCACTTATTAACATAGCACGGTCATGGACAACTTGTATAAGGGCGATTGTTTCTTCGAACGGTATTCCGGGGCCATGGGACTGATCCGGCCTAGAAAGAAATACGATAGCTATGTTGGATTGTACGCGGGTATTCGGTACTCCTTCAATGGGGCTTGCTATCCGCGTTGAACATGTACCATCTAAACCAAGCTATGTCCAATGACCTTCGCAATTATGTACTAGTTAAACTTATGTTATGCAATATGACAGAGAAGAAAATGGTAAGCCTTATGTTGCACGGCACGTCCTGCCGTGGGTAAGTTCTAGCGTAAATTTTCCTTATTTATGTTTCATCAAACTGCTTGCATGAAACTGACTAGGATGGCTAGAAAGATCACTAAAACAAATTGTATGTTTTATCTAAATTCTTGACCAAATGAGAGCATAGAAAATAATATCCACTCGCCAGTACACGTTGACAGTACTAATCCTCGCTCTCCACAGGTGCTATAAATCAGGAGGAGCGTGCCGCGTGACTGAAGGCAGTGCTCGTATGTTTTGAAGCTTCGTCCGTGCGTGCGAAGCCTTGACTCAATCTCTTTTGAAGACTCCGCAACTGTCCAAGCTGAGATGTCTCGACTCTCCCTTATCCCATGTGTCTGCATACTTTGGTTGTATAAAGGGGTGCAATGTATGGAACGGCTATCTCATCGACGTTCATTTTGTAGGAGTCAGTTGGTAGCCTGCACGGCACCTTATATCGAGTTTGTAATATGATGTTCATTATCAATAAAGCTCAAGTTTCTTCTATATAATGTGTTAATTTACTCTGTGCACTCTCTTGTTGTTGTGTTTCGGATAACCTTATAACTATGCCTTGTGCTATCGCAACTTAGGTTCGCACGGTATCACGTCCGGGGGATGACTATCGATTCTACGAAATCGGGCATGACATAATGGTATCAGAGCGGCTTTACGTCCTTTGGCCTTCTGTTTGAGTTTCGAACCTTTGATCTCGTGTCGATGAGATGAGTGGTTCCATACAGTGAGTCAGTAATATTCTTGAGACTAATATGAGTTGCCTCCTAATCCCAGAAGTCCGAGAAGCTAGGGAAACGAAGAAAGTGCTTTGAACGGCTCGAGCAGCTCGGGTCGGGACCCTCAAATGCCCCCATGAAACCAATGGAACGGATGATACATGCTGGAAGCGCAACAACGTCAGGCCGAGGTCAATCAGCGCCTAAACGAACAGTATTGACAGCAGATTGAAGACCAGCAGAGACAAGATGAGGCACGACAGACTCAATTTGAGGCCTGATTCGATGCGCAATTCAAGTTGCAGCAGAAGCATCTTGATACTCTTCAGCAAATCGTCCAGACAGCTGTGGCTAACGGCAACTCTACAATGACTCATGCCGTAATCGAGCCTGCGGTCCGACCGATCAAAATCGAGTCAGAGGTACCCGAGCGACTACCTGCACACCAAGGTGTTCCAATTTTGAGGTGTCAAAATTCACAATTGCCGTACGTCCTTCTGCGGTACTGAAGACCCTTCTTTGGCGATCAATTGGTTGGAGGAGTTGGAAGACCGGTTCGAGCTTCTAGGCGTTGATGAGTCCAAGAAAGTTGTGTGTGCTCAACTTCTACTCCGATTGAATGCGCATGACTGGTGGACCGTACAAAAGCGAGCGATCCAGCATGACAATGAGACATCGGCAATCGCTTGGGCCACCTTTCGACAGGCGTTCGAAATCGAGTATAAACTGAATTGACCGCCTTCCAAAAAATCTAGGTCAATGCATTCTGATCATTACCGCTTCCTTTTCTTACTTCGTGGCAGTGACTTGCTTCCTTTTTTTATATATATAAAAACTAAAAAAATTATTCGATTTTCGATTTTGGTCCGAAACCGAAACCCAAAATCGAAACTGAAATCGAATAAGAAAATTTAGTATTTTCAAAACCAAAACTGAACTAAGTTTTTTTTTAAATCGAACCGAATCTCTTATTCGGTTCGGTTCGATTTTCGGTCCCAAAACTAATCCTCACCCCTATCCTGATCGATTTGCATGTTAACATGTTAAGAGGCAAGCATTCGATAGGTAAAATAACATAACTACGATAAATCTTACACGACAGAGCGTGCCGTTGTAGCATAACTTACCATGTTTTTCCTGTCAGATTTATAACAAAAGATTATAAATAGTGTGCAAGTGGGGGTCACTGGCAATTCAAGCCATCCTGGACATATAGCTTGGTCGAGTTGGCGACCCTTTCAGCGCGGGTAGCTAGCCCTGCTGAAAGTTTCGAATGACCCATGCTAGAATTCAGCACAGCTACATTGCATTCCTCCTAGGCCGAAACAGTCCCGTAGCCTCGGGTTGCCGTTCGAGGAAGCGAAACCTTGTGCACAAGTTGTCCATGACCGTGCTAGACTAAAATTAATTGTTCAAGCATGGTCTACAAAATCTTTGGGAGTTAGCCAGTTTCCAATGTGTGCCATCCTATTGTTACAACATTCGTTAATCGATTCAATCTTTGTTTTGCACAGATCTATTGCAAGTGTTTGTGAAGAATCATGCCACAATTTATTGATTCTATACTATGAATACAAGCATGCATTTTGTATTTCATGTTTGATTTGAAACCAGAGGGTCGAGGGGAAGGAGGTCAGCCTACTCACCTTAGTCTTACTTGAGGCGAGGGACTGGTTGGCCGCGCTTAGATGTCGCCTACACAATCATCTAAAATCGCACAAGCAACTGATTAGAACACTATACAATCAAGGAGTTCGATACGAATGCGAAGTTCGATAATGCAAGCCATGAAAACCCTCGAAAATATTCACGAAAACATTCACGAAAACTAAAGCCAAAGAGCAAGTGCGGCATGAAAAGCAGAACAACGGAAGATCTCTCCCAACTCAGCCGCAGAGTCTATCCTCGATGCGCAACCCGCTGAATATGGGACTTGATTCGAAGAAGCCTTTCTATAATGAGAAAAGGATCTTAATTTAATCATTCCCGCTCGACAAATTCAATTGATCCCGATTTATCGGTTCCGACTGAATCGGTAACGACAGTGTTCCTTTCTCTCTCGATGGATGTATTTGATTTCATGGGACAGTCGTATCTATAATAAATTTTATTTTACATTAATTTTAAAATATTAATTTTAATTTTAATTAATTTTAAATAATTTTTTTATGTGCATTGTATGTACACTTTATTATATATAATAACTTTATAGTCGTATCTTTGTTAAATATGGTAATAAATCCTCTCAAAACACTACTCGGTACAGATGACATCAAATACTAACTTTGTGACACAATTTTAAGGTCGATAATTAAAATAAGTGCATAAGATAGATAATGAAGGGTGTTAAATAAGCCTGAACTTGATATGAGGCCCTTGAGATGGCTATCTCAGCCCAAAATTTTATAGGGTACACAACTTTTATATACTATTTAATGTATATAAGTCAAATTCTAAATAAAAGTCCCATAAACTCATTCTAATTCTATTAGTCCGCGCTTGAAGATTTTTTTTATAGGATATCTAAACATCATATACTAGAACAACAGACAAGTTAGTTAGTCAGACTAAAAAAAGGTTGAAAAGTTGATTATGCAAACTTATTCAATATTTTTGCCTCCAAAACAACGAGACGAGATATATAAGTGACTATGTGAAGCCTTTGAGGAAGCGGTGGTGGCTTAAGGTTTTGTTTTCCTTTTTTAATATTATCATTATGAACTACCATAAACATTTATTCATTTATTTATTTATTTATTTGTCTCGAGGATTAATTTTATTTTTCTGGTTTCGAACATATTCAGGTTTATTAGTATTTCAACATGACAAATATTATTTTGATATTATATTTTTTTTAATGTTTTATTTTTTGAATTCTGTTTAGATAATACTATTGTATCATTGTTCATGAAAAAATATATTTCAATATTAAACTTTAAGGACAATACTTTTAGAGTTCGTTTGAGGTCTCAAAATCTATCATCCGACACTGTTTAAGCCTCAATTTGATCCCTAGGAGTTGGGACTTCTTTGTGAATATATATATATATATGCCACTCGACAGCATGTCATTGACAGATTGTTCTTCCAGTCATCGACTTTAGGTGTTTAACCTCCATTTGAAGCCATGAGGGGTGTTAACGGATGCTTATCAATAGGATAGGACAATATCCATATATGTATCCTATTTTTTCTATAATATCCGATTCTGATCCGATATCTGAATGTATATCTCTTTTGACACTTCGAATCCGTATCTGTTTAGTTTAACGAATATCCTATAACATCTGATCCGATCAGCTAAAAAATTCAATTGTTATTATTTGAATATCTGAAATCCAAAAACCGAAATATTAAAATTTCGTTGTTATCCGAATATCCGAAAACTAAATTCAGTTGCACTATTTTAGCCTTTTCATCTTCTATTGAAAATTGCAAGAATGCTCAGCTAACTTGCTCTACATATTGCTCTATTTGAACATTGTCATCTGTTAAAATTCCATGAATGCTAAATTTGAGACGACCATATATATTGATCTACATATTTGAGCCCTTTCATCTTCCGTTATAAATTATAATTAATTTATATTACTATTATATAGACATTATATTATAATATAGAGTTAGAAAAGTAAAAAATGAATTGAATTTTGTAAAAATTACCTAGAATAAAATTCTTTAATCTTCTCTAGTAATTAATATATATTATATATACGTAAAACTATAATATATATATATATATATATATATATATATATATATAATTTTGGATATCCAAATTCGATATCCGAATTCCGTTATCCAAATTTACAATTTAAAGTCGGATCAGATATTAACGGATTCAAATACCATAATATTCGAATTGAAAAATATTCGGATATCCGAATTCGATATACGAAAATTTAGATAATATCCAAAAATTCGGATACAAAATCAAATCGAATTCGAACTTACAGGCCTAGTAGCCATTGTGTCGACAGCACCGAAGTAGTGGTTATTTGTCATGAGAAGTATGTTCCGCTGTGCAGCAAGTAAATGTTTGATGACTTGTGTTCATAGACCATCTTAGTCTCATTACATAGAATTGGAAACCATTGGAAAACAAATTAAGAAAAATAGTTTCGGTCTACTTGGTAACGGTGTTTAGGGGTGATCAACAGTTCGTTTCGGTTCAAACATAATCGATTATATAAAAATTTTAATAACCGTAAATCAAATTTCTCAAAACTGAAAACTGAATCGTTTTTATAAAAATCTAACAAAATCGAACCGAATTAATTCGATCGATTTTCGGTCGGTTCAGTTTCATGGACCAATGGATCGGACCTTCAATTTTTTTAGCAAATCGACCTATTTAAATAAAAATCTTAAAAATAATATGACATTGTTGTATTTATGAATTATTACAACACAGAGAGTGAAAAATATTAGTATATATATAGATTGAGGGTAGAGATAGAATGCTTAAAGAAGTACCGACATAAAATAGGAGGAGAGAGTGCGCCTAGTTAGCGATTAGAAAAAAATATTAGTATATATAGATTGAGGGTAGTTTGATAAATTACTAAATCTAAATCGGTTTTTAGTTCGGTTCGTTTACTCGGATTAAGAACCGAAAATTGAACCGTTATTTCAAAATTTTAAATTTTCAAATTGAAAACAGAATCGATAATAGAAAAAAAATGAACCATTTGTCATATTTCGTTTCGGTTTTCGGTTTTCAACCGTTATATGCTCACCTATAACGGTGTTTTCACCAGTTTGGGGATGTTTTTGAACCGACCGTTTATGAAAAACCTACTTGTGAATTTTTTTGTGGTACTCATATTGGTCGGCTCAAATTTTTATCAAAATCGGTGTAATATAATTTTGGTTTGCTTTATAAACACCCAAATCGGTAGATTTTGACGGGTTTTATTATTTTATTTATTTATATTCTCAGCAAAAGTATATAATTATAACTCATAATACCCTACCACATTTTTTCTTTCTCATCCGTGTTTTTCTTCTACTTCTTCCAAACTATGTTTACTTTTTTCCACAAAATTTTAAAATATTTCTCTCCTACTTTCAACTAGGCGTTTTTATTATTTCATGTGTTCTATTATATTGATCAAATATGCACTTTTACCTCCTGATCGAGGAGTGTACTAGGTGGTAGTTCCCGTGTTCGGTACATTTTTATTTATATATGGACATATAGATAATTAAATTCGTTAATGAATTACCAAGTATGAGTTGGACAGGTTTAAAAGTCGACACTTAAAATCACCCAAAATCGGACCCCTCATAACCGGTACTCTAAAAACACCTCATAACCGCTACCCTTACAATTGCCAAACAGACCCTAAGGGTCTGCTTGGTAATGGTGTTTTCACCGGTTTTGGGGTATTTTTGAACCGACCATCTATGAAAACCCCTGCTTGTTAATTTTTTTGAGGCACTGGTTTTCGTCGGCTCAAAAACCCCCCAAAACCGGTGTAATGTATTTTTGGGTGGCTTTGTAAACACCCCAAATCGGCGGGTTTTGAGCGGCTTTATTTTTTTATTCCATTTATATCCTCACAAAAATAGATATAATTATAACTACCGATACCCTTCCCTATTTAATTTATTCGTGTAAAAAACTTTCAGAACCGCTCGTTAGTGAATTACCAAGCATGGATTGGACTGTTTTAAAAGCCGCTACTTAAAAACCATCCAAAACCGGACCCCTCGTAACCGCTCATAACCGGTACTCTAAAAATACCTCATAACCGCTACCCGATAATTGCCAAGCAGACCCTAAGGCTTCCATGGCGACGGTGGAGGCGGATTCGTAGGGTACATCAGCGGCACAGCAGAGAAGATGGCATTCTTGTCGACCCCGCGTCCGCCGCTGCTCATAAGCGCGACCAAAGCGGCGACCAGGCCCGCGTTCCCCGCCAGAGTCGGCTCGGTGTAGTTGTAGTTGCCCCGGATGTCCTCGAACCCGTCGAACCGGTCCGGACCTCCGACCATCGCCCCGGTGATCATGTTGGGGTTCGGCTTGCTGGTGTCCCGCCACTTCCGTCCTCCCCTGCACGAGTACTTCACGCCGTTGTGGGGGATCGACGCCCCGCGGTGGTGCACGTGTTTCGGGTAGTTGGCGCCGTATCCGACCACGTAACTCATCTTCCGGGGATTGTTGCCTAAGACATAGTCCAACTGCTTGCAAAGAAAGAGAGAATGTTAGTTGAGAGGATCATGAACTCCGCTATTAAGTATTTCCGAATGTCCTTGCATAGTTCTAACCTGAGAGGCAGCAAATTTACGGAGGGTGTCGATGCCGAAGTAGAAGGGGCCGCAGTACCAACCGGGGACGTTGGCTGTGTACATGTAGTCCGCGTAGAGAGAGGAGAGGAACGCCGCGTTCACTGCGTACTGCAATGGCTGGGGGCGGCCATGGTTCAGCTCGATTAGTCCACCTGCATGTGTGGAAGCGACTCGATCAACTTCACATTCGTTTCGCGTGTTCTATGATTGCCACACTACAAAAATCTGAGCTATATCGTGTCCGACACGTATTGAATTGTTGAACACAATCAAGATACTCCAAAATATATTAGAAGACACCAAAATAGATGCGGTGTCAACAGTGACCTTTCCGTGTCGTGTCGTATCCGTGTTAAGTAGCAATATATATACCGCGAGTCCAGTTGAAGACGTCGAACTGCCGAAGATTCGAGCACATGTTCAAGCTAGTAGAATTGTGATACCCCGCCAGGGTATCCTCGTAGGGATACCCTGGATTGAGAAAGAGCCGGAGCCGTGTCAGCAGCAGCTGCGCCGCGGGCAGCTTGTTGTCCCAGCTGAGCACCCCCAGGTCCGGTATCTGCAGGAACGCCTTGGCGTTCTTCGGCAGCCTCGGGTCGGTGGCGAACGATATGTAGCTGTTGTTTCCGGTGGCGTAGTACATCCACGCCGCGCTCCACATGTACTCGTCCCAGTAGCCGGTCGAGTCGTAGAAGAAGTCGAGGTCGGGGTTGCCGCGGGAGTACGGTGTGCGCCTGCTCATGCTGCGGGCGAACTTGTACACTGCCGCAGCTCCCTTGATGAGCTTGCGGGAGTACGCGGTGTCGTCGCGGAAAACAATGGACGCAGCTGCCAGCGCCGCGGCCATCTCGCCGCCGAGGTCGGGAGCCGAGGCGGAGGTCACCACCGGCCAGGGGTAGTCCATGTCTTCAGGCCTCATCCAGCAGTAGTGGTCATCAGGAGTGGTAGATCTGCTCCTCGCGATACCCACCTGAGCATAGCAAATGTACCAGGCAGGGATACGGAATCCTCAATTTCCTAATGCAAAAAAAAGCACAAAATCTGTGTCTGTATCTGTGTCGTTGTGGTACGCTATTGTGTCATGTCGTATTAGTTCCCGTGCAACATGAGTGCTGCATCTGAATTGGTTGTTCCTATGGCAAGCTATTCTGTTCGCGGATTTGGAGCACGTAAATGACCAAAATCCGAATTTTGAACTACTGTGCGTGTTTGGTTAGAAGATTTGTAAACAAGATTTATTATGACTTAACATAAACAGTAAATTTTGTATGCCACGAAATTGGAGTTTTGATATCGAAATAATTTTTTCCTCCGAAGTGGAACATGGAAATGAAAAATCCTCCTTCTCATCTCCCACGTTTGTAGGACCACTTATTCTCTGGGTAAAGTGCAAAAAACTTCTCGTTAAATATGTTACTTTTGTACTAAAAGACTCCATGCTCTTAAAATTCCCAAAGTTTGAAATATGCTCATTTTGCCCCCAATGACAATTTTACCCCCCCCCCTCCCCCCCCCCCCCCCCCCCCCCTCCTTCTTCGGCTGTGTTCGCCGGCGGCGACGGAGGCGAGAGGGGGGGGGGGGGGGGGGGGGGAAGGGGGGAGGGGGGGGGGGGGGGGGGGAAGGGGGTGGGGGGTCGCTCGCCGGCGAGGGAGTCGGGGTTCGTGGCCGACGAGGGAGCGGGGGGGTCACGGCCGGCGAAGGAGGGGGGGGTCGGGGGGATCGCCGGAGATGGGAGGGGGGGTCGGGGGGGGGCTGGGGAATCGCCGGCGGCGGGGAGGGAGGGGGTGGAGGGAGGGGGGGGTGGGGGGGGGGGGGCGGGGGGATCGCCGGCGATGTGAGGGGGGGTCGAGAGGGCTGGGGGATGGGGGGGGAGGGGGAGGGGGTGGGGGGGGGGGGGGAGGGCGGGGGGATCGCCGGCGATGGGAGGGGGGGTCGGGGGGGCTGGGGGATCGCCGGCGGCGGGGAGGGAGGGGGTGGGGGGGGGGGGGGGGGATCGCCGGCGTTGGAGGGGGGGGCTCGCCGGCGCCGGCGCCGCCAGAGGGTGGGGAGGGGTATTTTTGGTATAAATTTTTTTAAAATTTGACTGGAGGGACCTAATCGAGCGGATATATAATCTAAGGAGGGATAAACTGACAAAAAATTCTAAAAGGCCTTTTAGTGTAAAAGTAACATATTTAACGAGGAATTTTTTTGCACTTTACCCCTTATTCTCTAATTTAACAAAAAAAAATTACTATTCGAGTCACTTCGACAAAAAGTTATACCTGTCCACTCGTTCCAACAAACATTCAAAAACTAAAATTTAATATTTTTCACTTCTAACATTCACTTCTTAAAAGCACCCATATGAAGGATTTTTTACTTTGTTTCACTTTCAGTGCAAGCGTACCTAAAATATCGGTTTTCGAACTTTTGACTTCGCTGCACTTCATCGAACGAAACAGTTCCATACAGAATATATAGCACTGACACGAGACACGAACACGATATAGGTACGACCGTGCTTCCTGATAAAGATTGTACCAGTAACCTATCTACAGATGATTTAAATGATTTAGTGCAGTTGTTTGGATTGAACATTTGATAAAACGATACAAAAACTTTCACAAATCACACATAAATTCTTTGTCATTTGTCAGAAAGTTAACCTGGCTGTAGACTTTGTCGATGGTGGTAGCCGTAGAGTTGAACGTTTTGAGCAAGTAGTCGGTACCCCCACTTGATGATGTCCCTGACGTGGTCGTACTCCCCGATCGCCTTGTACTTGTGGCTGTACTCGACGACCCGACCAGCTCAGCATCGACATGGAGAAAGCCATCGGAAAGTGGAACTTTATGTTGTCGCCCGCATCGTAGTATCCTCCGACCAGCCCGCCCTTCAAGTCCGTCAGCTCGGACCCGTCCTCCAGGCCGGAGTTCCCTCGCCACGGGACGCCATTGTTCTTCGGCAGTCGCCCGGCTGAAACACGAAAGAGCAGTAAGACACTTCCCTTGACACCAAGGAGAATTCGCAAGTATTCATTTCCACTACTCCATTTCGATTAACTCATCTGTACTCTTTGTTTCTATCCCTATAAAGTCAGTTCTATATCATATTTCGGACTTGATATCATAAACCCCCCCCCCCCCCCCCCCCCCCCCCCCCCCCCTTTCTCTCTCTCTCTTCCTGTGCACACTGGTGCTACCGTCATCACTGCTGCGCGTAGAGAGAGGTAGCGGTGGTGCAGCCGGGTGTGGGAGTGGGAGGGGAAGGGGGCAGATGCAGTCGGGGGTGGGGGTGGGGGTGGGGGTGGGGTGGGTGGGTGGTGCAGTTGGGGAAGGGGGACAGTCGAAGGTGGAAGGTGGAGGTTAGATGGAGAACGAGAATAATTTTATCTTTTTTTTAATTTTTAAGTATCAAGTTAAAAATATTCAATAGTTGATAGTATCAATTTGTCGAGTAAAAAAAAAGAAGATATAGAGTTGAAAAACTGGAATCACTAACGGTATAAAGTTAAAATTAAGCCCATATTTCGGTTAGTATCTCTACATATTTTGTACCAAACATGTCAAACCACATTTGGAACATAGTAAGAAGATCAAGATTCAGTTGGTGCATGTTTGCTTACATTTTTGAGCATTGAAGAAGAGGAGGGCCTTGTGCAGTGCCTTGGCGTACTCGTCGGGCGGAGGCGGAGGCGGGGGATCCTTGTGCTCGGACAGAGTCTCTACGACGATGACGGGGACGCCATCGTTTTTCGGTAGCCGCCCGGCTGAAACACAAATGAGCAGTAGGACAGAAATGTTTACTGTCATCCTCATGGAAACCTCGATAATGAGATGGTTGAGGCGGAAGAAGAATGGAACTAGCAATGTGTTATGTATATGTAATGAATCCTTGATAGAATAGGTTTTTTTTTAGGGTTGCAAGCTGGAGATGAATTTCACTTGGGATTAAGTAGATTACTTATGGGATCGATTTGACTATTTCGAAACGTAGTGTCACATAGAGAGGATGGGAAGTTGCCATATAAATATGCAACACACTGCACGTTTGACGTTCCTCCTCCTCGTAGTTAATTAGTATTGGCTATCAACTTGAGCTTTTCCACATGGCGTCTCATGTTCTGTCACAAATCACAAGGTACCATAATCTAAGCTAGGTTAAATATACAGGAGTGAATTGGCTCGAAGCAAAAGCCCCCATCGACTTCGACTTGGGCCGGTCCAAGTCCAATCCGGCTCGGCCCACTTTCAACCGAGGGTAGGATATAGGCTTGCCACCCCCGCCCCTTCCGGCCCGACACATAGACCCTGACAGGTTTGGGCTGGATTTTCTATCCAAACCCGGTGGACCGGCCCGGTAGGAAGTCCGTTTAAAGCCCCATTAAAAATAATGGTTGAATTCTTTACCATTTTGCCTAACTGATCGTTATTATAATATTGAGAGTATTTTGGTTAAAATATACCCAGCCACCATATTTTAGGGGCAAGATGATATTTTTTGGGAGGTATTTCTTTTATAGGCCCATTTTTTAACTATATCTGAACGTTAATAATGGATGTTTTGATTACTTTGCTAATAATGATCAAAATACTCATATAACAATTATCTTCTAAAGGTATTTCTAGTCATTTTGCACCTAGAATTTTTCTACAGATATGGATTATTTCATTCAAATTCATCACATCAATTTTTTTTCCTTCTCTTCTAATAATTTCAATCAATCTTATATTTTATTCCGCGAATTAGTTATTTTCTAGAGATTGAAGGGCAAAAAAAAAATGCAAGAGTTCGAAAAATTAGATTTTGGAGGATTCAACTTGATCGACCACCACCAAGTTGCAACACTTTTACAACCGGCTTCGAAGAAAATCAAGTTGAGATTTAAGTATTTTTATATTAAATTCTATAGGTAGTAAATTTTGATATTTAGAATTAATTTTTTTTTAATTACATCCTGATGTTGGTACCACTACAAAACTATATCTATATAGCAACGGCCATTTTCGTTGACGGTCCGTTTCTAAACGACAATAACAACGATCTGGCGATGAAAAACAGTTGCCAGGGAATCTGGTCACTAGGCAAAAGGCATCGCCGAATAGTTGTCACGTCCCGACCCGGAATCACCCGAATCATCATCCTCGCAGGGGGCGTGATGCCGCACGAGCCTGGAGTTGTGCTCGTGCAAGGCAAGATGACAAGTTCTCAAATGGTTATCTTTTGATTCGATTCATCAACGAAAGAAAAACAGAGTATACGAAACAATTTTCTTTATTGATATCCGAAACTTGAGATTTCAAAGGGTTTTCGATAGCCTAACAATATATGCCAGATTGGCTACAACACTCAGGTTCTCTCTTGCCCACAAAGGATTTTACCGTTCCATACATCATGCCTTCTATATCTCGGCCGCATCAATCCAGCTGCGTAGTCCGAGCGTCAATGCGATAGCACGCTTCAATGCGCTTCGGCATTCCAAGCCTCAACACGTTCAAGCAACGTTTTGCCGCGAGCAATCCATTCCCTGCACCCTGCATGAAGCTGGTGGGGATCAGTACGTTCGTCCTCACATGTACTGAAGCAAAGATCATCTTTCCAAACCGACATTTTAATCTTTATGTTGAATCACACAACTTAGCTTATGATCTTGCTATGTTCTCCTTAGGGTCAATTTCATGGCATATTCGAAAGCGTAAGCATGTTATCATAGCAGCATGTTATCGAATTGAATAGGCAAGCAAACAAGCAATTCCGTGTTTGATTCGTGGCGCGACTTACCAAGTGGATGCACTCGCCCTTGCACCGACGCAAGGTGAATACGCCCCATTCCTTCCCTGTCATGTTATATGTGCATCTCTAAGTAGGATCTCTATGTGGGACGCATATGCGCCTACACTTTCAATCCATCGTTCCTTAACTATATGAGGGCCGTTGGCGTATCCGCGCCGGAATGGACTAAAGGAGTTCCTTTCTTTTCTCTCCTTCTTTTCTTTCTATTTGGTCGGGTTGCTCGACGTTTCACGGGTTGGGTCACATCCCAACCACCGAAACGTTCCCGCTGCATACCATCATTTGTGGCTTTTCCCATCTTGTTTAAGGATGTGCGCCTACAAAGATTATTCGAATCCCTCCGCGGCCAAAGCGGTTCCGGGGCGCTCCGGCATTTAACTGTTTGGGGGAAACATCCGTGCACAGGCTATTATCACAATTTAATCTCGAGCCCATTCCAATCGACCATGCAACGCCCTATCATTCAAGTAATCAAATTCAAACAACCAAACATAGTCTTGAGTCCGAGACTCAGACTATCATCTCGCATCTCTTTCGTTAGCTTTCTGTGTTCTTACATTTCATACTTCGTTTCAATGATTCAATGGCATCGTGTCTCAACTCAATGCTCGTCAACCGAATGACCCGAAGGTCTTGAACACCTTTCGAGGCACCATGTCATATCCGACAGTTTTGCCACATTCATGCCACAACTGTATTCTTTCGCAACGAAGCCATCTTTTATTATTTCGTGCACGTAGGCACGTTTCGACCGTATTCCCATGTTCTATAACTTAGCATTCAATGTTCGGGACTTGCGCGCTAGGGCGCTCGCCTATTGTCTTTCAATGTTCTAGCCGTCTAACTCGTGCAGCAAAGGCACGGTATGGTTCGTGCACTAAGGCACTCGTCGATTTCAGTTATCCCATGTTCTTACGGCTTGCGCACCGAGGCGCTCGCCTTAGCGATATCCAATGTCCCTTAGCGACTCGTGCATACTGATGCACGTTTCATTTCAATTGTTCTAACTTAGTGTTCGACTCACACTATAATTTATCTCCGATCGGCCACGCCTGTGGCGTCGATAGGTTAACTTAGCATACAATGATATATTTGACTTATCGAATGAAAGAGTAAAAAGAAGTCAATCCTCCCACCTTGAGTCGATACGCCTTTGTCGTTTCGCCGAGCCGATGCGGCTCGATTTTATAACTTTGTTGCACGGCCACTCTCCTGACTTAGCCATTCGAGCACTTTGTGCTTCATTGAGTTATACGTCCGATTTGCCTTAGCGTGCCCAAGTCTCGGCCCGTCGCAAGGCGACAATTTTATTTCGTGGACCCCTTACTAAATATTACAAAAGATCGACCTCTAATATTTTCCCGTCAAAGTATAACCTGCACACGAAACCAACTAAAATCAATACTAGCATTAGATTCGGACTTGTGCCTTGGTCGATTCGATTTCTTAGAATCTTTGAGTCGATTCAACGCACTCATCCTTCGGGGCAACGCGGCACTTCGCATTGACTTAACTCGATGCATTCTTTCGGGGCAAGGCAACTCTTCGCATCGACTTAGTTCGATGCGTTGCTCGGGACAACTTAACTTTCGTATCGTTTTACATCGATACATTCCCTTGCGTCAACGCGACTCGTTGAGTCAACGCTTTAGCGTAATGTGCCGTACGGAGCGGGGCATTACAGAATATACCACTCAAAACAAGGTTCGTCCTCGAACTAGAACCAACACTCCGACTAAGTATTTCATAGATCGTTTCACGATCTCGTCCCACCAATGTTGTTCAATTCCACACTACCGTGCAAGCTTTTCCTTAACATTTCAAAGTCATCCCTGCAGCTCAATTTGAATTTTTTGTATACAACTCGATTTGGATCCATACCTATATTCAAAGCGTCCCGAAGATATATGTATTTTGACCAATTCCAGTGGTAGCAAATTGGAACAAAGCTGACAGGTAAATTTCAATCCTATGCTTGCCATCTCGTACTCTCGATCGGACTTATCCTTAGCAACCGTTCTTAAAATTTCATCGCATACGTATATTCGATACATACGTGATTCATTCAATAAAGTCACTGCATGCGACGCGATTCATAATCGCCTTTCTCGTTTCGTATGTTTCCTCGGGACTATCAATTCTATGCATTGCGTCAAGCCGTCGCGCATCCAATCACAATGAGTCTCCGCAACGTCTTGCGTTCGAAGTCGCTACCCCAACTATTTTCGAAGTCTTGCTTATGTAACTTATCTCGATACGATTTCTTTATCAATATTCGGAACTACGCCCGTTAGGTTACTTACGTAGTCCCGTACTTAACTTCTCCCGACGCAACTTTAAATTGATATTGCACAAAGGCCACAATCTATCCGACACGAAAGTTTACATCAAGGCGACGGTGCTCAAGGCAACGATCGCCTTAGCACGAAGGTCTTTACGACGCGTCTTACATTCAATTTCCTAACGAGTAGGAATTCACTAGCCAAATTCCTAACTTATCCATCTCACAACATCGAATGTAAATTTTGATTCACGCAAGCTCAATTGCAAGGTGAATCTGAATCTAACGATATGACTCGTAAGTCATTCCCTTATCATTCCCTCTCGTGCATAGCACGTTTCTCGCAATCGCCTATCCGAATTACCAAGTCCGTTGGTGAATTCTAGTTCGACCGTCGACCAACATAACCATTCAAGTATTCATCCGACGAATACTCAAAATCTAACTTATCATTCTCAATCGAAAGCTGTTCCAACAATTTTCGATCGCCTAGACTTATCGTCAACATGCACCGTGTTATATTTGTTATCGGTGCAATCTCATATGCGATATCGCATGGGTCATCTTACGGTCTGCAGCATTCAATTTGATTTGGCGGTCAAGTCTTCTAGGGTCAGCTGTTCCGAAGCTACGCTCGATAAATGTGGATCATCACCGAAGGACAGTTTAATACGAACCATGCTATATCTTATTTCGGAGCCAAATCACGTTCCGACGATTCTACGCGACTACCCAATTTCGGACAAAACCATTTCTATCAGCACAACTGATGCGCAACTATCCTCTGAGTCAAGTCATGCACTGCCGTCGATGATTCCGCAATTTACGAAACATCTACTCGCATCAAGTTCGAGTCTATCTTATTTGCGGGCCGACACACGAGATGCTATACGCATCGAGCAATCGTCGATGACTTATAGTCTCTCGTCTTGATCAATCACAAAATTTATGATCAACCAAGTTCATTCATTCTCGTATCATTACTTACAAAATTTTGATAGTGCAAGGCGCATTCCATTTTGTATTCTCACCTCGCGCTTACGTTTCCTTGCATATCGATCTTGATAGTTCATATCAATTTTGATAGCAAGAGGGTCGACTTCGAATCCGTTTCAACGTCAACTTAACTCGCATCGCATATATCCAAGTTTGCAACAAACTTTTCCATACGCATCCACTTGTTCTCCGACTCGCCGCATCCCGCTATACTTTGATCGCGTAACCGAGTTACCGATTATCCAACATCGTGCCTTCGAGTTATACGATCTTGCCCTCTAAGTTTTGCGTGTTTTCAGTCGTACTAAAATGAGCTTCGCCGTAACATAACCAACTATTTCTTAGGCACGATTACTCACGTCAACCAACTCTTCACCGAAGTCGCACATCGTGCGGTTCGATTACAACTTGCATCGTCCAACATTTCTATCAAAATCGTAAGTCGTGCGATTCAATTCGCCTAGCCGAACATTTCTATCGAGATCGCAATTCGTGCAACTCATTCGTAAGCTCGAGTTTTCCCTTTCCCGTCGATCCGATTATTGCGTCAAGGCATAATCGTTTTTCTAGTCTCGGTCGTCCGACCAACTTATAACTTTCGTCCGACGTATCGTTCATCGATACAAGTCTCGCCTTATCGTCCCAACCGATTTTCGAAGAACACTTGCATCAACATATTGCCATACAAATTTTTAATCGAGTCTCAGTACTCTCCCGTCCGTTGCGGACAAACCTTCCGCAATTCTCACAACGCGTCGATGCAATTCATCGCACAATTGATATACCATATACCACTCGAAATTGAGTCATTCATCGCCTACGTAGTATGGCATATACCACTCGGAATTCAAGCCATTTCCCTCGCGCTATACTTAGTGTAAACCAACGATCTCTTCCGACTCACGATTTCCGCAGTGATCGTGCTTGATCACAACTGTAACTTTGATTCTATCAAATCCGACGCAACCCGGTCAATGTTCTCGCTTGGCAACATAAGTTTGGTGTGCAACCGAACGATTCGTTCTATCGATTTATGAATTCAATTCTTTCCTTACGTTGCATCTCGTGCAACAATTTATTTGCACCCCGTGCAACGAATTTCACTTCCGATATGCGTTGCACATCGTGCTACAATTTATTTTCGACACTTTTATTTCACTTTGTACAACGATTTATTTCCAATTTCCTTTGCACTTCGTGCAACGATTAATTTGATATGCGTTGCACCACGTGCAATAATTTTTTTTTTACTTTCAATACACGTTACACATCGTGCAACGATCATTTCCGACATTTATCGCACCTCATGCAACGAATTACTCTCGACTTTCCAAGTCAATGCACAATCCGTTTTAACACATTCGGTATTGGCTTATCACTTCTCACTTTCATTTTAACGCATATTCACATTAACTCGCTGCACTTCGTGCATCATTTTATTTCTCATTCAACATGTTACATTGCGACAACATCTCAAATCGTATTTCACAATTTATTGCGCTTGCAGCAACTAATATTTTTACGGCTCGTTTGCATTCAATGCAATATACCCCTCGCGACTTTCTTAGCAAACATCGTGTAATTTCCAAAATACATGCGGCATAATTATACGATTTGTATTAGACTTATTGTATGGAACATCCAGTGCGGCATCGAGTAGAGTCAAGAGTGATATCAAATGGTGGTGGGCAACTTTTCGAATTGTAATGAAGCGAGCGTCCAGAGGAAATTGAGCCTAGAGCTCTGATACCAATTTGTCACGCCCCGACCCGGAATCACCCGAATCATCGTCCTCGCAGGGGGCGTGATGCCGCACGAGCCTGGAGTTGCGCTCGTGCAAGGCAAGATGACAAGTTCTCAAATGGTTATCTTTTGATTCGATTCATCAACGAAAGGAAAACAGAGTATACGAAACAATTCTCTTTATTGATATCTGAAACTTGAGATTTCAAAGGGTTTTCGATAGCCTAACAATATATGCCAGATTGGCTACAACACTCAGGTTCTCTCTTGCCCACAAAGGATTTTACCGTTCCATACATCATGCCTTCTATATCTCGGTCGCATCAATCCAGCTGCGTAGTTCGAGCGTCAATGCGATAGCACGCTTCAATGCGCTTCGGCATTCCAAGCCTCAACACGTTCAAGCAACGCTTTGCCGCAAGCAATCCATTCCCTGCACCCTGCATGAAGCTGGTGGGGGATCAGTACGTTCGTCCTCGCACGTACTGAAGCAAAGATCATCTTTCCAAATCGACGTTTTAATCTTTATGTTGAATCATGCAACTTAGCTTATGATCTTGCTATGTTCTCCTTAGGGTCAATTTCATGGCATATTCGAAAGCGTAAGCATGTTATCATAGCAGCATATTATCGAAGTGAATAGGCAAGCAAACAAGCAATCCCGTGTTTGATTCGTGGCACGACTTACCAAGTCGACGCACTCGCCCTTGCACCGACGCAAGGTGAATACGCCCCATTCCTTCCCTGTCATGTTATATGTGCATCTCTAAGTAGGATCTCTATGCGGGACGCGTATGCGCCTACTGTGAGCACCCTGAATTTCGGGTTAAAATATTTTTTCATTTTATTTTATTTTCCTGATTATTTGGTTTTGATAAATATTTTATTTTATTTATTTATCTGTAAGTGTACTTTCCCGTGCCATTGATATTTGGAGTATCAGGGATGTTCAACTCTGGAAATCTTTTTCACGAGTTTTAGAGTGGACACGATTACCTTCATGACGGTATATAGTGTCCCATCCAAACTTGTTCTCTTGTGCTCTTTCTGCTTCGCTGAACTTCGGGTCGGTTTAGACCATCTGATTGATATTTATTTTCCCACTCTTTTCCTTGATCATTTTCAGCGCGTTACCATGACTTTTAAATTGGGAGCGCCAGACCAGTCATTTCCTTGAAACCAACTCTTTATTGATGATCTACTCGAGACGCTCGTCACCCATGACCTTTGTGTCCCACTCAGACACGTCATTTTGAGCTCCATTTGATTCGCACAATTTTCCCGACACGTGACCCGATTTTATTTCACGCCACGGCGTCACATTCATTTTCCAACTTGATTTGTGGGTCCCCTGTCGACCAAAACCTGTCCGCCCCAATTATGGACATGGCCCACTTTGAGCCTACTATCCGTCCGCCACTTGTGTCCCATTTATTGGAATCCCCATGTGCTACTTATTTGCCCATGATCATCAACGCCTATTTTTTATTCGATTTTTACATAATGTCCGATTTTCGTCCAATCCGGCTCCACCGAGTCCAGTCCAGCTCCATGATTTTCTCCATCATGACACCCTCAACTTTCTTGTCCAAAAATATCAACTACTCATTTTAACTATTTCTAATATTTAATGGGAAATTTTCCATTGATTTAATCCCTCTTGGAATAACCTATTTCTCAATATTAATCCTAGCCCTTGGATCATTCTAATCTAATCCCATCCATGCATTTTTCCTACTTTCAAGCAGCCAACACCCATGCAAGGTGCCGGCCCTAAATTCAAGAGAGTAACTTTTTCTCTCTCTCTCTCATTCATTATCATCTCTCTCTCTCTCTCTCTCTCCTTTCTATTATTTCCAACCCAACTAAACTCAACAACAGCAACAAGAACACCATGCCCGACCTCCGGCCACCCCCTGGCCGTGGCCTGGCCGTCGGCCTCCCCCACCTCGGCCTCCTCCTCCTCCTCCTCCTCCATCTCCTTCCTCTCCATCAATCCACCTCCACTTCAAACTACCACCTCTCTACCGCCAACTCCTAAAACTGACCACCTAGCCATCACCACCTCCACCCTCGTCGAGGGCGCCGCACGGCCAACGCCGTCGCCGGCAAGGCAGCGCGCCGCCGCGGCCACCAGCTGCAGCAGCAGCAACCTTCGACAGCGCAGCCACATGCGCGCACCGGCGTACACATACGCGCGCGCGTGGGCCGCCGTCGTGCGCCGCCACGCCGCCGTGGCCCCCTGACCATGCGCGCGAACTCCGGCGACCCTCCCTGGGTCCGCTGCTCCCTCTCCGGCGCGACGTATAGGCGATTAGTGCGTTTTGAACGACGTCTCGTCGTGACGCGCGCGAAATGAAGTCCGTTTTGGCGCTCCGTCGCAGCGACTTCGCGCACGATTTTTTGGAGATCCGACCGTTGGATCGGCGATTTCTTCGCTCCGTCGCAATCTCGGTATATCCACCTTCATTCATGTCAATTTTCGTCCGTTAATTTTATCGTTTGATACATGAAAATCGGCCATCAAGTTGACCGTTTAAATTGTATTAAATTTGGACAGTTTTGCGGGGTCAACTTCGTCAGCTTGTATCTCCTCCACCGCAGCTCCGTTTGGCGTGCTACCACTTTCGATGTGAAATTGGTATAACCCTCTTACTCTCCTTCCAGTTTCGTTTCATTGTGAGCTTGTTTGATTGGTTGAATTCGACGCCAAAGTTGGCCGTCCGAATTCGTAATTTTCAAGTTGTAAAATTTTATTTTTGAACACGGGACTCCAGATTTCATTTCTGACACCACCATTAGACTTGTGGCGTCGTTCTGGCATGTTTTCATATAAAATTTGTTAGATTTGGAGAACGTGGGCTCGGGCACGTTTTTCGGTGCAAGCGGATCCCACTTTCTGGGTCAACGAAACTTTTTGACGCCGGCTCATCGGAATCCAATTCCGGATATACCGATGAGTTCGTAGCATCATTCTGGACTCGTTGACAGGTAGTTTGCTGAGTTTGGAGAACTTTGGCTCCGGCACGCATTTCCGTGCAAACCGGAATTCCAAGTTCTGGTCAACGGACCAAATTGAGATCGGGTCAACGGAATCCAATTCTGGAGATATCATTGGGTTCGTATCGTCATTCTGGTTGCGTGGACATATAATTTGTTATATTTTATAGACTTGTTTTCTTGCACGTTTTTCGGTGCAAAACGGCTCCGACACGGACACCGTTTTGACCCGAAATTATCTTTTTGCCCTTGTGTCCAAATTGAACCGTTGGATAGGCTATCCTAGCTAATTTGACCATTCTGGACACGTTGGCGATGTTCATTTCATCGTCCGACAATGTTTGTTGATAATTTCTCTGAGTTTAACCTCTTTATAATTAATTAATAATTAATTCACATAATGTTCGTATTTCGGGATTAGTACAACGAAACTGAGATCAGTCAATTCCAGTGATCTCACATCGCTGAAATTGACAAGTTGGATATGTGGATCACTATAATAAGATTATCAACCTTACCGATAATCTTCTTATCTCGATTTGCGTGCCGTAAGTTTCGACGTGCAAATAACGAAGTACACTTTATATTAGACTAGAATTGACCCTGATTGACCTAAGTTGACCAGTTGACCCAAAGTCAACTGTAAGTCAACACTTGACCTAGTTTGACTAGATTATTGACCGGAGTCGACCTAGAGTTGTTTTGAATTAGAAGAACCTAGAATAATGTAGATTGATTATAGAGATTTATTTATTACAACTTGAACACCTTGTAACCTGTGTTGCTTTAAATAGGACTATGTGGCTTCAGTGGGACCCTCCTATACTTATCAGCTGTTCAGGTTATCGAGGCGAGTACATTCTCTGATCATTTCATATCCTGCTTAGAATTATATTCCTGCTTTAAATTACTATACTTGATGCTGTTACGACATTATCACGGATTAGTACTATACGGATCTCTTCATGCGATGTTATCCCCCTCGGGATTATCGGGTACATTATGTCATGTGCGTTTTACTTTCATCATGTACTCCTGTGCTTTCACCATACATGTACACTCTTGTAAATCATGTACTCTCATGTTCACAGAGCCTTCATGTATACTATCATGTGCACCCTTTTAAGGGCCCCATGTGATATCATGTACAATAACATAACCTGCTTAGATCCTTGTGTACTGATTGGGGAAAACGGGGGAGTGCTAGTAGTCATGTGAACAATTCTTTAGTAGTGTAGATCATGTACAACTCTTTAGTGTAGATCATGTACAAATCTGTTTCGTTCACATGTGCTATCCTGTACTCTACATCACTAGCCACTGTTAGTTCTCTATTTATAGTAGATATTTCTATTACTGTTCTCTCTCTGTTTACATACTGTATTTCTTCAGATCTTGTATCTTACTTTACTGCATGTTTATATTTTCTAACCTGCTATGAACTGTTGAGATGTATTGTGCTCGCTCCTGTCCTGACTGGACCTGTTGATAAATTTTACAGATAGCCTGGGATTGCCTGCTAGCCTAGAGGAGACACAGTAGAGGTTGTTTAGATAGTTATTTCTTTTTGTCTGGAGTTGTATTTACTTTGTGGATCACTGTATCTTTATTTGAGTTTTGAGATGTATTTCTGGGTTCATGTATCTTAGACACTTAGACTTCTATCTCCTGTATCTCTTTTGGATTTCATGTTTTATCTATTCTTATCATGCTCTACCTTAGATGTGATTGAGTTGTACCGGCTATGTCACCCCCATTCGGGGAGTATAAACTGTTTAGTCTTATACTGTTAGATGCATTGAGACCTAGGACAGCGTTCTACCGCCGACACTGCGGCGTAGGCTGGGCGTTGTTACGTTCTCGTGCCCTAACTCTAGGGTGCGGGTCGTGACACGTTTTTAGTGGTGGCCCATGCAGATCGAGACTAAAGTGTAGTGGTATTCGAATTAGAGTACCACTACAGCCTGCAGTAGGATTAGGATATATTTTGAAGGTAATCAATCATAGTTAGGAACCCTTGAGAGATTTCCGGGACGACCTTGGAGAATCTTATTTAACTTCGATTTGAAAACTCTTTTTTTTCCTTGAATTCTTTTATCTTTATTTTCTGTTGTGGAATTTGATTTTTATGGATTATTATTGAATTTGAGTTTGTATTTATTTTGATGGAAGATTTTCGAATTTCGAATTTTGATGATAGCTGTTGCATTCGAGTTTGTATTTTGATGGATTTTGTTTATTTTGAATTTTGATGTTCGTTAATAAATTTGATTTGATTTTTTTTTGAGTATTCATTATTGATTTAATTTAATTTTGGCAAGATGAAATTATATGGGCTAGGTCATCTAAGTTATGGAAATCTAGTCTTTTATAGTCACATTAGCCAGCATGGTGAGGACATATAGTCTGACTCTGGATATATTTTTCGGGTGTGGGAATTTAAGGTTTTCGCAGCCAAGCATGCGGCACCGCGAAAATGTTAAATACCATGATTCTAGAGATATGTGCATAAGTCAAGGGCTCTGTGATTATCGTAGCCTTGCTTACTAGTATGACGAGGATTTAGAGTACCATGGTTTTGGATAGACGCATATGATTATCAGATTGTGCTTAAAATATTTTGAACATGTTTTTTTACTTTTTCTCAGTCATTCAAAAAAATTTATTATTTGTTGTTTTGCCTAGTTTTCTATTATTTAATTCAGGAGTAAGTTTAGTTGTTTTCATAAACCTTGTGTAACTTCTTGCTAGGAGTTTTCATAATACAATGGATCGATGATTTTGCTAGATTTTATCTTGGATTTGATAATTTAGCTCTGGATTTCAAAATGTTCCTTCTTTAAACAGATAAGCAAAATAAATTTTATCGTTAATTCCTTCTTGCTATTAATCTTATATTAGATAATAATAAAACTGTCTTGATTTCGCCAATCGCCTGCTCGCAATCTTGGTAGGAATCTAAATGTTAGTCTTAACGTAGAATTAAATTTTTATTGGGACATGAGAATATGTATATGAATATATATAGCAGACACTTGCCTAACACGTATGCATGCTACACTTGATTTTTCCACATATCTAGATACATATTGATATGTTGTTGATGTCCAAATTTTCATAACCAATAATTCTGGTTCTCTGCTTTTCCATATTTAAATTAGTAATTTTTAAATATAAATTTCATGTTATTAGTTATGTTACATCATTGCACATGTATGTTATAAATAGAGTTTTAATTCAAAAAAAATTGGTTAAGTTATGTTAAATTTGTCAAATTTAAGACTGTGTACATATTAACCTTAATGCTGAGTTTCCAAATGTTTAGTTTAAATTACTGTTTTATTTCTTAATATAATATTTAGAGCTGTGTACATTGTTGTAGGTAGGAATATACATTTAAGTTTTGTATTCTTACATGCTAGTTGTGATAAACATTGAGTTGGGTTTTAATGTTCAAGTTCTCCAAAAATTCTGAAAACTAGTTACATGTTAACATTTTTACATTGATTTCCATGTTTAGTTAAATTTCAGATTTAATATGTAATATTGAACTGTATGCGTAGGTAAATATATTGATAGTATGTTAGGGTTTCTTTTCTATCATGATAGGATGTGTTAGGACCATTGAGATTGGTTGTGATGTTCAAACCCTAAAATCTGAGACCGTATTATGTTCATAATTTCTATGGTTTAAAATGTTAGCTTGTTTTCAGATTTTATATGTAAATGCTGAACTAAAACCTGGTTTAACTTTTTAATACTAAGTCATAACCCTGTACAAGGACACACACACACTCTTACTTAGTATACCCTGTCATGTAACCTAATCTTCCTTTATATGTTATGAACATGTATCTATATAGATATATATAGTTTTTTATACATCCATGTTATAATTTGTATAGATACATAACTAAGTCTCTATTTTTTTTTATATGGTTAGCTATGCATGTTATGATTAAATAAGTTGCGTGTTGCGTATTGTAGGGTGTTTAACCAAAATGCCATGATTAGTGTAACTTGATAGCTGTTGTTTTAAAACCCAAATTCTCATATATACTTTCATGTATACTCACGTACACACACGCCTACTATCTAACAACATGAACATATCCCCATACACATGATGCTAGTTTTCCCTCTCTAATGCTCTCTTTGTATATATATTGTGATTGGATTTCTATGCAAGTGACTTTCGATTCTTTAACTTGTGATTTTGATTTTCTTGGGATAGTACTTTTTTCAAATGATTGGTAGTTACCTTCCTTTATTTTTATTTTTTACTTTTTATGAGTACCAGTTTTCATATGGGGTGGTAGACAATTTTATAGTTTTGATGGTTGTTGTTTCTGTATCTTTCTATTTTAGCACCCTGGATTGCTTGTGTGTTGATACCCTATGACCGTTGGTTAGCATGACTAGTAAACCTAGATGAGACTTCACTGTCACCTATGCCATGACCCTGGATATTGTCTTTTATTTGATGGTATGATTTGTTTAAGTTCTGGGACTTTGATTTTGGGGGTTTGACCTAGAGGGAGTAGGGATATTTTAATTTCGAGGACGAAATTTTTATAAGGTGGGTAGGATGTGAGCACCCTGAATTTCGGGTTAAAATATTTGTTCATTTTATTTTATTTTCCTGATTATTTAGTTTTGATAAATATTTTATTTTATTTATTTATCTGTAAGTATACTTTTCCGTGCCATTGATATTTGGAGTATCAGGGATGTTCAACTCTGGAAATCTTCTTCACGAGTTTTGGAGTGGACACGATTACCTTCATGACGGTATATAGTATCCCATCCAAACTTGTTCTCTTGTGCTCTTTCTGCTTCGCTGAACTTTGGGTCGGTTTAGACCATCTGATTGATATTTATTTTCCCACTCTTTTCCTTGATCATTTTCAGGGCGTTACCATGACTTTTAAATTGGGAGCGCCAGACCAGTCATTTCCTTGAAACCAACTCCTCATTGATAATCTACTCGAGACGCTCATCACCCATGACCTTTGTGTCCCACTCAGACACGTCATTTTGAGCTCCATTTGATTCGCATAACTTTTCCGACACGTGACCCGATTTTATTTCACGCCACGGCGTCACATTCATTTTCCAACTTGATTTGTGGGTCCCCTGTCGACCAAAACCTGTCCGCCCTAATTATGGACATGGCCCACTTTGAGCCTACTATCCGTCCGCCACTTGTGTCCCATTTATTGGAATCCCCATGTGCTACTTATTTGCCCATGATCATCAACGCCTATTTTTTATTCGATTTTTGCATAATGTCCGATTTTCGTCCAATTCGGCTCCACCGAGTCCAGTCCAGCTCCATGATTTTCTCCATCATGACACCCTCAACTTTCTTGTCCAAAAATATCAATTACTCATTTTAACTATTTCTAATATTTAATGGGAAATTTTCCATTGATTTAATCCCTCTTGGAATAACCTATTTCTCAATATTAATCCTAGCCCTTGGATCATTCTAATCTAATCCCATCCATGCATTTTTCCTACTTTCAAGCAGCCAACACCCATGCAAGGTGCCGGCCCTAAATTCAAGAGAGTAACTTTTTCTCTCTCTCTCTCATTCATTATCATCTCTCTCTCTCTCTCTCTCTCCTTTCTATTATTTCCAACCCAACTAAACTCAACAACAGCAACAAGAACACCATGCCCGACCTCCGGCCACCCCCTGGCCGTGGCCTGGCCGTCGGCCTCCCACACCTCGGCCTCCTCCTCCTCCTCCTCCTCCATCTCCTTCCTCTCCATCAATCCACCTCCACTTCAAACTACCACCTCTCCACCGCCAACTCCTAAAACCGACCACCTAGCCATCACCACCTCCACCCTCGTCGAGGGCGCCGCCGCCCCTTGGCCGCACGGCCAACGCCGTCGCCGGCAAGGCAGCGCGCCGCCGCGGCCACCAGCTACAGCAGCAGCAACCTTCGACAGCGCAGCCACATGCGCGCACCGGCGTGCACACACGTGCGCGCGTGGGCCGCCGTCGTGCGCTGCCACGCCGCCGTGTGGGCCGCCGTGGCCCCTTGGCCATGCGCGCGAACTCCGACGACCCTCCCTGGGTCCGCTGCTCCCTCTCCGGCGCGACGTATAGGCGATTCGTGCGTTTTGAACGACGTCCCGTCGTGACGCGCGCGAAATGAAGTCCGTTTTGGCGCTCCGTCGTAGCGACTTCGTACACGATTTTCCAGAGATCCGACCGTTGGATCGGCGATTTCTTCGCTCCGTCGCAATCTCGGTATATCCACCTTCGTTCATGTCAATTTTCGTCCGTTAATTTTATCGTTTGATACATGAAAATCGGCCACCAAGTTGACCGTTTAAATTGTATTAAATTTGGACAGTTTCGCGGGGCCAACTTCGTCAGCTTGTATCTCCTCCACCGTAGCTCCGTTTGGTGTGCTACCAGTTCTGGTATAAAGCTGGTATAACCCTCTTACTCTCCTTCCAGTTTCGTTTCATTGTGAGCTTGTTTGATTGGTTGAATTCGACGCCAAAGTTGGCCGTCCGAATTCGTAATTTCCAACTTGTAAAATTCCGTTTTTGAACACGGGACTCCAGATTTCATTTCTGACACCACCATTAGACTTGTAGCGTCGTTCTGGCATATTTTCATATAAAATTTGTTAGATTTGGAGAACGTGGGCCCGGGCACGTTTTTCGGTGCAAGCGGGTCCCACTTTCTGGGTCAACGGAACTTTTTGACGCCGGCTCATCGGAATCCAATTCCGGATATACCGATGAGTTCGTATCATCATTCTGGACTCGTTGACAGGTAGTTTGCTGAGTTTTGAGAACTTTGGCTCCGGCACGTATTTCCGTGCAAACCGGAATTCCAAGTTCTGGTCAACGGACCAAATTGAGATCGGGTCAACGGAATCCAATTCTGGAGATACCGTTGGGTTCGTATCGTCATTCTGGTTGCGTGGACATATAATTTGTTATATTTTATAGACTTGTTTTCTTGCACGTTTTTCGGTGCAAAACGGCTCTGACACGGACACCGTTTTGATCCGAAATTACCTTTTTGCCCTTGTGTCCAAATTGGACCGTTGGGTAGGCTATCCTAGCTAATTTGACCATTCTGGACACGTTGGCGATGTTCATTTCATCGTCCGACAATGTTTGTTGATAATTTCTCTGAGTTTAACCTCTTTATAATTAATTAATAATTAATTCACATAATGTTCGTATTTCGGGATTAGTACAACGAAACTGAGATCAGTCAATTCCAGTGATCTCACATCGCTGAAATTGACAAGTTGGATATGTGGATCACTATAATAAGATTATCAACCTTACCGATAATCTTCTTATCTCGATTTGTGTGCCGTAAGTTTCGACGTGCAAATAACGAAGTACACTTTATATTAGACTAGAATTGACCCTGATTGACCTAAGTTGACCAGTTGATCCAAAGTTAACTGTAAGTCAACACTTGACCTAGTTTGACTAGATTATTGACCGGAGTCGACCTAGAGTTGTTTTGACTGAGAAGAACCTAGAATAATGTAGATTGATTATAGAGATTCATTTATTACAACTTGAACACCTTGTAACCTGTGTTGCTTTAAATAGGACTCTGTGGCTTCAGTGGGACCCCCCTATACTTATCAGCTGTTCAGGTTATCGAGGCGAGTACATTCTCTGATCATTTCATATCCTGCTTAGAATTATATTCCTGCTTTAAATTACTATACTTGATGCTGTCACGACATTATCACGGATTAGTACTATACGGATCTCTTCATACGATGTTATCCCCCTCGGGAGCATCGGGTATATTATGTCATGTGCGTTTCACTTTCATCATGTACTCCTGTGCTTTTACCATACATGTACACTCTTGTGAATCATGTACTCTCATGTTCACAGAGCCTTCATGTATACTATCATGTGCACCCTTTTAAGGGCCCCATGTGATATCATGTACAATAACATAACCTGCTTAGATCCTTGTGTACTGATTGGGGAAAACGGGAGAGTGCTAGTAGTCATGTGAACAATTCTTTAGTAGTGTAGATCATGTACAACTCTTTAGTGTAGATCATGTACAAATCTGTTTCGTTCACATGTGCTATCCTGTACTCTACATCACTAGCCATTGTTAGTTCTCTATTTATAGTAGATATTTCTATTACTGTTCTCTCTCTGTTTACATACTGTATTTCTTCAGATCTTGTATCTTACTTTACTGCATGTTTATATTTTCTAACCTGCTATGAACTGTTGAGATTTATTGTGCTCGCTCCTGTCCTGACTGGATCTGTTGATAAATTTTACAGATAGCCTGGGATTGCCTGCTAGCCTAGAGGAGACACAGTAGAGGTTGTTTAGATAGTTATTTCTTTTTATCTGGAGTTGTATTTACTTTGTGGATCACTGTATCTTTATTTGAGTTTTGAGATGTATTTCTGGGTTCATGTATCTTAGACACTTAGACTTCTATCTCCTGTATCTCTTTTGGATTTCATGTTTTATCTATTCTTATCATGCTCTACCTTAGATGTGATTGAGTTGTACCGGCTACGTCACCCCCATTCGGGGAATATAAACTGTTTAGTCTTATACTGTTAGATGCATTGAGACCTAGGACAACGTTCTACCGCCGACACTGCGGCGTAGGCTGGGCGTTGTTACGTTCTCGTGCCCTAACTCTAGGGTGCGGGTCGTGACACCTACACTTTCAATCCATCGTTCCTTAACTATATGAGGGCCGTTGGCGTATCCGCGCCGGAATGGACTAAAGGAGTTCCTTTCTTTTCTCTCCTTCTTTTTTTTCTATTTGGTCGGACTGTTCGGCGTTTCACGGGTTGGGTCACATCCCAACAACCGAAACGTTTCCGCTGCATACCATCATTTGCGGCTTTTTCCATCTTGTTTAAGGATGTGCGCCTACAAAGATTATTCGAATCCCTCCGCGGCCAAAACGGTTTCGGGGCGCTCCGGCATTTAACCGTTTGGAGGAAACACCCGTGCACGGGCTATTATCACAATTTAATCTCGAGCCCATTCCAATCGACCATGCAACGCCCTGTCATTCAAGTAATCAAATTCAAACAACCAAACATAGTCTTGAGTCCGAGACTCAGACTTATCATCTCGCATCTCTTTCGTTTGCTTTCTGTGTTCTTACATTTCATACTTCGTTTCAATGATTCAATGGCATTGTGCCTCAACTCAATGCTCGTCAACCGAACGACCCGAAGGTCTTGAACACCTTTCGAGGCACCATGTCATATCCGATAGTTCCGCCACATTCATGCCACAACTGTATTCTCTCGCAACGAAGCCATCTTTTATTATTCCGTGCACGTAGGCACGTTTCGACCGTATCCCCATGTTCTATAACTTAGCATTCAATGTTCGGGGCTTGCGCGCTAGGGCGCTCGCCTATTGTCTTTCAATGTTCTAGCCGTCTAACTCGTGCAGCAAAGGCACGGTATGGTTCGTGCACTAAGGCACTCGCCGATTTCAGTTATCCCATGTTCTTACGGCTTGCGCACCGAGGCGCTCGCCTTAGCGATATCCAATGTCCCTTAGCGACTCGTGCATATTGATGCACGTTTCATTTCAATTGTTCTAACTTAGTGTTCGACTCACACTATGATTTATCTCCGATCGGCCACGCCCGTGGCGTCGATAGGTTAACTTAGCATACAATGATATATTTGACTTATCGAATGAAGAAGTAAAAAGAAGTCAATCCTCCCAACTTGAGTCGATATGCCTTTGTCATTTCGCCGAGCCGATGCGGCTCGATTTCATAACTTTGTTGCACGGCCCCTCTCCTGACTTAGCCATTCGAGCACTTCGTGCTTCATTGACTTATACGTCCGATTTGCCTTAGCGTGCCCAAGTCTCGGCCCGTCGCAAGGCGACGATTTTATTTCGCGGACCCCTTACTAAATATTGCAAAAGATCGACCTCTAATATTTTCCCGTCAAAGTATAACCTGCACACGAAACCAACTAAAATCAATACTAGCATTAGATTCGGACTTGTGCCTTGGTCGATTCAATTTCTTAGAATCTTTGAGTCGATTCAACGCACTCATCCTTCGGGGCAACGCGGCGCTTCGCATTGATTCAACTCGATGCATTCTTTCGGGGCAAGGCAACTCTTCGCATCGACTTAGTTCGATGCGTTGCTCGGGACAACTTAACTTTCGTATCGTTTTGCATCGATACATTCCCTTGCGTCAACGCGACTCGTTGAGTCAACGCTTCAGCGTAATGCTCCGTGCGGAGCGGGGCATTACAGTAGTCATCTTGTTCGACTGACGACTCGACGACAAAGAAAAAGCGATAACCTTGTGTTCGTTGGCGACGCCACTCTGAAGGCAACGAAATGGCGACTCGCGAACGATACGGTTTGAAAAAGGTCATCAACAAACTACGACAAACAATAGGCGTTCTTAAGGATGGACTTTTGACTCATATACAAGTAGGAATTATATACACTAGTCTATATTTGAAATCATATATATATATATATATATATATTTTATATATATATATATATATATATATATATATATATATATATATATATATATATATATATATTCAAGAAAACGTATTTATACCTTGAGTACACAAGTATCTACGTATTTTCGTTTATACATGAATCTATAACAAAGCACACATAGGGGTATATATATATATATATATATATATATATATATATATATATATATATATATATATATATATATATATACAAAAGTATATATGAATATATATTAATATATGTGAATATACAATGGAAAATACATAGGGGTATTTATACATATCCTTATATCTATACAAAAATGTAAGTGTAAACATACATATTTATATATAATGGCAACAAGTATATACATATCTACATTCGGAAGGATATTGTATATATACATTATAATTTATATACATAAAACTATATTTATACACATGTATGTGGACAAGTATATATATAATATATATATATATATATATATATATATATATATATATATATATATATATATATTATATATATATATATATATATATATATATATATATATATATATATATATATATATACTTTAAATATATATATATATTTTATATATATATATATATATATATATATATATATATATATATATATATATATATATATATACTTTAAAAAATATATAAAAAAATATATACTTTTATATATAAAATATATATATATATATATATATATATATATATATTTTTTTTTTTCTTTTATATATATATATATATATATATATATATATATATATATATATATATATATATATATATATATATATATATATAGTATATGTACACGAATTATGAATGAACATTCATGGATCCATTTTGTAACAAAAGTATGGGAAAAATATAGCTCTCCATTACATATACATTTATTTATATATACATTTATGTATAATGAACCACATACAAAAGCGAATAACACATCCAATACAAATTCTTCACAACAATCTATCTATTTATAGCAAAACTATATACATTCGGAAAGAAAAAAAAAACAAGGAGACAAGGGGAGGCGTACCTCCGTCGTGTCGTGCACGACGGCGAAGTGCGGAGCACACGCGGTGGCACGTGGAGTGCGGCAGCCACGCAGTTGCTGCTGTTGTTGCAGCCTGGTCGAGGGGGAGCTTCATGGCCGCGGGCAGCAGCTTTGCAGCAGTAGGGGCAGCAGTTCAAGGTGGAGGAGGAGATGGAGAAGAAGGAGATGGGGGTGATGGTGTGGTCTGTGATGGAGAGCTGTTGTCCGATTAGAGGAGGAGAAGAAAAAGATTGTGATGAAGATGAAGGTGATGATAGTGGCTGTCGGCCATGGCCATGGGGGTGGCTGTCGGTTGTGGTGGTGACGGTGATGATGGATGATGAGGAGTTTGAGAGGAAGAGAGGTTGAAGATGAAGGGAATGGTGAGGGATGATGTTGATGGTGAAAATGAAGAGGGGGGTTGTCGATTTAGCTTGGAAGAGAGAGTTGTTGTGAGGAGAGGAGTATAGGAAGATGAGAGAGTTTGAAAGAGAGAGGGGAGTATGGTCGGCTGGTAGAAATAGAGGGGGAGAGGAAATGTTTCCTAGGAAGAGAGAGAGAGTGTAAGAGATGTGTCATAGCTTTTGGGGTAAGGTAAGGGGTGTTGTGGAGTGGTGATGGAACAAGGGGTGTAGTGTGTCATAGGGACTTCTCCCAAAATATATGTATATGGTCAAAAGGGGTTAATTTTGGTATGAAGGGATTAAATAGATTTAATTAGAGGATTTCTTCCTAATTTAGGATTAGGAGTTGGTCATTTGGAATTAGAGTGGAATGGTGTTAGGTGTTTAGTGTTTTGTATGGATAATTTGGTGTTGTGTGTGTACGGATGAGGGGGATGACATGGTGCTTGGGTTGGGTCTAATTGAGTCGGGTCAGGTCATAATTTGGTCTAAGTGAATTAAATGACTTAAATTAGTCATTTATAATCATGGATAAATAAATAGTATATGGGGACTCAATTGGATGGAACACAAGTGACATGTGTATAGTAGGCTCAAAATGGATCGTATTCATATCTTGGGTTGACAAGTTTGGGTCTAAAGGGTGCCCCCAATTCGAGTTAAAAATAAATGTGACTCCGTGGGATAAATCGAGATTGGGTCAAATGTCAGAAAAGTTTTGCGTAAAAATAAAGCACAAGATGGTATGTATGAGTAGGATACGAAGGTCATGGGCGAAGAGTGTCTCGAGTAGATCATGTGTGACAAGTTGGTTTGGAGAAAATGACTAGTCTTGTGCTTCTAATTTGAAAGTCATAATAACGTGTCGATAATAATAAAAAATAAAAGTATAAAATCATTAATAACTTATAAATCATAATTATTCATATTAAATTCCTAATTAATTCTAATTAAATTTTTAGAGGGCTTACACTAGTATACAGGCTTCCTTGCAGACTGACGGGCTGAACCCAGTTCTGGTGTCCAAAGAGAAATTGTTAGTGGAGGAGGTTGGGCGTCTGCAGATGGAGGAGGAGATTCTTCTGGCTCAGTGAGCCGAATGCTCTTGGCTTTGGAAATGTGACATATGTTCAAAGTTCTTCTATGATGTTGTACGAGCTTGTTAGCATTGTAATCATGTCAACGGACTAATAATGCAAATAGGGTAGAACTTTCAGAACACTCAGACATTCAGGCAGAAGCGGTCAGGTATTACACTGTATTATACAATCAAGACGATTATTTGACTAACTTTCCTCCCCTAGTTTGTAAGAAACTGATTACTGCACTGGAAAATAGTGTGCTCCTCACTCCGATCAGGTTGGAAGAGGTGGAGGAGATTATGAAGGCTGCAAACCCAGACAAGGCCCCGGGCCCTGATCGGTTTGGGAGCAAATTCTGTAAACTAAACTGGGATGTGTTAAAATGCCGGCTTATGGAGTTGATTAAAGATTTCTTCCGGCACGGTAGATTATTTCGAGAACTGAATCCTTACACTTGGGCCGAAAAAGGAGTGATCTACGGAGCTTGCAGACTTCAGACTTATTGCATGTTGTAATTTTCTATATAAGATAATAACCTATCTTATGTGTAGACGTATGGAACAGGTAATACAAGAGAGATGCATGTGGCCCGAGTAGTCAGGAGTTCGAATCCCACTGAGAGCGATTCCACAAACAATTTACCTGGTCCAAATATATATATATATATATATATATATATATATATATATATATATATATATATATATATATATATATATATAGGCTAAATTGTACTTTGATACCCTCAACTATTCCGGTTTTTCAACCATAAACTATTTTACTCAACAACTTAATACCTCAACTATTATTTTTTTCAACTTCATACCTAAAATTTAAAAAATCCCGAAAATGCCCTAATCCCTTCCCTCTCCCCTTCTCCCCTCCCTCCCTGTCCTACTCCGGCCACCCCCTCCTCCCGCACAGCCCCAGCCCCCCTCCCTCCCGCCCCCGCTGTCAAGCTCCGACCCGGAATCACCCGAATCATCGTCCTTGCTGGGGCGTGATGCCGCACGAGCCTGGAGTTGCGCTCGTGCGAGGCAAGATGACAAGTTCTCAAATGGTTATCTTCGAGTTGAACGTTAACAACGAAAGTCAAAACAGAGTATACGAAAACGATTCACTTTATTAATATTCGAAATCAGATTACAAAGGCTTTCGATAGCCCAACGAAATTTGCCAGATTGGCTACAACACTCAGGTTCTCTCTTGCCCACAAAGGATTTCACCGTTCCATACATCATGCCTTCTATATCTCGGTCGCATCAATCCTGTCGCGAGTCCGAGCGTCAATGCGATCGCACGCTTCAATACGTTTCGGCATTCCAAGCCTCAACGCGTTCAAGCGAAGCTCCGCCGCGAGCAGACCAATCCCGAAACCTGCTAGCAAACTAGTGGGAGATTAGTACTTTCGCCCTCGCTGTACTGATCAAAAACCCACTTAACAAACCGACATTTAGTATTGTATTGATTCATGCAAACATAAAATTTAGTTCTCTTTCTATGTTCTCCTTAGGATGAGTTCATGGCATATTCGAAGACTGTAAAGCATGACAAGCATTTTATTCAATTTGCGTAAGTATACAGGCAAGCAATCTCGTGTTTAATTCGTGGCACAACTTAGCAATATCGACGCACTCGCCCTTGCACCAACGCAAGGTGAATACGCCTATCCGTTTTTTCTGTCATATTATATGTGCTCGCTATTCAAGATCCGTCCATGCAAGATATACGCATACCTTGCACTTCCAAATCCGTCTCCCTTAACAATATGAAGGTCACTAGCTTTTCGGGCTAGAATGGACTTATATTTATCGAAATCGAAACATAAGACGATGTTAACTCTGTGCGGTTGCTAACCAACATCAGAGGCCATCGAAATAATCGCAGCAAGTGGCTTATCACATTCACTAGAAGGTCGCTACCCTTCTAAATGAAGTGCACCAACAATACCAAAAAACGAATCCCTCCTAGACCGAACGGTCCCAGCGCCCTGGCGCGCCGCGTTCGAGGGAATACCCATGCACGGGCTTTTATATCTTTAAGTCCATTTGACCATGCAACGCATCTTATCTTTCATACAATCAAGCAAGTTCGCTTATCTCTATTTCAATTGGCACAACGCCCGAATGTTCTCATCGAACGCCCGAAGGCCGCGAACATTTCGAAGGCACCATGTCGCCTTATCATCTCGTATTTCTTTCGTTAACTTTCTATGTTCTTACGTCTCATACTTCATTTCAATGTTTCAATGGCATCATGCTTCAACTCAATGCTCGTCAACCGAACGACCCGAAGGTCCCGAACACCTTTCGAGGCATTATGTCATATCCGACAGTTCTGCCACATTCATGCCACAACTGTATTCTTTCGCAACGAATCCATCTTTTATTAACTCGTGCACGTAGGCACATTTCGATTGTATTTTTGATGTTCTATGACTTAGCATTCAATGTCCGTGGCTTGCGCGTTAGGGCGCTCGCCTATTGTCTTTCAATGTTCTAGCCGTTCTAACTCGTACGCAAAGGCACGGTATGGTTCGTGCACTAAGGCACTCGCCGAGTACAGTTATCCTATGTTCTTGCAGCTTGCGTACCGAGGCGCTCGCTTTTGGGATATCCAATGTTCTATTGCGACTCGTACGTTTGCCATACGATTCATTTTAATTGTTCTATCTAGTGTTCGACACGCACTACGTTTATCCCTCTATCGAGCCACGCCCGTGGCGTTGATAGGTTAACTCAACATTCAATGATATGTATTTTTATTAAGCATGATGGAGTAGGAAAGAGAGTTAATGTCCCCCCCCACCTTGACTTGATGTACCTTATCGTTTTGCCGAGCCGTTGCGGCTCGATTTCATAACTTCGTTGCACGGGCAACTCTCCTGACTTAGCCATTCGAGCACTTCGTGCTTCATTGAATTATACGTCCAATTTGCCTTAGCGTGCCAACGCTTCAGTCCGTCGCAAGGCGACGATTTGCTTTCGCGAACCCCTTACTGAATAAGGCAAAAGATTGACCTCTAACATTTCAGCGTAAACGTATAGCCTGCACATGAAACCAACTAAAATCATTACTTGCATCGATTTGGACTTGCGCCTTGGTCGATTCGATTTTCTAGAATCTTCGAGCCGTCTCAACGCACTTATCCTTCGAGGCAACGCGGTGCTTCGCATCGATTCACTCGATGCATTCTTTGGGACAGGGCAACTCTTCGCATCGACTTAGTTCGATACATTGCTTGGGACAACTCAATACTTTGTATCGATTCGTATCGATACGTAATCGGGTCAACGCAACTCTTCGAGTCAACGACTCAGCATAATGTACCGTGCAGAGCGGGACATTACATAATATACCACTCAAAACAAGGTTCGTCCCAAACCGAAACCAATACTAAATTTCCAAGGGTTTCATTAGATTGTTCCACGATCTCGTCTCACTATTATTTGGATCGTACAACTTAGTTTGGAATCATACACATATTTTAGGCGTTCCACCAATATATGCATTTCAGCCAAGCTCAGTTGTAAGATATCAGAATAACGTAAACACGTAACTCTTATTCTCGATAACTTGACATCTCGTATTCTCGATCGGACTTGGCTCTATTACTTGTTCTCGCAATTCTAGCGCACATGCATATTGATACATACGCGATCCTTCAATAAAAGTTAAGGTACACGATGCGATTCAAAAATCGTATTTCTTATTTTGTATGTTTCATCGGAACTATCAATTCTATGCGTCGCGTCAAGCCGTCGCACATCCGATCACAATGAATCTCCGCAACGCCTTGCGTTCGACGTCACTATCCAACGATTTCTGATGTTTTACTTCATATCCTATCTCGACATGATTCTCTTTTGTTGACTTACAAAGCATAAACATTCAGGACTACGTCCGCTAGGTGACTTACCTAGACACCGTGTTCAAATCCTTCCGACGCAAGTTTAAATTGACATTGCACAAAGGCCACAATCTATCCGACACAAAGTTTACATCAAGGCGACGGTGCTCAAGGCGACGATCGCCTTGACACGAAGGTCTTTACGATATGCCTTATGTTCGATTCCTAACGAGTAGGAATTCACTAGCTAAATTTATAACTTATCCGTCTCGCAATATCAAACATAAGTTTTGATTCACGCAAGCTCAATTGCAAGGTGAATCCGAATCTAACGACATGACTCATAAGTCATTCTCCTATCGTTCCCTCTCGTGCATAGTACGATTCTCGCAATCGCCTATCCGAATCACCAAGTTCGTTGGTGAATTTCTAGTTTTGATCGTCGACCAACATCACCATTCAAATATTCATCCGACGAATACTCAAATCTAACTATATCATTCTCAATCGAAAGTTGTTCCAACAATTCTCGATCGCCTAGACTTATCGTCAACATGCACCACATTGTATTTGTTATCGATGCAATCACATATGCGATATCGCATGGTTCATCTTACGGTCTGCAACATTCAATTTGATTTGGCGGTCAAGTCTTCTAGGGTCAGCTGCCCCGAAGCTACACTCGATAATTTTGGATCATCACCGAAGGACAGTTTACTACGAACCATGTTATATCTTATTTCGGAGCCAAATCATGTTCCGATGATTCTATACAACTACCCAATTTCGGACAAAATTATTTCTATCAGCGCAACTGATGCGCAAGTATCCTCCGAGTAAAGTCATTCACTATCGTCGATGATTCCGCAATTTACGAAACATCTACTCGTATCGAATTCGAGTCTATCTTATTTCGCGGTCGACACACGAGATGCTATACGCATCGAGCAATCGTCGATGACTTATAGTCTCGTCTTTAATCAATCACAAAATTTACGATCAACCAAGTTCGTTCATTCTCGTATCGTTACTTACAAAATTCCATAGCATGAGGCACACTCTATTTTGAATTCTCACATCGCTTACGTTTCCTTACGTATCGATCTCGATACGCCGTATCCATTTCGATAACATAAGGGTCAACTTTGAATCCGTTTCAACGTCAACTTAACTCGCATCGCATACATCCAAGTTCGCAACGAACTTTTTCATACGCATCGACTCGTTCTCCGATTTGCCGCATCCCGCTATACTTCGATTGCGTAACTGAGTTACCGATTATCCAACATCGAACCCTCAAGTCATACGATCTCGCCCTCTAAGTTTTGCGTATTTTCAGTCGTACTCGAATGAGTTTTGCCGTAATGTAACCAACTATTTCTTAGGCACGATTACCCGCGTCAACCAACTTTCTTACCGAAGTCGCACATCGTGTGATTCGATTGCAATTCACATCGCCCAACATTTATATCGAAATTGTAAGTCATGCGATTCGATTCGTCTCGTCCAACATTTCAATCGGGATCACAAGTCGTGCGATTCGATTATAATTTGTATCGCCCAACATTTTTATCGAGCCCGCAAGTCGTGCGGTTCGATTTCAACATTTCGAGTTTCCTATCCCGTTGATCCGATTGTTGCCTCAAGGCATAATCGTTTCGCTAATTTCCATCATTCGACCGGCACATAAAATTTTCAATCGACGTATCATTCAATGTTACGAGTCCCGCCTTACCATTCTAACCGATCATCGAAGAACACTTGCATCAACATGCCGTCGTACAAATTCTCAATCGAGTCTCGGTGCTATCTCGTCCGTTGCGGACAAACCTTCCGCAATTCTCACAATACGTCGATGCAATTCATCGCACAAATGGTATTATATATACCACTCGAAATCGAGCCATTCATTGTATCGGTGGTATGCCATATACCACCCAGAAATCAAGTTACTTCCGTCGCAATGTACTCCTTACGAACCAACGATCTCTTCCGACTCACGATTTCTGCAGTGATCGTGCTTGATCACAACCGTAACTCTGATTAATCATAATCCGACGCAACTCGGCCAATGCATTCATTTGCCAACACAAGCTCGGTGCGCAACCGAACCGATTTCGTTTCTCGATTTATAACTTTTGTTTTCTTCCGTTGCATCTTGTGCAATAATTCATTCTCGATATCCGTTGCACTTCGTGCAACGATTTCACTTTGATACGCGTTGCACCACGTACAATAATTTTACTTTCGACATGTGTTGCACCACGTGCAACATTTTGCTTTTAATACGCATTGCACATCGTGCAACGATTTATTTTCGATATTTACCGCACCTCGTGCATCGATTTATCTTCCACATCTGTTGCACCTCGTGCAACATTTTATTTCCGACATTCAAAGTCAATGCTCAAATCCGTTCAACACATTCGATATTGACTTATCGCTTTTCATTGCAAACGCACATTTGAAATCGATATGTGAATCCGTTCGACACATTCAATATCAACTTTCATTTTTCTTTTCAACTCATCATTTACAATCAACGCGTGGCAATTGCTGCAGCAATATTTCACGACTTTTTATTGTATCGATGCAACCAACATTTCTCGTATCGTTCGTTGCAAACAACGAATATCTCAAATTACAATCCACGACGTATTGTATCTGCGGCAACAATTCCTTGAATTTGCCTCTAGCAACTTATTGCACTTGCAGCAACAAACCTTTCACGACTTTTCCAACAAACACCATGTAATTTTCAAGCAACACGCGGTAAAATTACATGATTTGTATTAGACTTATTGTATGGAACATCCAGTGCGGCATCGAGTAGAGTCAAGAGTGATTTCGATTGGTGGTGGGCAACTTTTAGAACTGAAATGAAGCAAGCGTCCAGAGGAAATTGAGCCTAGAGCTCTGATACCAATTTGTCAAGCCCCGACCCGGAATCACCCGAATCATCGTCTTCGCTGGGGCGTGATGCCGCACGAGCCTGGAGTTGCGCTCGTGCAAGGCAAGATGACAAGTTCTCAAATGGTTATTTTTGAGTTGAACGTTAACAACGAAAGGAAAAACAGAGTATACGAAAACGATTCACTTTATTGATATTCGAAATCAGATTACAAAGGCTTTCGATAGCCCAACGGAATTTGCCAGATTGGCTACAACACTCAGGTTCTCTCTTGCCCACAAAGGATTTCACCGTTCCATACATCATGCCTTCTATATCTCGGCCGCATCAATCCTGTCGTGAGTCCGAGAGTTAATGCGATCGCACGCTTCAATACGCTTCGGCATTCCAAGCCTCAACGCGTTCAAGCGAAGCTCCGCCGCGAGCAGACCAATCCCGGAACCTGCTAGCAAACTAGTGGGAGATTAGTACTTTCGTCCTCGCTGTACTGATCAAAAACTCACTTAACAAACCGACATTTAGTATTGTATTGATTCATGCAAACATACAATTTAGTTCTCTTTCTATGTTCTCCTTAGGATGAGTTCATGGCATATTCGAAGACTGTAAAGCATGGCAAGCATGTTATTCAATTCGCGTAAGTAAACAGGCAAGCAATCTCGTGTTTAATTCGTGGCACAACTTAGCAATATCGACGCACTCGCCCTTGCACCAACGCAAGGTGAATACGCCTATCCATTTTTCCTGTCATGTTATAAGTGCTCGCTATTCAGGATCCGTCTATGCAGGATATACGCATACCTTGCACTTCCAAACCCGTCGCCCTTAACTATATGAAGGTCACTAGCTTTCCGGGCTAGAATGGACTTATATTTATCGAAATCGAAACATAAGACGATGTTAACTCTGTGCGGTTGCTAACCAACATCAGAGGCCATCGAAATAATCGCAGCAAGTGGCTTATCACATTCACTAGAAGGTCGCTACCCTTCTAAATGAAGTGCACCAACAATACCAAAAAACGAATCCCTCCTAGGCCGAACGGTCCCAGCGCCCTGGCACGCCGCGTTCGAGGGAATACCCATGCACGGGCTTTTATATCTTTAAGTCCATTTGACCATGCAACGCATCTTGTCTTTCATACAACTAAACAAGTTTGCTTATCTCTATTTTAATTGGCACAACGCCCGAATGTTCTCATCGAACGCCCGAAGGCTGCGAATATTTCGAAGGCACCATGCCGCCTTATCATCTCGTATTTCTTTCGTTAACTTTCTATGTTCTTACGTCTCGTACTTCATTTCAATATTTTAATGGCATCATGCCTCAACTCAATGCTCGTCAACCGAACGACCCGAAGGTCCCAAACACCTTTCGAGGCATTATGTCATATTCGACAGTTCTGTCACATTCATGCCACAACTGTATTCTTTCGCAACGAAGCCATCTTCTATTATCTCGTGCACGTAGGCACGTTTCGATCGTATTTCCGATGTTCTATGACTTAGCATTCAATGTCCGTGGCTTGCGCGCTAGGGCGCTCGCCTATTGTCTTTCAATGTTCTAGCCGTTCTAACTCGTGCGCAAAGGCACGGTATGGTTCGTGCACTAAGGCACTCGCCGAGTACAGTTATCCCATGTTCTTGCGGCTTGCGCACTGAGGCGCTCGCCTTTGCGATATCCAATGTTCCATAGCGACTCGTACGTTTGCCGTACGATTCATTTCAATTGTTCTATCTAGTGTTCGACACGTACTACGTTTATCCCTCTATCGAGCCACGCCCGTGGCGTTGATAGGTTAACTCAGCATTCAATGATATGTATTTTTGTTAAGCATGACGGAGTAGGAAAGAGAGTTAATGTCCCCCCCCCACCTTGAGTCGATGTGCCTTATCGTTTTGCCGAGCCGTTGCGGCTCGATTTCATAACTTCGTTGCATGGGCAACTCTCCTGACTTAGCCATTCGAGCACTTCGTGCTTTATTGAATTATACGTCCAATTTGCCTTAGCGTGCCAACGCTTCAGTCCGTCGTAAGGCGACGATTTGCTTTCGCGGACCCCTTACTGAATAAGGCAAAAGATCGACCTCTAACATTTCAGCGTAAACGTATAGCCTACACATGAAACCAACTAAAATCATTACTTGCATCGGTTTGGACTTGCGCCTTGGTCGATTCGATTTCTTAGAATCTTCGAGCCGTCTCAACGCACTTATCCTTCGAGGCAACGCGGCGCTTCGCATCGATTCACTCGATGCATTCTTTGGGACAGGGCAACTCTTCGCATCGACTTAGTTCGATACATTGCTTGGTACAACTCAATACTTTGTATCGATTCGCATCGATACGTAATCGGGTCAACGCAACTCTTCGAGTCAACGACTCATCATAATGCACCGTGCGGAGCGGGACATTACACCCGCCCCCCTCCCTCCGGCCACCCCCCTCTCCCGCTTCCGGCCAACCCACCCCCTCCCGCTTCCGGCCGTCTCCTCCCCCCCCCCCTCCCGCTTTTGGCCGCCTCCCTTCCTACCGCTTCCGTCCACCCTCCCCCAGCCCCCCCTCCTCCCACGCTGCCGTGCCCTAGGGGAAGAGGCGGGGGCGGGTGGCCGGAAGCGGGAGGGGGGGGGGGGGTGGAGACGGGAAGGGTGGGGGGGGGGGGTAATTTTTAAGTTTGACCAAGGGTATTTTTGTCCCAAAAAAATTTCGGGTATCAACTTGTTACAAAAAAAAGTTTAGGATATCAAGTTGAAAAACAGGAATAGTTGAGAGTATCAAAGTGCAATTAAGACATATATATATATATATATATATATATATATATATATATATATATATATATATATATATATATATATATATATTTTAATAGCCGATGGTATCAAGTTGTCGAGTAAAAATATTTAAAGTATAAGTTGAAAAACTAGAATAAGTTAATATGATGGTATTAAGTTGTTGAATAAAAATGTTTAAGATATGAAGTTGAAAAACCAGAATAGTTAATATTCAACAGTTGAGGATATCAAATTGAAATTTAGCATACTTTTATTTTATTTTTACTCAGTGGTCTAGAAGGAAATGAAGGTTTATTAAGGTGTTTAGTGGGATCCATATGAAATATCCTTAGTATGAACTTTTCAGTTCTCTGTTCTTAATTTTATCGAATTTTGCTCTCTCACAACAATATTTCGAAAATGCAAAATTTGAAGCGGCATGTCACGAGGAGTATCTTCCTTTGTGCAAGCAAACAAATGTTTCATGACTAGTACAAGTAATGCCTGATAAAAACATAGACCATCTTAGTCTCATGCATGTACATGGAATTGGAAACCATTTGAAAACAAATTTAAGAAGAAAAAAAAATTCCCTAAGGCTTCCATGGTGGCGGTGGCGGCGGATTCGCGGGGTACATTGGCGGCACGGCAGAGAAGATGGCGTTCTTGTCGACCCCCTCCCCGCCGCTGCTCGTGAGCGCCACCAGAGCGGCGACCAGGCCCGCGTTCCCCGCCAGAGTCGGCTCGGTGTAGCTGTAGTTGCCCCGGACGTCCTTGAACCCGTCGAACCGGTCCGGACCCCCGACCATCGCCCCGGTGAGGACGTTGGGGTTCGGCTTGCTGGTGTCGCGCCACTTAATTCCTCCGGTGCACGAGTACTTCACGCCGTTGTGGGGGATCGACGCACCGCGGTGGTGCACGTGTTTCGGGTAGTTGGCGCCGTATCCGACCACGTAGCTCATCTTCCGGGGATTGTTGCCTAAGACGTAGTCCAACTGCTTGCATAGAAAGAGAGAATGTTAATCGAGAGTATCAGGATCGGGATCTCCGCTATTAAGCATTTTTGAATGTCCCCGGCATAGTTCTAACCTGAGAGGCAGCAAATTTACGGAGGGTGTCGATGCCGAAGTAGAAGGGGCCGCAGTACCAACCGGGGACGTTGGCGGCGTACATGTAGTCCGCGTAGAGAGTGGAGAGGAAGGCCGCGTTCACTGCGTACTGCAATGGTTGGGGACGGCCGTGGTTCAGCTCGATTAGGCCACCTGCATGTGTCGAAGCGACTCGATCAACTTCACATTCGTTTCGCGTGTTCTATGATGGCCACACTACAAAAATCTAAGCTAAATGTCGTGTCTGCCACGTATTGAACACAACCAGGATACTCCAAAATACGCTAGAAAACACTAAACTAGGTGCGGTGTCAATAATGTCATTTCTGTGTCGTGTCGTATCGTATTCATGTTAGGTAGTAATATATACCGCGAGTCCAGTTGAAGACGTCGAACTGCCGAAGATTCGAGCACATGTTCAAGCTAGTAGAATTGTGATACCCCGCCAGGGTATCCTCGTAGGGATACCCTGGATTGAGAAAGAGCCGGAGCCGTGTCAGCAGCAGCTGCGCCGCGGGCAGCTTGTTGTCCCAGCTGAGCACCCCCAGGAAAGGTATCTGCAGGAACGCCTTGGCGTTCTTCGGCAGCCTCGGGTCGGTGGCGAACGATATGTAGCTGTTGTTTCCGGTGGCGTAGTACATCCACGCCGCGCTCCACATGTACTCGTCCCAGTAGCCGGTCGAGTCGTAGAAGAAGTCGAGGTCGGGGTTGCCGCGGGAGTACGGTGTGCGCCTGCTCATGCTGCGGGCGAACTTGTACACTGCCGCAGCTCCCTTGATGAGCTTGCGGGAGTACGCGGTGTCGTCGCGGAAAACAATGGACGCAGCTGCCAGCGCCGCGGCCATCTCGCCGCCGAGGTCGGGAGCCGAGGCGGAGGTCACCACCGGCCGGGGGTAGTCCATGTCTTCAGGCCTCATCCAGCAGTAGTGGTCATCAGGAGCGGTAGATCTGCTCCTCGCGATACCCACCTGAGCATAGCAAATGTACCAGGCAGGGATACGGAATCCTCAATTTCCTGATGCAAAAAAAAGCACAAAATCTGTGTCGTTGTGGTACGCTATTGTGTCATGTCGTATTAGTTCCCGTGCAACATGAGTGCTGCATCTGAATTGGTTGTTCCTATGGCGAGCTATTCTGTTCGCTGATTTGGAGCACGTAAATGATCAAAATCCGAATTTTGAACTACTTTGCGTGTTTGGTTAGAAGATTTGTAAACAAGATTTATTATGACTTGACATGAACAGTAAATTTTGTATGCCACAAAATTAGAGTTTCGATATCGAAATAATTTTTTCCTCGGAACATGGAAATGAAAAATCCTCCTTCTCACCTCCAACGTTTGTAGGACCACTTATTCTCTACTTTAACAAAAAATTTTTTTACTATTCGAGTCACTTCGACAAAAAGTTATACCTATCCACTCGTTCCAACAAACATTCAAAAACTAAAATTTAATATTTTCCACTTCTAACCTTCACTTCTTAAAAGCACCCATATTACTTTGTTTCACTTTCAGTGCAAGCGTACCTAAAATATCGGTTTTCGAACTTTTATCGAACGAAACAGTTCCTTACAGAATATATTGCACTGACACGAGACACGAACACGATATGGGTACGACCGTGCTTCCTGATAAAGACTGTACCAGTAATCTATCTACAGATGATTTAAATGATTTAGTGCAGTTGTTTTTTGGATTGAACATCTGATATGAACTATACAAAAACTTCTCACAAATCACACATAAATTCTTTGTCATTTGTCAGAAAGTTAACCTGGCTGTAGACTTTGTCGATGGTGGTAGCCGAAGAGTTGAACGTCTTGAGCAAGTAGTCGGTACCCCACTTGATGATGTCCCTGACGTGGTCGTACTCCCCGATCGCCTTGTACTTGTGGCTGTACTCGACGACCGACCAGCTCAGCATCGACATGGAGAAAGCCATCGGAAAGTGGAACTTTATGTTGTCGCCCGCGTCGTAGTATCCTCCGACCAGCCCGCCCTTCAAGTCCGTCAGCTCGGATCCGTCCTCCAGGCCGGAGTTCCCGCGCCACGGGACGCCATTGTTCTTCGGCAGTCGCCCGGCTGAAACACGAAAGAGCAGTAAGACACTTCCCTTGACACCAAGGAGAATTCGCAAGTATTCATTTCCACTACTCCATTTCGAATAACTCATCTGTACTCTTTGTTTCTATCCCTATAAAGTCAGTTCTATATCATATTTCGGACGATATCATAAAAAATCCCCACCCCCCCCCCCCCCCCCCCCCCCCCTTCTTTTCTCTCTCTCTTCCTGTGCACACTGGTGCTACCGTCGTCACTGCTGCGCGTAGAGAGAGGTAGCGGTGGTGCAGCCGGGTGTGGGAGTGGGAGGGGAAGGGGGCAGATGCAGTCGGGGGTGGGGGTGGGGTGGGTGGGTGGTGCAGTTGGGCAAGGGGGCAGCCGAAGGTGGAAGGTGGAGGTTAGATGGAGAACGAGGACAATTTTATCTTTTTTTAATTTTTAAGTTAAGAATATTCAATAGTTGATAGTATCAATTTGTCGAGTAAAAAAAAAAGAAGATATAGAGTTGAAAAACTGGAATCACTAACGGTATAAAGTTAAAATTAAGCCCATATTTCGGTTAGTATCTCTACATATTTTGTACCAAACATGTCAAACCACATTTGGAACATAGTACGAAGATCAAGATTCAGTTGGTGCATGTTTGCTTACATTTTTGAGCATTGAAGAAGAGGAGGGCCTTGTGCAGTGCCTTGGCGTACTCGTCGGGTGGAGGCGGAGGCGGGGGATCCTTGTGCTCGGACAGAGTCTCTACGACGATGACGGGGACGCCATCGTTTTTCGGTAGCCGCCCGGCTGAAACACAAATGAGCAGTAGGACAGAAATGTTTACTGTCATCCTCATGGAAACCTCGATAATGAGATGGTTGAGGCGGAAGAAGAATGGAACTAGCAATGTGTTATGTATATGTAATGAATCCTTGATAGAATAGGTTTTTTTTAGGGTTGCAAGCTGGAGATGAATTTCACTTGGGATTAAAGTAGATTACTTATGGGATCGATTTGACTATTTTGAAACGTAGTGTCACATAGAGAGGATGGGAAGTTGCCATATAAATAATGCAACACACTGCACGTTTGACGTTCCTCCTCGTCGTAGTTAATTAGTATTGGCTATCAACTTGAGCTTTTCCACATGGCGTCTCATGTTCTGTCACAAATCACAAGGTACCATAATCTAGCTATAGGTTAAATATACAGGAGTGAATTGGCTCGGTCCGAGCTCTCTAGCCTAGTGGTATTAGAGCGGACACCCGGAGGGGCCGGCAAGGTTCGAGCCCTCCAACTGTGTGTGTGAGTGTGATTTCAAAAAAAAAAAAAAAAAAATTGGCTCGAAGCAAAAGCCGGATCGACGTCGAGTTTGGGCCGGTCCAAGTTCAATCCGGCTCGGCCCACTTTCAACCGAGGGTAGGATATACGTTTGCCACCCCCGCCCCTTCTGGGCCCGACACGTAGACCCTGACGGATTTGGGTTGGATTTTCTATCCAAACCCGGTGGACCGGCCCGGTAGGAAGTCCGTTAAAGTCCAATTAAAAATAATGGTTGAATTCCTTACCGTTTTGCCTAACTGATCGTTATTATAATATTGAGAGTATTTTGGTAAAATAAACCCGCCACCACATTTTAGGAGCAAGATGATATTTTTTGGGAGGTATTTCTTTTTTAGGCCCATTATTTAACTATATCTAAACGTTAATAATGGATATTTTAGGGGCAAGATGATATTTTGATTACTTTGCTAAAAATGATCAAAATACTCATATAACAATCATCTTCTAAAGGTATTTCTAGTCATTTTGCACCTAGAATTTTTCTACAAATATGGATTATTTCATTCAAATTCATCACATCAATTTTTTTTCCTTCTCCTCTAATAATTTCAATCAATCTTATGTTGTATTCCGCGAATTAGTTATTTTCTAGAGATTGAAGTGCAAAAAAAAAATTGCAAGAGTTCGAAAAATCAAATTTTTGAGGATTCAACTTGATCGACCACCACCAAGTTGCAACACTTTTACATTCGGCTTTGAAGAAAATCAAGTTGAGATTTAAGTATTTTTATATTAAATTCTATAAGCAGTAAATTTTGATATTTAGAATTAATTATTTTTTTAATTACACATTTTTAAAAATATAGTATATATCCTAATGTTGGTACCACTACAAAACTATATGTATATAGCAACGGCCATTTTCGTTGACGGCCCGTTTCTAAACGGCAGTAACAACGATCTGGCGATGAAAAACAGTTGCCAGGGAATCTGGCCACTAGGCAAAAGGTATCGCCGAGTAGTCATCTTGTCCGACTGACGGTGACGACTCGACGACAAAGAAAAAGCGATAACCTTGTGTTCGTTGGTGACGCCACTCTGAAGGCAACGAAATGGCGACTCGCGAACGATATGGTTTGAAAAAGGTCATCAACAAACTACGACAAACAATAGACGTTCTTAAGGATGGACTTTTGACTCATGGGCAATAGATTTCCAATGGAAGGGCAATGGATGTGTTTTTGAATATCTGGATTTCTTTTCTGATACTCATTTAGTGGCAGAAACAAACGTTGTTGTTCGTTGTCGGTCCACCGATATGTTGCACATAGTATATATATATATATATATATATATATATATATATATATATATATATATATATATATATATATATATATTTAAAATCTAATAAAATCACTAATACGCAATCGTTCTTAAGGGTTTTCAAGTCTACTACAGTCAGTCACCCATACTTGCCCTATAAACTTAATCTAACCAATCCCTAGGAAAAGTACTTATCACAATCTCACAATACATTTATAGTTATACTACAGGATCAGTCAACAAGGTTTGGCTATTTCAGTCGTCTATCAAGTAGAAGGTAACAAGGCCTAAGACTGGGTCAAGCAATCCATAACAGTGTCCTAACAAGTTAAAGGGTCAAGCAAGACAGGAAAGTTTATCGAAAAATCTTCAAGAATGGTACGAAGACAACGGGATACATAACGAGAAGAATTACCCAAGAGGTTAACAAAGAAGAGTTTAGTCAAGTCATAGGAAAGATGGAACACAAAAATAATTATGTCCAAAAGATAACATGAAAGCAATCATGTTGGAGAGTCCTAGAGAGCCTATAATCCTAGTTGCAGATGTAGATAGAACGGAGTTAATCAAGACGGAGAAGAATAATGATAAGAACTTATTCTTGCTCATTCGGTCATAACAAAGTAAACCAAGTTGAGATATGATCTGATAACCATACACGTCTTCCTGAAATCATGTTGCCAGAATTTTTGTCCCACCAGTAAGCTTAGATGCAATAAACGATAGAGTCATAACTAAGGTATACTCCCTAAAATCATATTATCTAGAATCCTCGCCACGCCAACCGGTATGGCTACGAGAAAATCTAAATTCTATGAATAGGATAGTATATCCAAAATCAGGCTCTATGTTTTCGTCATACCAGCTAATATGGCTGCGATAAATTCTAAACTCCATAACTAAAGCAGACGTTTACCTTATCAGAATATATCACAATTCAATCTACAAAATTTATCACGATGCAAGATCAAAGTTAACAACAAAAATCAGAAATTAAATTCAACAACGAATTTAAAGAAGAGCAAATGGAAATATGTGGAAACCGATTTCTAGATAAGATTAGAGTGAGATTAGAGTAAGATCCTCAGGGGTCATCCCAAGGGTACAAACTTGGTCTAAATTGACCCACTGAAATACAAACAAGAAACTAATTATAGCTAACGGTCCTATGCTGTGATGAGTTCTCCTATGTTGCAATCCTAAAAATCCTCTAGGTGTTCTAAATATCATCCCTAGTGTTATCAAGTTGTCCTAGATCCTAATTGCAGGCATGCTTGGTATAATAACGTAACCAAACAACTTAAGTCTGGACCTGCATGGGCCACCACTAAAAACATGTCACGACCCGTTACCCAAATTATTGGGCCGGACCGAGCCATGTCCAGCCTACGCTTGGTTAAAGCGTAGTAAGCTGTTCTAAGAATAGACAATAAAGGATCTAAGTAGCTAACAGTTCTAAAATCATATTTAAATGTTCATCACAACACAGCATCTATAAGCGAAGGTAAACAAACACAGATTTAATAATACATAACCAAAGTATCTAACTGGAGACAAAGTCCAGTATCCAAATATAAGAACAGACAATGTCTAAGTCTACTAAACACATGAAAGATACTAAGCAAGGTTCCCCGCTGGGGCCTCTTCTGGAGCTAAGGCCAGGTCCATGGTAAGTAGGGCATGTATCCTCAGGACTATCATCTGTAATATTTTCAACAGGTCCAATCAGGACGGGAATGAGTACAACCCATCTTGAAAACCTAAGTAAATGACAGAGAACTCTAAAGCAGTTATAGACAGTTTTATTGATGAACATGGTAGTTTATATTCAGGTGATGGTATAGAGAAACAGTTAAGATACAAGAAAAGAAAGGTAACTAAACAAGAGAAGAATCATGGAATGATGACGGTAATAAAAGCTAACTGAACTAGAATAACATGTATGAGTCCAGACAGTACAATATAAGTCTAATGTAATCCCAGTGTGAGTCCAGTCCATATAATCTGATACCAGATGATTTCCGATACAAGATAAGTCCAACAGTGATCAATAAATCCAGGGTGAGTCCAACTATGATCTAACAGTGTGTTTTAAAATACCGAGGTCGACATGTAAACGGCTGTAGGTATCAGGCACATCTCTCACTGATCAGGCAAGAGATGGCTATGCTTCCGGTAGATTCCTGTGGGAGATTCCAGATTTGGGGTATGTCTACATGTCTTACTCAATATTTCCCCGCCCAGCAAGTGAATCCAGTACAAGACACAAAAATTGAGATGAGTCCGGCCAAATGATGATTCCAGAAATGATTCCGGAATGATTCCAGTGATTCCAGTAATAGAGTTCAGTAAGTAAGGTATGTGTCGCATACATGAATCCAGAAATATCCATACGTGTTGATACAGAAAATCACATAGAACTAACTAGAACTGAAATACAGTAATTGACAAATAAATGAGAGAACTATCAGAGAATGTACGTCTGATACTCTGTAAAGAGTAGTGTAATATCAGATGTCTGTACCAGGGTCACAATGTCCTAAAATAGAGTAATACAGTTATGACATATCCAAAATGAAAGTAAACGAAAGAACTAATACAATCTATATGATTTCTAAGCCAATCTAGGTCAAAGTCAACTCTAATCAAACATTTTAGTCAAACTAGTCAAGTGGGGACCTAGCATAAAAGTCTAATGTAGAGTGCCACTATACACAAACTAACTTCCTAGGATCTTTACACTAGTGCGGGGTGAGGTCCAATACGTCTATAACTCAAAACAACACAAAATATTAAAAGTCGTAATTATTCAATAAATAAATCAAACTGTACATTGAGTTCCAATAATTTTTGAGATAGACAAAAAGCTCAAATATATATAAAATAAAGTATCAAAATGATGCTTGTTATTTATAGAAATTTATACTAATTTTTTTGGGATTTATAAACCCTCATAAATAATTATTAAAAATCAGCAAACATAAATATATTGAAAATAGTTCTGTTTTCCTATTTTTATAAAATACCAAAAGTACTTATTAAATGCCAGAAAAATTATAAATTAGCTAAATTAACATAGTATTTAAATATTTTTCCAAGATTTTTACAGCAATTAAAATATATATAAAAATTCAAAACCAGAAAGTAACAATATCTAGAAAAATAATTAATTATAAATTAAGGATAATACATAATCAAAATCTACAGATGTTGTCGGATGATAAAATAAATCACCAACGTGTCCAGAACAGTCAAATCAGCTAGGATAGCCTACCCATAAGTCCAATTTAGACACAGGGGCAAAACCGTAATTTCGGGTCAAAATGATGTCCGCCGTTGGACACACTTTGCACCGAAAAACGTGTCAGGATAGAAGTCTACAAAACCTAGCAAATTATATTCCACGAATCCAGAATGATGATACGAACCCAACGGTATATCCGAAATAGGATTCCGATGTGTCGATCTCAAAATGATACGTTGACGCGACACTTGGTATCCGGTTTGCACGGAAATGCGTGCCGGAGCAAATGTCTTCAAACTCAGCAAATTATATGTCAACGAGTCCAGAATGACGATACGAACTCAACGGTATATCCGTAATTGGATTCCGATGAGCCGATCTAAAAGTGACCCGTTGACTCAAAAGTGGGACCCGCTTTGCACCGAAATGCGTGCCAGGGCTCACGTTCTCCAAATCAAGCAAACTTTATATAAAAACATGCCAGAACGACGCCACGAGTCTACTGGTGGTGTCAGAAATTGAATCCGGAGTCCCGAGTTCAAAAGTGGAATTTAACAAGTGCAAATTAAAGAATTCGGACGGCCAACTTTGGCGAATTCAACCGACCAAACGTGCTTATAATGAAACAAAACCTAAAGGAGGCAGGAAAAGGGTTATACCAGCTGTGCACCAGAGCTGATGGTGCATAAAACGGAGCTGCGACGGCGGAGTTACGAACCCGCGAAGTTTGCGTCACGAAACTGTCCAAAAACAGTTCAATTTAAAACGTCAACTTGGTGGCCAGTTTTGAGGTATCAAACGACGTAATTAAAGGACGAAAATTGACAGGAGTGAAGATGGATATACCGAGATTGCGACGGAGCAAAACGTTCACCGATCCAACGGTCGGATCTCCCAGAAAACACGTGCAAAGTCGCTGTCCCGAAACACAATTTCTGAATTTTTTCCCACACGCGCGTCGACGGGATTTCGACGTAAACGCACGAATCGTGTGTTTAACACGTCGGGGAGGCCGGTGGTTGACAGGGAGAGGTTGTCGGGGGTGCACGCGCCAGTGGGGGGTCGCCGGCGGCGGCGTTCGGCCGCGGTGGTCGCGTGCCACGCGCCCATGCGCGCACGGCTGTGGTGCCTCCATGCACTGCTGGTGGCGCGATTTTGATGGCTGCTGTCGCTCATGCGGTGGCTGGCCCAGCCAGGCGGCGCGAAGGCGCGGCCAGCGGAGCATGGCGGCGGTGCGAGACGCGAGGGTAGTGGTGCACGGCCTCGGCTAAGGTGGTGGTGCGGTGGTTCGGTTTTATAAGGTGGTGGTTCGGTTGCTAATTGAAGAGGAGGAGGAAGAAGGAGAGGCTGGTGGAGTGGGTGGCCAGGGCTGAGCTCGCCGGGGTGATGGCCGCGCGCTCGGCCGGGGAGGAGTCGGGTGTGATGATGTTGGTGCTGTGTGTGTTTATTTTTACAAAGAGAGAAAGAGAAAGAGATGAATGTGTGTATATATATAATAGAAAGAGTGAGAGAGAGATAGATTTTAAGAGAGGGGGGAGAGAAAGAGTCGGTCCTCACAAAGGGGGGGGGGGGTGCTGTGTACAGGAGGGGGGATGTGTGAGTGTTTGTATAAAGTGTGGGAGAGAGAGTGAGTTATTATTATATATATATATGGTGATATATATATATAAGATATTTAAGAGAGAGAGGAAAAAGAGAGATATTTTCCAAATAGGAAAAATAGGAAAACTATGTGGAGTATTTGGACAGTCATGAAAGAACAATATGGAGCTTGGGTTCGGGTTCGGTCGAACCGGGTTGAGTCAAAATCGGACCGGGTGCAATAATGGAGAAAAAATAGGGATTTATAATCATGGATAAATAAACAACATACGGGGACTCCAATAAATGGGACACAAGTTTCATGTGGGTAGTAGGCTTCGTATGGGCCACGTCCATACTTTGGGTTGACAGGTTGGATCGATGTCGGGTCCCGAAATTAAATTGGAAAATAAATCAGGTTTCACGGTAGATAATTAATTGGCCTAAATTGAACCGAAAGTTGTGCGAAGAAAATGAAGCACAAAATGAAGTGTCTGAGTGGGACACGAAGGTCATGGGTGAAGAGCGTCTCGAGTAGATCATTCATGAGAAGTTGGTTCTGAGAAAACGACTGGTCTGGTGCTCCTAAATTAAAAGTCACGGTAACGTGCAAACGAAGATCAAAAATAAAAGTGGGAATAATTATTCAACGATTAATCGGTCTAAGTTGACCCGAACTTGCGCGATACAAAAAGAGCACAAGGGAACGAGTTTAAGTGGGACAGGATATATCAAAATAAAGATAATCTTGTCTACTTAAAAGCTCGTGAAGAGAGTTTACAGAGATTGGTATCCCTGACGCTCCAGAAGTCAAAGTCATGGAAAGGTACATTAATGATCTAAACAATTAAATAAATAAATATTTACGATAATAATTCATTTAGAAAAATAAAATAAACCCCTGAAATTCAGGGGGCTTACATCCTACCCACCTTACAAAAATTTCGTCCTCGAAATTAAAAATAATCCAACCGGTCAAACTATAATATGTAGCTGCTCTGGCTACAATACTCAATCTGCTATCCTTGTAATCATCTCTTTTGTTTCTCCTATAAACTTTTTGGTTCCGGTTCAACAAAGTCCTTCTATCATAAACTATGTCATATATCCTTTAAAATCTTCCATACTAACATGAAACCTTTATGTATACCCTAAACTATAGGTCATTCTCCGGGTATGTCTATAAGCCTATAATGCTTAATCATCAATCATATTTCCAACCTTAATTGTAAATACTGGATTTCCTTATCGTATCCTAAGTATCCATATTCTATCAATCCACAGTTCCTTAGCATCATTTGTCGTCAATCCTTTCCTACAGCTTCTCCTTGAAATCATACTTTCAATATTTATTCTTGGCGTAGAGCCTTCTTCTTTTACTCAACAAGTCCTCCGAATATAAATCCTCAATTTCAAAACTCCCGATTTATTAATTACCAATGTACATATGTCTCTGCCTCGTTCATTATCTTTTTAACTGATATCTTTCCGATCTCGTACGCAATACGATAACTCATTCTAACTTATTCTATATCAATCCATATCGTTCCCCTTTAATCACATGTAATTAGCTATAGGTAACCAACCAAAATTCTACGAATGCTAAACCTCAAACTCTAAGCACAAGATTCTAATCCTCAATCCATAGTCATAACAATAATATCTCATTTCTCCATCTTTAGATACCCTATCTCGAGTCATACTATCAACGCAATCGTTCTTAAGGGTTTTCAAGTCTACTACAGTCAGTCACCCATACTTGCCCTATAAGCTTAATCTAACCAATCCCTAGGAAAAGTACTTATCACAATCACACAATACATTTATAGTTATACTACAGGATCAGTCAACAAGGTTTGGCTATTTCAGTCGTCTATCAAGTAGAAGGTAACATGGCCTAAGACTGGGTCAAGCAATCCTAACAGTGTCCTAACAAGTTAAAGGGTCAAGCAAGATAGGAAAGTTTATCGAAAAATCTTCAAGAATGGTACGAAGACAACGGGATACATAACGAGAAGAATTACCCAAGAGGTTAACGAAGAAGAGTTTAGTCAAGTCATAGGAAATGGAACACAAAAATAATTATGTCCAAAAGATAACATGAAAGCAATCATGTTGGAGAGTCCTAGAGAGCCTATAATCCTAGTTACAGATGTAGATAGAACGGAGTTAATCAAGACGGGAAAGAATAATGATAAGAACTTATTCTTGCTCATTCGGTCATAACAAAGTAAACCAAGTTGAGATATGATCTGATAACCATACACGTCTTCCTGAAATTATGTTGCCAGAATTTTTGCCCCACCAGTAAGCTTAGATGCAATAAACGATAGAGTCATAACTAAGGTATACTTCCTAAAATCATATTATCTAGAATCCTCGCCACGCCAACCGGTATGGCTGCGAGAAAATCTAAATTCTATGAATAGGATAGTATCCAAAATCAGGCTCTATGTTTTGTCATACCAGCTAATATGGCTGCGATAAATTCTAAACTCCATAACTAAAGCAGACGTTTACCTTATCAGAATATATCACAATTCAATCCACAAAATTTATCACGATGCAAGATCAAAGTTAACAACAAAAATCAGAAATTAAATTCAACAACGAATTTAAAGAAGAGCAAATAGAAATAAGTGGAAACTGATTTCTAGATAAGATTAGATGAGATTAGAGTGAGATCCTCAGGGGTCATCCCAAGGGTACAAACTTGGTCTAAATTGACCCACTAAAATACAAACAAGAAACTAATTATAGCTAACGTCCTATGCTGTGATGAGTTCTCCTATGTTGTAATCCTAAAAATCCTCTAGGTGTTCTAAATGTCATCCCTAGTGTTATCAAGTTGTCCTAGATCCTAATTGCAGGCATGCTTGGTACAATAACGTAACCAAACAACTTAAGTCTGGACCTGCATGGGCTACCACTAAAAACATGTCACGACCCGTTACCCAAATTGTTGGGCCGGGCCGAGCCATGTCCAGCCTACGCTTGGTTAAAGCGTAGTAAGCTGTTCTAAGAATAGACAATAAAGGATCTAAGTAGCTAACAGTTCTAAAATCATATTTAAATGTTCATCACAACACAGCATCTATAAGCGAAGGTAAACAAACACAGATTTAATAATACATAACCAAAGTATCTAACTGGAGACAAAGTCCAGTATCCAAATATAAGAACAGACAATGTCTAAGTCTACTAACACATGAAAGATAACTAAGAAAGGTTCCCCGCTGGGGCCTCTTCTGGAGCTAAGGCCAGGTCCATGGTAAGTAGGGCATGTATCCTCAGGACTATCATCTGTAATATTTTCAACAGGTCCAATCAGGACGGGAACGAGTACAACCCATCTAGAAAATCCAAGTAAATGACAGAGAACTCTTAAGCAGTTATAGACAGTTTTCTTGATGAATATGGTAGTTTATATTCAGGTGTGGTATATAGAAACAGTTAAGATACAAGAAAAAAAAGGTACTAAACAAGAGAAGATCATGGCAATGATGACGGTAATAAAAGCTAACTGAACTAGAATAACATGTATAAGTCCAGACAGTACAATATAAGCCTAATATAATCCCAGTGTGAGTCCAGTCCATATAATCCATACCAGATGATTTCCGATACAAAATAAGTCCAACATTGATCAATAAATCCAGGGTGAGTCCAACTATGATCTAACAGTGTATTTTAAAATACCGAGGTCGACATGTAAACGGCTGTAGGTATCAGGCACATCTCTCACTGATCAGGCAAGAGATGGCTATGCTTTCGGTAGATTCCTGTGGAAGATTCCGGATTTGGGGTATGTCTACATGTCTTACTCAATATTTCTCTGCCCAGCAAGTGAATCCAGTACAAGACACAAAAATCGAGATGAGTCCGGCCAAATGATGATTCCAGAAATAATTTTGGAATGATTCCAGTGATTCCAGTAATAGAGATCAGTAAGTAAGGTATGTGTCGCATACATGAATCCAGAAATATCCATACGTGTTGATACAGAGAATCACGTAGAACTAACTAGAACTGAAATACAGTAATTGACAAATAAATGAGAGAACTATCAGAAAATGTACTCGCCTGATACTCTGTAAAGAGTAGTGTAATATCAGATGTCTGTACCAGGTCACAATGTCCTAAAATAGAGTAATACAGTTATGACATGTCCAAAATGAAAGTAAAGGAAAGAACTAATACATCTATATGATTTCTAAGCCAATCTAAGTCAAACTCAACTCTAATCAAACATTTTAGTCAAACTAGTCAAGTGGGGACCTAGCATAAAAAGTCTAATGTGAAGTGCCACTATACACAAACTAACTTCCTAGGATCTTTACACTAGTGCGGGGTGAGGTCCAATACGTCTATAACTCAAAACAACACAAAATATTAAAAGTCGTAATTATTCAATAAATAAATCAAACTGTACATTGAGTTCCAACAATTTTTGAGATAGACTAAAAGCTCAAATATATATAAAATAAAGTATCAAAATGATGCTTGTTATTTATAGAAATTTACTAATTTTTCTGGGATTTATAAACCCTCATAAATAATTATTAAAAATCAGCAAACATAAATATATTGAAAATGAGTTCTGTTTTCCCATTTTTATAAAATACCAAAAGTACTTATTAAATGCCGAAAAATTATAATAAATTAGATAAATTAACATAGTATTTAAATATAATTTTTTCAAGATTTTTACAGCAATTAAAATATATAAAAATTCAAAACCAGAAAGTAACAATATCTCGAAAAATAATTAATTATAAATTAAGGATAATACATAATCAAAATCTACAGATGTTGTCGGATGATAAAATAAATATCACCAACGTGTCCAGAACAGTCAAATCAGCTAGGATAGCCTACCCATAAGTCCAATTTAGACATAGGGGCAAAACCGTAATTTCGGGTCAAATGATGTCCGCCGTTGGACACACTTTGCACCGAAAAATGTGTCGGGATAGAAGTCTACAAAACCTAGCAAATTAATATCCACGAATCCAGAATGATAATACAAACCCAACGGTATATCCGAAATAGGATTCCGATGTGCCGATCTCAAATGATACGTTGACGCGACACTTGGTATCCGGTTTGCACGGAAATGCGTGCCGGAGCAAATGTCTTCAAAACTCAGCAAATTATATGTCAACGAGTCCAGAATGACGATACGAACTCAACGGTATATCCGGAATTGGATTCCGATGAGCCGATCTCAAAGTGACCCGTTGACTCGAAAAGTGGGACCCGCTTTGCACCAAAATGCGTGCCAGGGCTCACGTTCTCCAAATCAAGCAAACTTTATATAAAACATGCCAGAACGACGCCACGAGTCTACTGGTGGTGTCAGAAATTGAATCCGGAGTCCCGGGTTCAAAAGTGGAATTTAACAAGTGCAAATTAAAGAATTCGGACGGCCAACTTTGGCGTCGAATTCAACCGACCAAACGTGCTTATAATGAAACAAAACCTAAAGGAGGAAGGAAGAGGGTTATACCAGCTATGCACCGGAACTGACGGTGCGCAAAACGGAGCTGCGACGGCGGAGTTACGAACCCGCGAAGTTGGCGTCACGAAACTGTCCAAAAATAGTTCAATTTAAAACGTCAACTTGGTGGCCAGTTTTGAGGTATCAAACGACGTAATTAACGGACGAAAATTGACAGGAGTGAAGATGGATATACCAAGATTGCGAGGAGCAAAACGTTTGCCGATCCACGGTCGGATCTCCCAGAAAATACGCGCGAAGTCGCTGTCCCGAAATACAATTTCTGAATTTTTTTCCACGCGCGCGTCGACGGAATTTCGACGTAAACGCACGAATCGTGTGTTTAAACACGTCGGGGAGGCTGGTGGTTGACAGGGGAGGTCGTCGGGGTGTGCGCGCCAGTGGGGGGTCGCCGGCGGCGGCGGTCGGCCGCGGTGGTCGCGTGCCACGCGCCCATGCGCGCGCGGCTGTGGTGCCTCCGTGCACTGCTGGTGGCGCGATTTTGATGGCTGCTGTCGCTCATGCGTGGCTGGCCCAGCCAGGCGGCGCGAAGGCGCGGCCAGCGGAGCATGGCGGCGGTGCGAGACCGCGAGGGTAGCGGTGCACGGCCTCGGCTAAGGTGGTGGTGCGGTGGTTCGGTTTTATAAGGTGGTGGTTCGGTTGCTAATTGAAGAGAGGAGGAAGAAGGAGAGGCTGGTGGAGTGGGTGGCCAGGGCTGAGCTCGCCGGGGTGATGGCCGGCGGTGCTCGGCGGAGAGGAGGTCGGGTGTGATGATGTTGGTGCTGTGTGTGTTTATTTTTACAAAGAGAGAAAGAGAAAGATGAATGTGTGTATATATTAATAGAAAGAGTGAGAGAGAGAGATATTTAAGAGAGGGGAGAGAGAAAGAGGTCGGTCCTCACAAAGGGGGGGGGGGTGCTGTGTACAGGAGGAGGGGATGTGTGAGTGTTTGTATAAAGTGTGGAGAGAGAGTGATTATTATTATATATATATGTGTATATATATATATATATATATATATATATATATATATAATATATATATAATTATATAATATAATATATTTAAGAGAGAGAGGAAAAGAGAGAGATATTTTCCAAATAGGAAAAATAGAAAAACTATGTGGGGTATTTGGACAGTCATGAAAGAACAATATGGAGCTTGGGTTCGGGTTCGGTCGAACCGGGTTGAGTCAAAATCGGACCGGGTGCAATAATGGAGAAAAATAGGATTTATAATCATGGAATAAATAAACAACATGCGGGGACTCCAATAAATGGGACACAAGTTTCATGTGGGTAGTAGGCTTCGTATGGGCCACGTCCATACTTTGGGTTGACAGGTTGGATCGATGTCGGGTCCCGAAATTAATTAGAAAATAAATCAGGTTTCACGGTAGATAATTAATTGGCCTAAATTGAACCGAAAGTTGTGCGAAGAAAATGAAGCACAAAATGAAGTGTCTGAGTGGGACACAAGGTCATGGGTGAAGAGCGTCTCGAGTAGATCATTCATGAGAAGTTGGTTCTGAGAAAACGACTGGTCTGGTGCTCCTAAATTAAAAGTCACGGTAACGTGCAAACGAAGATCAAAAATAAAAGTGGGAATAATTATTCAACGATTAATCGGTCTAAGTTGACCCGAACTTGCGCGATACAAAAAGAGCACAAGGGAACGAGTTTAAGTGGGACATGATATATCAAAACGAAGATAATCTTGTCTACTTAAAGCTCGTGAAGAGAGTTTACAGAGATTGGTATCCCTGACGCTCCAGAAGTCAAAGTCATGGAAAGGTACATTATGATCTAAACAATTAATAAATAAAATATTTATCGATAATAATTTATTTAGAAAAATAAAATAAACCCCTGAAATTCAGGGGCTTACAACCTACGTACAGACTGATGGTGGGTCAGTATATCAACATACTGGTGATTGTGAACAAAGGCTACATCGTCTGAAACGATCACTAATTTATTTAGTGAAAAAATATTTCTTGTGATGTGATCTTGCTACTTTTATCTATGTTCATTTCATGCAGTACAAGTCAAACTACATCTTTTAAAAACACTTTGAAAAGCCACATTTTATTTTATTTCATCTCAAGCATACAAGGGACTATTCATTTCATGCACAATGACTATTTTTTTCTTGTGAAGTGCGCAACGTGTTTCATGATCCATATCATTTCTTTGTGTGGGCAACTCCTAGGGTCAATTACAAGCACGATATCATATCTTTATTTGAACAGGACATAGCAATAATTTGCAATAGTTTATTCTCTTTAAGTAAAACATGATCAGAAAACTTAAGCAACTTAGTATCACTTTTTCAGTGATTCTTACCTTAGCCGACGGTTCATTCCTGCACAAGACAAGGATTGGCATAAATACAATATAATCAATATCTTTTCTTGTTAATCTCTGCATTGTTAGCTCATAGCAAAATCGTTATCGACATATGCAGACTTGATTGGCAGCTGTGACTCATGGATTCAGCTCTGTATCAATCAATCCTATCGATATGATGGCCATGGGTATTCTCATGTTAGCTGCTGTGACGCTTGGGTTCAGTTCGTCGCTAGTGGACACAGATTCAATACCCCCTGATCACAAGGTTTCTTGTACCTCAGGGTGTCTAGACAATCTCTCTTAGGCCGATCGATTCCGAGTGCCCCGGAGCCGTCGAGAGGTCTAGTTTTCTTGTGCACAAGTTATCCGAGACTAATGCATGACGTGACATCTATCAAATAAACTCTTTGAGGTAACATTTCATCCTTGAGCAAACATTCCACTTTCTAACATTTTTTCTCTTTGAACGACAGAGCTACGACTCGTATTCTCTCTTTTCTTTGATTCAGAGCCGAAGCCCCTAGATAACTCAAGCCGAAGCACCTATATATTTCATTCTTTACAGCATGTACAAGTCCGTCTGTACATGTCT